>CM042257.1:6182552-6417552 GCA_023566225.1 Romanogobio albipinnatus | reverse complement strand
CTCGGAAGCATAAAAGGAGGAGCAATGACAGTGAAGGATGAAAGAGGACCAGGCCTGATTTATGTTTTGTTTACATTTTATTATGTGTGTGAGGGGCTGTCTGTGTTACTTTCATTTTGTGTTTATTTATTTATTATAGTCCTTGAATGTTCACCGGTTCCAGCCTCCTTCTTTCCATAACAAAGAACTTTGTTACGGTCAGTATCTATCAAAAGTGGTCCAAGGAAGGAATAGTGGTGAATCGGCGTCAGAGTCACGGCAAAGGCTCATTGATGCACATGGGGAGTGAAAGCTGGCCCGTGTGGTCCGATCAAACAGACGAGCTACTGTAGCTCAGATTGCTCAAGAAGTTAATGCTGGTTCTGATAGAAAGGTGTCAGAATACACAGTGCATTGCAGTTTGCTGCGTATGGGGCTGCATAGTGCAGACCAGTCGGGGTGCCCATGCTGACCCCTGTCCTTTGGGCATTGTTCTGCTGGGAAACCTTGGGTCCTGCCATCCATGTGGATGTTACTTTGACACGTACCACCTATCTAAGCATTGTTGCTGACCATGTACACCCTTTCATGGAAACGGTATTCCCTGTTGTCTGTGGCTCTTTCAGCAGATAATGTACGCTGCCACAAAGCAAAAATGGCTCAGAAATGGTTTAAGGAGAACAAAAACGAGTTTGAGGTGTTGACTTGGCCTCCAAATTCCCCAGATCTCAATCCAATCGAGCATCTGTGGGATGTGCTGAACAAACAAGTTCGATCCATGGAGGCCACACCTCGCACCTTACAGGACTTAAAGGATCTGCTGCTAACATCTTGGTGCCAGATACCACAGCACGCCTTTAGGGGTCTTGGAGCCTATACGGAAAGTCAGATTCATCTGTTAGTAAATCAGTTCATTCAGACCGTTCACTTTTTGACAATATTTCTTTCCCCCCATTCGGATGGTTCAAATGAATCAAACAGTTCATTGCATGTGTATTCATTTCAACAGCCATACAACTACAAAATGCAAATGTATTTCACCTCCTTTCAAAATTTTTCCACAACATTTGTGATTCATTTTTCATTCTGTTGACATTGTGAATCTACATGAACAAGAACTGTTTGAACAAATCAATTCGCAAAAATGAAGCACTGATTCATTTGAGACCCTGATAGATTTTACATATTTTTTATACCAAAATATTTAGTTAAACACTATTGTTAATAATCTCTGTTTAAATTCACTATTATATACAAGATATTGCCAAGAAAATAACAATTCTATCATTATTTACTCACCCATTTTCATGTCGTTCTAAACCTGTATGACTTTATTTATTATGTGAAACACAAGAAGAATCAAAGTCAGTTTGGTCCAATGTTGTTTTGGACCCTTTTGACTTTCATTGTGGACAAAACAGAGTAACAATTTAATTTACAGTAGGTTCCAATTCTCACTATTAAAGGGATAGTTCACCCAACAAGGAAAATTCTGTCATCATTTACTCACCCTCAAGTTGTTCCAAACCAGTATGAGTTTCTTTGTTCTTCTGAACACTTTTAGCAGTGTTTTATGTAACTTCAAAGGGTTTCCTGTCAAATTACACCATAATTGGGTACAAGTGTATGTGGGTATGGGAAGCTTTTCAATTTGGGTAGGCCAAATTCAGGCGGCAATCCCCAAAAATGGTCCCAGAGCTAAGGAGGTAGAGTGTGCATAGATATTTGCTGTTTAATAGTACTTATACTTATTAAAGCCTTATTCGGCATGACCCTACACTCTCAGAAAAAAAAGGTACAGTGGAGGTACAATTTTGTTCCTTGGGGAAAATCTTTAAAGGTACACAATTGGTCCTTAGGATACGATTATTGTTTTCCTCTACTTAGAGCAGGGGTAGGCAAGTTCGGTCCTAGTGAGTCGCTGTCCTGCAGAGTTTGGCTCCAACCCTGAAAGATGTCGATAGAAGCTCTTATTGAGAATTAACAGAGGTTTAGATGTTGATGATTTTATTGAAACATTTTGGTCACCATTATGGTGATCAGTGTTTCTTTAGTTGGGCAGTTTGACTCTTGGCTTTTTATGTGCGTTTTTGTTACAGTTTTAATAAAACACATAATCTGTTAAAATAAACTTTAGACGCACACATATATCAAGAATCAGCATATGAATCTCAACAATGGTGACATACTTACTGCTGCAATGCATGCTGGGAGCCATGAGTTTTATACTGTGGTGGCTTAGTAGGGTTGGAGCTAAACTCTGCAGGACATCAGCTCTCTAGTACCGAACTTGCCTACCCCTGACTTAAAGGTACAAAAATGTACCCTCAAGGGTACCACCCCAGTGACGGCCACTTGTACCTTTTTTGAAGAGTGTATTCTACATCCCTTAATCCTATACACAATACCTAAACTTAACACCTTACTAACTAATAAGCAGTTATTAGGAGTTAATTGAGGCAAAAGTCATAGTTAATAGTTAGTTAGTGAGAATTGGACCGTAATCTAAAAAGTATCTTCGTTTATTTTCCGTAGAAGATAGAAAGTCATTTTAGGTGAACTATCCCTCTTTTAAATAAATAAAATAATTAGCTTTTCATTAGTAGCTTAAACATATCCCTATTTTTTTGAAGAGCAGCTTGACGTTAATTCAATTACATTATGAGTCGATCGTAGCTTCCACGGATGGTCTAACAACCCTTGTCCAAACCATATAATATTTGTAGAGCTGTATCCTCTTGACTCTCCTGTTCATAGATGCATAAAGGAATGCTCTTAAATAGCTCTTGACCTTGACAGCATAATCTAAATGTGTTAGCCTGTCATAAGAGTTGAGTTTACGTCATTGCACGCTCTTCTATAGCACTGACAGCAGAAACTCAGGTTTTTTTTTTCACAAGAGGTGTGTGACTATCCCGATGGAAAGGAGAAATGACCTTCCTTTCCTTTTCATATGGAAATGTTTTACAGCTACCATCATGCAGGCTTAATGGAGCGTGACTATTTGATCTAAAGCTTAGCTCAACACAGTCACTCACACCGGCAGTGAATAATCTCCACCATTTTCTCTTTTCTCATATTTCTTCTGTTTATAGTTCACTATTGTGGCCCAGAATGCCTCTTCATGCTGGAAGCATCATATTACTTTGCTCACGGTTAGTGATCTGCACAAACTTCTTATCTGAAGTATTAATTTCAGCACATAACATTTGTACTGCAGACATGACACCTCAATATGTTTCTTGAGGAGAAGTGTGATTACTTTTTGTAGGTGGAAAAAAAATACTGGTTACATTTCCAGCATAGTAAAGCAACAATCAGTAAAAACAAAGTATTTTAGTGTTTGACCTATTATAAGCAGTGACCATGACATTCAGTTTCTTAGTTTCTGTTGTCACACTGAGTTTGCTTTCAGTGTGAATAGATTTTATCAGTCAAAATTAAAGCATCGCTCAAAAAAAGAGTACAAAATTTTACCTTTTAAGCTATAAGGCCGTCACTGGGGTGGTACCCTTAAGGGTAAATTTTTGTACCTTTAAGTCAGGGGTAGGCAAGTTCGGTCCTAGAGAGCTGATGTCCTGCAGAGTTTAGCTCCAACCCTACTAAGCCAACATAGTATAAAACTCATGGCTCCCAGCATGCATTGCAGCAGTAAGTATGTCTGTAACGGTCACCAGCTGGAGTGCCCTTGAGAGCCACCAAAGGGCACTCCACACAAGACTATGATCACTCACAAACTACATTTCCCATAACTCACTGCCCGGACTCATCATCACTTATCACTGATCACATTCACCTGTACCTCATTCACTGATTGCATTCACCTGTGTCTCACCATCCTGTTAGTCTCTGTCTATTTATACCATGGTCATTCATTCACTCACCGCGAAGTCTTGTTTAAGTGTTACACTGCAATTCTGAGCATTCCCCTGGTTTTCTTGTCTCCTGGTTTTCTTGTTTTGGATTTCTTGCCCTGTTCCCTGGATTACTCTCTTGCCTCTGGTCCCTGCCTGTTTTGTTTGTTTGTTCGTTTCTTTGTTTGGACTGCCTGTCTGTGTATGACCCTTGCCTGTACTTTGGATTACACCTCTGGATTGCCCTCAAATAAAGCTGCATTTGGATCCACCTTCGAGTCTCGGAGCAGTTCGTAACAATGTCACCATTGTTGAGATTCATATGCTGAGATTCTTGAGATCGGTGTGCGTCTAAACTTTTTTCCCCCTAGAATGTATTTAAAAATCAAAATTCAGACTGTCTGATCTGTGGCAAGAAAGTGTTGTTGGTGAATATTATTTATTAACATGTTTAGTCAGTGATACGTTTAGTCAAATTTAGTCAAAATTTTCTTCATGACAATTTTTGTTTATGGCTTCTTTTGATTTGAACAGATTATGTGTTTTGTTAACACTGTATCAAAAACCACAAACTCACATAAAAAGTCAAGAGTCAAACTGCCCAACTAAAGGAAACACTGATCACCATAATGGCGACTAAACATCTTCAATAAAACATCAAACCTAAACATCTGTTAATTCTCAATAAGAGCTTCTATAGATGTCTTTCAGGGTTGGAGCCAAACTCTGAAGGACAAACTCTCTAGGGCCGCACTTGCCTACCCCTACTCTAAGTAGAGGAAAACAATGGTATAATTGTACCCTAAGGACCAATTGTGTACATTTAAAGGTACAGTTATACGTTTTGTTCCCCAAGGAACAAAATTGTACCTCTACTGTACCTTTTTTTCTGAGAGCGTATAAACCACCTAGAACAGCCTAGCAACCTCACAGCAACAAATGAAAGGACAAGCAAAACATCTTAGCAACTGCCCTGCAACTGGCATCATGGCATCAAGTTTTGTCAGTGCAAAACATTTGCATAATAGTGCACAGCATTCATTTACATGCAGTTTAGATTAATGTCCAGCAAAATTAAATGATAATACCAGTAAATGACGCACAGTAAGATGTCATATAGCCTCATTTAGAAATGTCAGGACTGGAGGAGAATTTGATTACAGGACTATAAAGCTGTAATTTATGGGATAATAATATAGCTCTTTGGATTTCTGTCCTCGATCTTCAATGCATCTTCCACTTATGCTGTCACCTGAAGCGGTGATGACAAGAAAAAGCAAAACAAATGATTACAATTTTGATCACAAACTAAACTACCACACTTCTTGTTTGATCTGTCCCACGGTCAGTTTGGGATGTAAATGTACTCATTTTGTTGCTTGTCAATGTACAATTAGATTAGCACACAGCTCCTATCTGTTCTCACTAATGATTTTACAACAAACAGCTCCATAAAATATCCCCAAATCTGTGCTGCATAGTTCCCCCATAAAAGGTGTTTGTTAAGCAAGCCAAGTTTATTTATCAAGCACATTTAATACACAATGGTAAATAGAGGAGCTTATGCTAAAGAAATGGACACATAATGTTTTAAATCCTTCTTTATGATCACACAATGCACTTAAATGCTATTCCTAATGACTTTTGTTGATGTAATTTAATGTAGTCAGGTTAATTCATTATATTAAATTATATATTTGACTTGAATAAAACCACATCATTTAGTTACAGCATAAAGTACATTTTTAGGTTAAAGTGTGAATGAAAACTGAATAAGAAAAGGTAAAGAAAAATAGATTAAAATGCATAATAAGCAAAGAAAAATACATTGACATAGAGCACACACCGATCATCTGAGCTCGAGTCACACCGTGTGGTTCAGTGTTCTAAGCATTCCCGCAGGATTCCCTTAAGCAAGCATCATTCGTGTCAGTGTGAGATTTACAGGGTGGGAGGAATATCATTTCCATATAAATGTGCAAAATCATACACTTCCACTTCCGGAAATCACACGAAATCTGCAGTCAAATAGTGTGACTGAAAATGAAGCGATGGGAAAGAGCCATATCCAATTTCGCATATTTCATTTTCTCTCTGTGTTTTAGCTCAAAACAATAACCCCAAAAGGCACACATCCAATCTTTGGCTATATTTCTTTTATATGAAGTGTTTTTTTTTTTTTTTTAATCAATTTAAAACCTGAAAACATGAATTAGCCAATGAAAAAGTTCACACAATACTGAACTGGCACAATGCATCACTATAATCAGTTGCTAATAATCTCAAAATTGCCAAATATTGGATAATTAATCCTGTCTAACCAATATATAACAAGTTTATAAAAATTGCTTTGTTGCCTTTGCCTTTGTAACAGTGCACAGGGATTTACAAAAATAAAAATGACACTTCACGTTAACCCTTTTCCCTGCAACCCCCATTTTGGCGAGGGGGGCATAAATGACATACCTAAAATAAAAAGGTTGCTGCTCATAAGTCATTCTGAATAGACACATGATAGACTGAAAGACTTCAAGCCTTTACAACAACAAGTCATTGGTTGTTCTGTACTTCGGGTCACTGATTAGACAAACACACATCTCAGCAAACCTTCTCACAGTAAACCCATAGAACTGAAATGAGTTCAGTCTGTTCCAGTCTACAGTAAATGAAAAACTGGAGAGATGGCCTAAATACAGGCGAGAACAGAGAGAATTTCCCCTTATAAGCTCATAATCTTCAGAGAAAGTTCCAGTGAAGTCCTCTGCCACTCTTCGCTTTTCTCGCCCAAGCCAAGGCCGGCTGGAGAACCCAGGGTACTGGCTCTGCGGAGATAAGTTTGCTGAAACACATTAACATCTTCCCAATCGTTTCTCGTCATTGTCTTTGACGCTTTCACTGTCACACATCTCCGTCTCTCTCCTTCTTTCCTTTGATTTAATTCACTCCTGTCACAAACAGCGGATGTCTGGAATTGGCACATTGCACCGAGGTTTAGGCCAGGATTACTTTTCCCAGGGTGCAGTCACACATCTGTGCTTTTCTCAAAAGAGGAGCCATGATCCAAATGCTTCTGTCAGGACTGTTATTATGGGGCTGTCAATTGATTAAAAATTGTACCCAATTATTCAACATTTGTCAAATTTCTGATGACCAAAGCCTCCATTTGAAGATCATCCAGTGGCAGGTTGTTATGGCAGATGAGTAAAGCATTGAATAGACATTATGAAAAGTGGCTTTGAAATCAATATTTAGTTTATTTCCACTTTGTCTTGTTTTCCCAAATACCATTTATCTTATTTTATTACACACACACACACACACACACACACACACACACACACACACACACACACACACACACACACACACACACACACACACACACACACACACACACACACACACACACACACACACACACACACACACACACACACACACACACACACACACACACACACACACACACAGGTTTGTTTTGCTATCTAAGTAAGGACATTCTTCATATTCCTCATATTTCATTTTTACGTCGTAATACCAGTGCAATACCTGTGTCATTATACAACACATTATACAAATTGTTTTCATGTTTTATGGGGACATTCCATAGACAAAATTATTTTTATACTGTAAAACTGTATATTCTATCCCCTTACACTAACCCTACCCTTAAACGTACCCATCACAGAAAACTTTATGCATTTTTACATTTTTAAAAAACATCACTTAGTATGATAAGCTGTCTTCTTCATTGGGACCAAATATGGACAAGAAGGACAAGGGTTTCAGATATTGCCATCATTGTGGGGGAATTTTGTCCCCATAATGTAGGGTTTACCAGGACACACACACACACGCACACACACACACACACACACACACGTTGGGTTTTCATGTTGTATGGGGACTTTCCATAGGCGTAATGGTTTTTATACTGTATAAACTGTATATTCTATCCCCCTACACTGCCCCTGCCCCTAAACCTACCCATCACAGGAGACATTCTGCATTTTTACTTTTTCAAAAAACATCACGTAGTCTGATTTATAAGATGTTTTCCTCATGGGGACCAAAAAATGTCCCCACAAGGATGAGGATTTTGGATATTGTCATCTTTGTGGGGACATTTTGTCCCCATAACGTAGGGTTTACCAGGCCACACACACACACACACACACACACACACACACACACACACACACACACACAGTTTCCATGTTATATGCCGAGTTTCCATAGACATAATTATTTTTATACTGTACAAACGGCTATTCTATCCCCTTACACTAACCCTACTCCTAAACCTACCCATCACACAAAACATTATGCCTTTTTACATTTTCAAAAAACATCACTTAATATGATTTATAAGCTGTTTTCTTCATGGGAACCAAAAATGTCCCCACAAGGACAAGGATTTTGGATATTGCCACCATTAAACAACACTAAATGCTGATAGATTTATGCTCAAACCAAGAAAAAACAATTTGCCAAAGGGGGGGAAAAAAAAATCGTAATTTAAGATATGTTCTTGTGTCAGTGTCTCATGGGCATGATTAATGATTTTATCACATAATTTTCCTTCTAATTAAACACACTAAATAAACATATTAGGCTGACAGCTCTAGTTATTAGTGTCGTTTCAGAGTCTTGTGTGAGTCTGCCTGATAAACCGCATAAAAACAGTTTCCTCTGATAGCAGATGATTGTTTATTGGTTACCGTGGCCTCAGCTGGAGAAGAGGCGGCTCTGTAAATTTGCTCATTCTTTTTGCTTTCCTCCATTATCCAGGTGTCTCAATATTTTCTCCTCCTCCTCCTCTGTGGATATTGTGCCCTTTGTGCAACACGCATCGACGCATCCTCTGCAGCCAACTGATAGCAAACAAGCTTCCTGAGATGGATGCCATTCTGTCCTGTATTCACGAGCAAGAACAGATGCCCTTGGACAACTAAAGAAGTTACTGAAGAAGAAGAAACGTGGTTCTCTGTATCAAAAACGACAACTCGAGGTGCCACGGGTCACTCCCGTTACATAAGAAACATATACTTTTCATTAATTCATTAAATCTCGTGTTTCAGCTCTCTTAATCTGCTCCGATGGCATTGCGGCTAATCACCATAATGATATTTCAAACACTCAGTCCCTGTGGCCCTCCACCTGCGGCTCAAGACATGAAACATCTTTGCTAATTAAAATGCTGCCTGAAGTCAAGCCAATACACTCCACCCTGCTTTAGTTCAGAGAGTGGTTCAATTATGGTCATTAGCATGTTTTAGCTCGCCCTAATCCATGACATCTTGGATCCGAATGTCTGGTCAACCGAGTACGCTTATATGAGACAAGTCCTGAACCATTAGACTCCGGGAGAGCATTAGCATTCAGCTACAGTAATTCGATCAAACTCTCAGGGTTCTGCACCTCCCTTCCTGGAATCTGAGAAGGTCACAAGGTCATTTCTTCAAAGGCCAATAATAGAGCATGATAAAAATCATAGTTGCAGTAGAAAAGTACCTTTTTAATGGATAATGGCGGAATTGGAAACAATTGAAAAAGTAATAATTAACTCAGAAATTGCTAGGAAATTTCACAAATATATATATTTTTTTACAAATGGCAAGTAAAACATCGAATTAGACCTATATTTTTCTTGTAAAATATTCCAATAAACTGTTTTTTTACATTGCATTGCACTCTCAAAAAAAAAAAAAAAAAGAGTACAACATTGTACCTTTTAAAGGGGTCATAGAATGCCATTTTTGTACAAGTTAATATGATTCTTTAGTGTCTAAATGAAAAGTTTGTAATATATTTTAATTAAAAATTATCATTAGTATTGTAAGAAAACACTCATTTTACCTGGTCAAAAACAGCTCTGTTTTCAGCAATCCATTTCAGTGCCTGTGACTTTAAATGCTAATGAGCTTTGCTCACCCCGCCCCTCTGCTCTGTGGGGCGTTTTGACACAACACACGTGAAGTGTTGCCTTGACAACAGTTTAGGCTATACCGGTAAGTGGGAGAAAGAATGGCAACGGGAGTCTCTGAGGACACATCTGTACAACCATATCAATTTGAACCGGAGTCGGACCCGGAACAAGATGACGAACCCAACGAAGTTCGACAATTAAGGCACGAACAGGACGTTTCTGAATGGTAGGTTAATGTAATGTCCCTTTGATCTCTTTGTGATCACCCGTGATGTAACTTACCCTGTAAACTTTAACCGCATTCATCGTGAAGCGTGCAAGTAATTTGCATAGATTAATATGAAGGATAATAAAACGTTACACTCACTTCTTCTGGAGGGCCTGCAGGAACACGAATAGTTGGTACCGATCCTTTTTTCAGGAGCAGCTTCTTGGCAAAACCTGCTTTATACTGACCCTCGTTTATAAAGCAGTCTGCGGAGAAATGATTCGCGCAAACATGACACCATCGAGGTTGATCGGGGGGAATATTCCCTTCAAAAACAAAACTCACCACTGCGTCTTCAGCGGGTCGGATGTAGGAACATCAAAATGACTGCTGTGTTCGTTATTACACCCAAGAACAGAACACCACAATCGCTTAGACGCCATTCTGCTCCAGCATGTAAACAAGGGCGGACTGATGACAGCTCGCTCAGGGCGGGTCTGTGTTGAAACGCTGCTGTCAATCAACAATCGCAGGAGGGGCGTACACCGTGTAACGTCACACGATCACACGGCTCGATTTGAGACAGGGGAAAATATATAAGGAGATTAAAAAAAAAACACTGGATGGATTTTTATCATTATAGGATGGTTGTGTACAGGCACTGCCAACACACATTTCAATACAATCAACTTGTAAAGGTGCATGTACCGTTATATGACCCCTTTAAGCTACAAGTGGCCGTCACTGGGGTGGTACCATTTAGGTTACATTTTTGTACCTCTAAGCAGGGGTAGGCAAGTTCGGTCCTAGAGAGCTGATGTCCTGTAGAGTTTAGCTCCAACCCTACTCAGCCAACATAGTATAAAATTCATGGCTCCCAGCATGCCTTGCAGCATTAATTATTTCACCATTGTTGAGATTCATATGCTGATTCTTGAAACGCGTGCGTCTAAACTTTTTTCCCACTAGAATGTATTTAAAGGCCCCCTGAAATCAAAATGGGAAGTTTTTTAGCTTTTAGTATGACTTAAGGTTATGAATAAGCTGGTGTGTTCCAAAGCAATGACACAATTCGCATTTAGGAGATATAAGCATTCAAAACGTACAGTCTCTCACTTCCGTTAAAATGGATCACAGATTTGGATGACATCATCGCAGACTTCATCTTCTCATCACATCTTCTGTCCAATCAAATGGTCTCTAGAATCTGAAGCACCTGCCCCTATAAATAGATGCTGAAGCTGTGGTTGAAATCAGTCAGCTGTTCACACATTTACTATTTTCTACATGGTGAATGGCACATAGGGCAGTATACATGCGATAGGAAACGACTCAGACAGTGTAAATATGCTTTCAGTTGAGGCGAATGAAGTCTGGTTTCACCGCCACCGCAGCGCACACACATAGTCTAGACCAGAGCCGTTGGCTAGAGACACGAGAGCGCAGTGCAGATATTATGCGCGAGTCGGCGCATACAACAAAACATATCGGACCCATTTCAATTCTGCACAGAATGCTGTATTTCAAAGCGATATGGAGGAGATTATGATGATAAACAGTTAGAGATTAGGAGGAAACTCTGGCTTTACCAAACAGAAAGGCTCTAGTCAAACTGTGGTATTAACAAAACGCTATTGGCTGTTTAAAAAAAGGGGAGGAGCTGCTAACAACTGGAGCCGTTTCAGGAGAAATTAAGTCAACACATTGAATAATGCTCCGTGTTTCAAGGCACTTCAGTGAAGTCAAAATTCAGAATGTCTGATCTGTGGCAAGAAAGTGTTGTTGGTGAATATTATTTATTAACATTTTTAGTCAGTGATGAGTTTAGTCAAACATTTTTCTTCATGACAATTTTTGTTTATGGCTTCTTTTGATTTGAACAGATTATGTATTTTGTTAACACTGTATCAAAAACCACAAACTCACGTCAAACTGCCCAACTAAATGAAACACTGATCACCATAATGGTGACCAAACATTTTCAATAAAACATCAAACCTAAACCTCTGTTAATTCTCAATAAGAGCTTCTATAGATGTCTTTCACGGTTGGAGCCAAACTCTGCAGGACAGTGGCCCTCTAGGACCGAACTTGCCTACCCATGCTCTAAGAGGAAACGATGGTATAATTGTACCCTAAGGACCAATCGTGTACCTTTAGTTTTGTTCCCCAAAGAACTAAATTGTACCTCCACTGTGCCTTTTTTTCTGAGAGTGTGTGAAAGTTGTAAATAAAACAAAGATCATTGGAGTTTGTGTTATATAAAAAAACTTGTTACTTGCTGTTTCCTTGTAATTGCAAAAATCACTAGCAATTTCTGAGTAAAAACTGAAAACACTTTTTTTTCAGTGCCTTAGGCTGAAAGTGAACTTCAAGTGAACTGAAATATACTTTATTTGACCTGAAAGTAAATTTGTCTTGGACAAAACATTGTCAAAAATCATTTTTATTATTTGGTCTCATTTATGACATACCAAGCATTGCATTGCATTGAAAAAAACAAAACAAAACAAAAAACCTTAAAAAATAATAAAAAAAGACCCATCAGATTTATAACAATGGCATTTATCTGCACCGTGTTATTTAGCATGCTCTCCCTCACACTTTTTCCACATGAATATTTCAAGATGCATCTCCTACAAGTGGACAACCCTCAACCCTCCTGAATGTTTGAATGCATTTCCCACTGAGCCATGGCGTTCTCCATCTCTACCTTGACTTTACAGTGTCTTTATGCTTTTCTAAAGAAGTCCAGGCCTAAGAGCCAGTGGGATATCAGCCAGCTCACTCCCTTTCAGTCTGCTTTTCAGAAGAAAGAAACAGCTGTGCTTTCCCTGCATGTGATAGCAATGCTTCATCTTTCTGGGTCAGGTGAAAGGATGGATGGATGGATGGATGAGTGAATGAAAATAAGTAGGCAGCAGGTATGCTATGATGTCTGGCTTCCAATTTCCCTTGGTATCTGAAGTCTTAATTTTCCACTCTCTGGCATACAGCCCAACCGATTTCAACACATAATTGGCAGGTGCTGTATAAAAATCATATTTGTATCACTTCACAGTTCTGCACATTGCTGGACAAGTGTTGGGCAGTGACTAGCAAACTTGACATTTTTCAATAACATGACTGAAACCACTGCTTTCATAATAGAGACTTTCCAGTTTCCAGCTTCCATTTTTTTTAAAGAATCCAATATTTTGCATAAGAACAGTAAATAAATGTATAATGTAACAAAATAGTTATATTTAAAATGCTGTTCTTTCTATTCAGTATATGGTATAACAACATTGTAACATAGTTTGTTCGTATGGGAAGAAGGAGGCGGGAACCGGCGAACATTCAACAAGTTTAATAAAACAAATGAACACAAAATGAAAGTAAAAAAGCAGCAGCCCAATCGTGGACGACTGCCGCGCACACACATAACAAAACGTAAATAAAACACAACACAAAATCCCAGGCCTGGTCCTCCCTCGTCCTTCACTGTCGTCGCTCCTCCTTTATACTCCCGTCACTCCTCCGTGAGACACGAGACTGCTGCAGCGCGCAGCTGGCGCCCATCCACACTGATGAGCGCGGCCCCGTCCCGCTCTCACGGTCCCTCCGCCTCGCTGCTCACCACAAACATATAGTTTCCAAAATATTAATCAGCACAACTGTTTTCAGCATTGATAATAATAAGAAATGTTTCTTTTGCAGCAAGTCAACATATTCATTATGATGATTGTTGGATGATGGTTGAATGAATTATGAATTATGAATGATTTCTGAAGGATCATGGGACACTGAAGACTGGAGTAATGATTGCTGATAATTCAGCTTTTGCATTAGGGGAATATATTACATTTTAAAATACATCCAAATAGAAAAAAGTCATTTTAAACTGTAATACTATTTTACAATAATACTGTTTTACTCAAATAAATGCAGCCTTACCCTAGTGAAAAATAAACACACCAAATTGTATTTGAAATACATTTATTTTATGTATACTACAATTGCATTTACATATTAATGTAAGCCCAATGCAGTTATCATTTTCATGACCAGTGCCACGTTGTTTAAAAAGCTAGCAAATGCACTGGCGCCCATCTGTTCACCCATGGGCGTGCGGGGGTCTGAAAACCAGGTGTGTTGGTGCGTTGCTATTTTGAGGCAACTGAAAACGACTGCGCCATTGACCAACAAAAACCTGGTCTAAAGTCAAATGCGCAGTATTTTTTGTGTTATTAGTAATATGCGCCTATAGGCGGGTGCACAACGAGCATACACTCTGCTTATTACACACACAGGGATGCGCAGCAGCACACAAACATTTTTAAATATTAAAAATAAAAGTCTTTCCGCTTGCAAATTCTGCCATGCAAATAGCGAATTTGCCATGGTGCAAGCACAACTGGCTTTTAAAGGGAATGGGAGATGAGACTCTGATTGGTTTATTGCATGTTACGCCTAAAACACACCCAAGGGACAACCCTTTTGGACCATGCGCCTGGCACTCCGACCATTTTATCCGCCGTTAAACTAGCAAAAGTGGATTTGGAGACGCCCTAAGTGCACCTGCACAATGCTTTTCAGACCATGTGCTCAGATTGTTAAAATAGGGCCCGAAGTTTGCTAAATTGGAACAACTAATTTGGTACTTAATGCACTTATAGAGCTAGGGTCCAACTAAATATATACTTAAATATTTGATTGTGCTAAAATTAAACTGCAAGTAAACTTTAAGCATCTTGCATTTAAAGGTGCATTGTGTAAATTTTAGCGGCATCTAGTGGTGAAGTTGCGAATTGCAACCGCCCACTGCTCCCCCCTCCCTTTTGATTCACATAGAGAAGCTACAGGGCCGTCAAAGATGTTGTCTTTGTCTTGGGAGTTGTCGTCTTCACCTCACAGCCGGTGGAAAATAATCGGGACGGGACACGGGCAGAAATCCCGCGACTGTAGTATGAAGCAGAGCAGGGCAGAGTGTTGTCGTCTGAGAAAACAGAGCGTAGCTTGCACGTTTGTCCGTTTAGGGCTACTATAGAAACATGGCGACACAAAATGGTGACTTCAATGTAAGTTCTTTCTAAGGTAATAAAAATATAACGGTTCATTATGTAAGGGCTTTGTACACCACTGAAAACATAGTTATTTATATTATATTGCAGTTTTTGTCAATAGAATATTACACAGTGCACCTACCCTTACTAATAGTGATATTAAAACATATTTTAGGCTTAATATTAAGAAATGTGTGCTTTCAGTTGAGGCTGAAAATTAAGAAAAAGAAGTTATAAAGTTTCAAATAAAGTTTCATTAGGCCCCATAATATTTATATCAGTAGGTCTCAAGTGATATGTCAGTATGTAAATGGATTTGTAGTATACTTGTACTTTAAATAGCTACATTTTTGTATACTTTTTTTGCACTAGGGTAGTGAGCATAAAAGCAAAACAAACAACAATAAAAATCTTATCGACCCCAAAGTTTTGAACGGTAATGTACACTAGCCATAAATGTCAAAATGGTTATCAGGAGTTGGTATTTAATAATTATTGCAAACTTGATTGTCGCAAAATCGAATTAACATGAGGTGGATCACACCCAAAACGTACATATCGGGATTCATGTCTCGGGAGTTACTGAATAGTTATTCTGCCACTGTGTGTCTGACCTTATCTCAAACACTCAAGTTATTAGTAATAAAACTGTTTAATTACTAATAAAAATGTGTCATAAGCTGCCGTATGCATCACAATCCGACCAACAAAAATACTGCGTATACAAACATTTACTGTGAATACTGTAACCTGTTAATATGGGTGCCGAAATAAATATGCAATCACTAGACGTTGGTTTTACATAGAAAGTTGCGGTGAAGTCAGCAGGTCTGGCTATATTATCCCCAACAGATGAACATTAGCCGAGGAGCACTACCTCAACAATAGCTATGACTCATTCTTCTGAGTTTTATTGTTGTTTTTCTCTTTTCTCTTTCCCCTCTCTCTCTTTCTCTCTCTCTCTCGTTTCACCATCTCTTTACTTCCCATCTCTGTTGTGTTTTGGTAATCTATTTATGTCGTCCTAACACACATACAAGATGTTCATCACTAATGGATGGCTAAAGGTCAAGATTCTCCACAAAAACATTCTGTAATTATGCTTTTTATCACAAGACAACATTAATAGTACTGCGAAAACTATTTTCAGAAATGTAGCCTAACCTTTTTTTTTGCAAAATGATTTTTCCAATTAAAAATCTGTGTATGAGGTTGCATGTTCTTTACAGACCAAAACTGTAACTGTGAAAATTAATTCACTCTTGCCTCCGAGACTAGCACTTGAAACAACTAGATAATCTAATGCTCATAACCTAGATCCATATATCACCTATACACTCACCTAAAGGATTTTTAGGAACACCTGTTCAATTTCTCATTAATGCAATTATCTAATCAACCAATCACATGGCAGTTGCTTCAATGCATTTAGGGGTGTGGTCCTGGTCAAGACAATCTCCTGAACTCCAAACTGAATGTCAGAATGGGAAAGAAAGGTGATTTAAGCAATTTTGAGTGTGGCATGGTTGTTGGTGCCAGATGGGCCGGTCTGAGTATTTCCCAATCTGCTCAATTACTGGGATTTTCACACACAACCATTTCTAGGGTTTACAAAGAATGGTGTGAAAAGGGAAAAACATCCAGTATGCGGCAGTCCTGTGGGCGAAAATGCCTTGTTGATGCTAGAGGTCAGAGGAGAATGGGCCGACTGATTCAAGCTGATAGAAGAACAACTTTGACTGAAATAACCACTCGTTACAACCGAGGTATGCAGCAAAGCATTTGTGAAGCCACAACACGTACAACCTTGAGGCGGATGGGCTACAACAGCAGAAGACCCCACCAGGTACCACTCATCTCCACTACAAATAGGAAAAAGAGGCTACAATTTGCACAAGCTGACCAAAATTGGACAGTTGAAGACTGGAAAAATGTTGCCTGGTCTGATGAGTCTCGATTTCTGTTGAGACATTCAGATGGTAGAGTCAGAATTTGGCGTAAACAGAATGAGAACATGGATCCATCATGACTTGTTACCACTGTGCAGGCTGGTGGTGGTGGTGTAATGGTGTGGGGGATGTTTTCTTGGCACACTTTAGGCCCCTTAGTGCCAATTGGGCATCGTTTAAATGCCATGGCCTACCTGAGCATTGTTTCTGACCATGTCCATCCCTTTATGACCACCATGTACCCATCCTCTGATGGCTACTTCCAGCAGGATAATGCACCATGTCACAAAGCTTGAATCATTTCAAATTGGTTTCTTGAACATGACGATGAGTTCACTGTACTAAAATGGCCCCCACAGTCACCAGATCTCAACCCAATAGAGCATCTTTGGGATGTGGTGGAACGGGAGCTTCGTGCCCTGGATGTGCATCCCACAAATCTCCATCAACTGCAAGATGCTATCCTATCAATATGGGCCAACATTTCTAAAGAATGCTTTCAGCAACTTGTTGAATCAATGCCACGTAGAATTAAGGCAGTTCTGAAGGCGAAAAAGGGGTCAAACACAGTATTAGTATGGTGTTCCTAATAATCCTTTAGGTGAGTGAATTTCACAACATATCGTCAGACTTAACACCTTAGACACCAAAAACACACAACATATCGATTATCTGTCATGTTTTGCAATGACTCAAAATCATTCTAATGCATCTACTTTGTGTTATAAGACATTTCAGTTCAAAGGCACAATATGTAGTTTTTCACCGCTAGAGGTCGCCTATTCAAAACAGGTGTAGCTTGATGCCGCCGAGAGTGAGAGCGGAATCTTGGGAGTTGTCGTCTTCACCTCACAGTAGTATGAAGCAGAGCAGGGCAGAGTGTTGTGGGAGCATGACGTGGACGCTGGAGCGATTGCTAATGAGAGACACACGGCTCGACAGCAGCAGAACTTTTATTATGCCGCAGATAAGCACTTCCGCTTCTTCGTGTATGCGGGGTAACCATAGACTGTAAAAAAATATGGACGTAGTGTCCGTGACGTCACCCGTAGGTTTCTGAAGAGCGTTTCTGAAGCCTAGTGTAGGCCGTTGCCATCTTGGGAGCGCGTCACTTCCGGGAAACAGAAAATGGGCAAAGAGGCGGGACGTGGGCGGAGCTGAGGTGACGCGATGACTAACAGACAGCAGATAAATGGCTATCCACCTGTCACTCAAAGTGGCCACGCCCTTAATTATGCAGGACTTTAAGGCTCAATATAATGTAAACGAATGAGTTATAAAAAAATTCACCCCCCTCACAGTTGTCATGAAGGGCAAAATGAGCCGTATAGACCAAAACCACAATTTGTACCAGGCTGTAAACATGTTTTATTCTGCTCTAAAGTTGGCCATTTTAACATGGGGCTCAATGAGATTCTGCTCCCTTCTGGATCCTGTCCCTAGCGGCCAGTCGGTGAATTGCAGTTTGAGGCACTTCCGTATTGGCTTCAAGAGAAACTGCGGGAGGTTGCCGCTTGGGGGTAACGCAGCGCTGCATCACACATAAATCACATGCGTTCGCTCTGCAGTTGCTATGAGACACTAGTTGCACACTGCAGTAAGCTAGATTGATATTAGAATATGATGTTAATACATGCTGGATGGCTTGTGTTGCTAAATGGCATGCAATTAATTTTGAAACATATTGTATGACGGATAAAATGCTGTATTAATGCAGGGGTTTTAAAACTTTATGATGCCAAGGACCCCCAAATATGATGAACCTTTTTGAGGGACCCCCTTCCTAAAATCCATAAAAAACTATTTATCTAACAGTTTAAATTTTAAGTGACATTATAAATACAACATCTTGTTTCCAAACTTAAATTGGCTATAATTAATGTTGGATGTATAAACCTGAAGAAGAAATTTTTTCAATGAAAAATGATTTGCATAAGCAACTTTCACAATAAATGTATGCAAGCAGCTTTGCCTACCGCATTAAGAAAACTGCCTTAGGCCCGGATCAGACAGAATGCATTTTTCAGGTTTGAAAAACACGACGTGCACCACACTGCCTTTTTTGGTTGACGTTTTTAATTTAGAAAATAGCAGTGCGCCGCGTATGTTTCTAGGCAACCCGTGCTGTCAGTCTAATCAAGATAACCGTCACCACAATGGAAGGCCCGCCTCTCCATTCATTCGATTGGTCAATGGGGAAAAACACGATGACACCGGGCGCTTTTCTGCTCAGAGTTGATTTTTTTTCAACTTCATGTGCTCAGAGCGGTCCTTAAAGGTCCCATGGCATGACATTTTCATTTTATGAGGTTTTTCAACATTAATATGAGTTCCCCTAGCCTGAATATTGTCCCCAAGTGGATAGAAATGTTGATCGGTGTAAACCCGAGTTCTGGCTGTCTCTCTCTGCCTTTGAGAAAATGACAGGCCAGACGAGCCAATCCTGAAGTCTCCTGGTTTGACGTCCAAGCAGGAACGGTTACCTCCCTTTCCTCCGCCCAGAGAATCTGGCACGCCCATGCAAACGCTCGAGAGATCATTCCTTGTGAACGAGTGAATGCTGGCAGTTTCTCAGTGTTTGGATGTACAAATGAAAACAGAAGTCTTTTTTCAGTTCCTTCTGATCTGTGATCAGTAATTTCTGATGTGTAGCTAAATATTTATTATTCGTGCACACAATGCGGCTTCTCTCTCTCCAGACAGAACGGTGTTTTCGTGTTTTCTATCTTGTGAGTCAGTGTTTTTGTACGTCCTCGTCGCGTCTACCGGTTCTAAAATGTGCATACAGTCTTTTCTGTTTAACATCAGCAGTCACATCTTTAGAGATAAACTTCACACACGCCGAAGCTCGGCCTCCAACATCCCCGACCCCCAGTACTGCATCTGGCCCACAGCGGAGGCACCAAACGCGGCGTGAGATTAAGCAGAAGGGGGGTAAGCGTGAGCATATTCGGGCTAGCCAGCCTAGCCCCACAATAAACTGGATTACATTCGATTACTGCTGTTGTGTCTTTGTTTGCGCTGTGTACTCAACGCGCGTCACTGACGCTTTTATTTTATTTGAAAAATAATGCTATTATCAACACTTACTTTTAACTCGTTCATCTCGACAGCTGTAATGGTACTTTGCATGTGTTACAAAGTTGGTAATAATGATGAAGACGGACTCGGTGTGACTGGGACTCGTGTTTATTCAGAACTCTCAGATACAAACACAATAAACTCGCGCTGACTGACAGCGCTCTCATAACTCAGTAGGTACTATAAATAACTTTGTTAGCGATCGCTGAGCTCCGTCTCTGGTACGTTAGTGATGTCCGGTTCGCGAACAATCTTTCTTTTGAACCGGTTCTTTTTAGTGAACCGAATCAGTTCACCAAATCGGACTGAATCGTTCTAAACGGTTCGCGTCTCCAGTCAGCGCTGATCCATAATTTACTAAAGTTACTAACTTTCTGACATGAGTGACAGCCCCTCCGACTAGAAATAAACTAATAACCTGAAGTATATGCTGTAACTACAACAGTTCAGACATGCTGAGAACTGATGTGAAGTGAACTCAGGTCCATCCGTCTCTCTGGCAGCAGCTCGTGCCTGCTCGTGCCTCGTAGACCAAGTTAAACCACGCCCCCTCCGCTCATTTAAAATACAAAGATGTCAGCCAATCACAACAGCGGGCGTTTTTACTGAAGTCTCACAGCAGACACGCCTCTTGAAGCAGGGCATTCAGCCACAGGGCAAACAGCAGTATTGAAAAAATGCCTTTTATTTCTAAATTATGACATTTTATGATGTAAAAGTCATACTAACAATATAAGTACACCTCAGGAAACATTATAAAATAATAGAAAAATGCCATGCCATGGGACCTTTAAAAAACTCGAGTTGCAACAGGCACACAAACAGCGCGCATAACGCTCACTATTCAAAAAGGCGCTTCTCACTGCAAAAACACGTTCTGTCTGATCGGGGCCTTACAACCCCAGTGAGCGAGATAAAGGGGACTATAGTAAGACAAAATCACTACACTGTCAGAAAAAAAGGTACAGTGCTGTCACTGGGGCGGTACCCTAAGGTACAAAAGTGAAAAGGTACATCTTTGTACCTTACTCACCCCTAAATGGTACATATTAGTACCTTAAAGGTACATATTAGTACCTTTTCGGTTTTGTACCTTAGGGTACCGCCCCAGTGACAGCACCGTACCTTTTTTTCTGACAGTGTAGACAGACACAAAACAAACATATACAATTATGGAAAGCATGTACGGCAAGAAAGGAGAGAAACATTTAGAAATGAAACAATGTTTGGTAGACTTTAACCATTTTTTTGCTTTTTCTTTTTTTATTCTCTGAAATTTTCTGGGGACCCCTTAGAACCTTCTGGAGGACCCCTGGGGGGCCTCGGACCCCAGATTGAAAACCCCTGTATTAATGTACAATAATTATTTATAAATGTATCCAAACAGTTGTTCCCTTGTCTAATAAAACACATAATATATTAAAGCATCTTTGGTGTTTCAATGGTTTCTACTAAATAAAATCGGGAATCGAGGGTAACGCGGGTAACGCGACACACAGATACGATCTGTGTCCTGGTTAAAATCGCTTATTTCTCTGGATTTAAACATTCTTAGAAACATTTGGGATAATGGAAGTACACAAGTCGACCAAATATATAACATTGTTCTGGTGTTTTTTTGGGGGATATTTGGACTGCCTTTTATCTTACAACTGAAAAATATTCTTAAACTAAAAATAAATAAATACATAAACTATCGAGACCTGTGTATTTCAGCCTTGGTTAATGTAGAGTGGTGTTGTTTATTTTCATTATTTTCCATCTGCCCATGCTGTGACCTTTCATACTGTCGCACAATGTCACCAAATAAGCTCAAACTCCTGCAGTCGCTGTTCTGGCATCACTATCAATAAAATATGTCAGGTGTGTGTGTGTGTTAGAGCTTCATATTAATGCCAATTACTCGCACCAGTGTAGCTCCATATAGCACCAGTACTTCACAACATATCAACACCTTAGACATTACCAATTTTTATAAACACAAACAAACACACATCTGCCTATTAAAATTAATTAACATGATTAGGTTCAGATAATCAGTTGACAGCAGTGAGGGTGTCAAGTCGCTTTTGGTGTCAGTATTCTTTTCCTCTAGGCCAATCTGTAAAAAAAGAACTTTTAGTTAAACTTTCATGAAACACAACAGGGTTACACTAGGGTATTTGTGCATCATTGTGGGCCTTCCTTGTTCCACATCATTGCTCATCCGTAAGATAACATTCATATTTGACAGCAGTATATCCACTACATAGAGCAAACGGAGCACAAACCTCTATCTCAAGAGCAGCCGATAGAGCAGTCGCTGGAATTAGGCTCGCTACACTACAGATTTACCCTCTTGTCAAGATCAATTCAAGGTATTCGGACTGTTTTATCGAATTAGTAATGCTCTGTTCTTCTGCAGGTGAAACAACAAAGTCAGTAGCCACAGAACAATAATGGGAAGTGATGGATTTTTGTTTGGACGAGTTTTATTCTTTTTGTACTGTTTTCTAGATTTGTCAGGCTACACAAAAAATAAGTATTCAATATTATATCCACATAATAAATACTGGAGCATCATTTCATAAAAAAATAGCCATTCACAGGCAAATTCATTTAATTTCCGATAGGATTGTAATGTTTATTTGAATTTTACAAGGCTTAGATTAAAAATCCTGCTAATGCAACTGCATCAATTGTGAAATACACTGATCAGGCATAACATTAAGGTGAATTGAATAACTGATTTTCTCTTCATCACGGCACCTGTTAGTGGGTGGGATATATTAGGCAGCAAGTGAACATTTTGTCCTCAAAGTTGATGTGTTAGAAGCAGGGGTGTCCAAAGTCCGGCCCGGGGATGAATTTCAAACGGCCCACAGCTTGTCTATTAAAGGTCCCGTTCTTCGTGTCTTTTTGAAGCTTTGATTGTGTTTACAGTGTGCAATATAACATGTGTTCATGTTTCGCGTGTAAAAAAACACAGTATTTTTCACACAATTTACTTATCTGTACACCGCTGTTTTCACTGTTCTAAAAACGGGCTGATGTTCCGTGTTCTATGAAGTCCCTCCTTCAGAAATACGTACCGAGTTCTGATTGTGCCAGCGGTTCCCGTGTTGTGATTTGACAGCAGCTTAGCGAACGTAGCCCGGTTCCTGTGGTGTGATTCGACAGCAGCTTAGCACACGTGGAAATGTCACGCCTCTTAACGGGAGATATATGCGCTTAATGATCTCTACAGCGTCCCTGGGAAAGCCAAACAAAGGTGATTTGACTCCGGGATGAAAATAACAGCGTCTCGACGACATGGCGACAAACACACTCAACGCAACAGTTCCTTTTCTCCACGCGACACGTCCTCTTCTCCACGTGGGACAGCAACAAGACCACGCCCCCTTTTTCACGTAGTCTTGTGGGCGGAGGTTAGTCTGTTGTACTGTTCTATCGACGTCATATATGAAGGAAGTACCAGGATGTAGTCCAAGCCGGCCGTTCGCTGTAGGCTTTGAAAGGGAACTTCTGTTAAATAAAATATCTCGCTTGGCATTGAACTTTGAGCTTTATAATTGTACAGGTATTATTTATGCTCTAACAGCAACATTACACACTAACTAAAGTTTGAACAATGGGATCACGAAGAACGGGACCTTTAAAATACATTATATGTGGCCCGCCATGCATACTTTACAAATCGTGCAGTTTCACAATGTCAACGCAAGGTGGCACTACTAGATTTTAGGCCAGGGAAACGGCGCCAAAAGTGGAACGAAACAGCGCTACTTGTTGCGAGCTCTCTGAACAACTGTTGCTGTGTCTCATTTCATTAATTTCGCTGGCTGCGTCCTCCAGAGGACGCATCCTGTGAAGGATGCAGTACACGGAGTGTCCTTAATCAGAATTTAAACGAGACGTCCTTCGTAGGACACATGGGCAGAAAAGGAAACCGGAAGTATCACGTTGCTATGCCAACACGTTCACAGCGCTCTCTCACTCACCCCAGTTAAATGAATGAAAATTATTTATAACTTTGGAAAGTAATTTTTAAAAGATGTGTTCATTTGTTGTTGTTTTTTGTTCAATACTTGAGGAGCTGCGCCATACGTACAACAGATATCTGTTATAGAGACAAAGGAGGAGGATATTAAGAAGAACAAAGTTTATCCATTTTTACCAGAGGACGTTTCAAGTAATTTGTAGGGTAATGAGGCGATAATTACAAATACATTTATCTATACATAATATTACTATTTAGGTCAAATACAATATTATTATAGATGAGCACTGTCTGTGAAACTGCTACAAATTACATAATTTAACCCAGTGTTCATGATTTTTAGATAATTTTAAGAAAAACTAAAGCAAAAAAGAGAGACTATACAATAAAGTTGTTTATTAACATGATTAAACACAATAGTAAATATTAAGAATGAACATCTTCGCTTGCATGCATAACGTTATCAGCCGGTGCCGCCACTTTTTCAAATACAAAAAAAGAAACACATGACGGTAGTTAATGGCGACGCAAAGAATTGTGGGTTATCTGCTGCAACGAAGGATACATCTCATGCACACTCCGAATTCCTGAAAAGAAGGGCGCATTTGAAGGTCGCATTCGGAGTATCCTACTTACTTTTTTGAAATGAGACAGCCTTCAGACGCATGCAGCCTTCAAATGCGACCTCCGGAGGATGCAGCCTTTCGAAATGAGACACAGCTCATGTTTACTTGCTGTCTGCGTCTCTGCGACCACGTGCAGCACGTGAGAAGCGTTCGAGTTCGGAGCAGAGGTCTCCGGTACAAGCTGCAAATCTCTCAGTGATTTAATTTAGTTTAAAGGTCCCATGGCATGGCATTTTTCTATTATTTTATAATGTTTCCTGAGATGTACTTATATTGTTAGTATGATTTTTACATCATAAAATGTCATAATTTAGAAATAAAAGGCATTTTTTCTATACTGCTGTTTGCCCTGTGGCTAGGGTTGCCACCTTCAATGTGGCAAAATAAGGGACACCCCCCCCCCCCCCCCAATTATCTAACAATAACAATTGCATAACGGACAGACATAAAGAATACGTCATGAAATGATTATTTCAACATTTACAATTTGACAGCTCAATAATAAACCATATAAGAAAACATGAGATCAAGTATGTGAACTTGCAACAGAACACATTTTATATTATTTTACATTTGATTTTATTTATTTCAAAATAACTCTTTAGTAGCCTATTTGGTGCACTTTAAAGGGATAGTTCACCCAAAATGAAAATTCTGTCATCATTTACTCGCCCTCATGATGTTCCAAACCTGTACGAGTTCTGCTGAACACAAAAGAAGATATTTTGAAGAAAGTTCAAAGTTCAGCCTGTATGCAGGCTGCTTTGAGGGCACCATTGACTTCCACAGTAATCTTCCTATGTGTTCAACATAACAAAGAAATGTATACATGTTTGGAACAACTAGAGGGTGAGCAAATGATGACAAGAATTTTTATTTTTGGGTGAACTGTCCCTTTAAGCAGTCATTCTGAACCAGTAATCACTTTTTTGAATTTCAAAAAAAATATATATTTTATTTTATTAATTTACTTAAATTATGACTATATTATCATGTAATTATTTGTCCCATTTTTATCTAAATATTTTTTTAAATGTCAAACTTTATATGACAGGATTATTTATTATGCATGATGAATATAGCCTAGATGAATTATAAATTAATGATAACATTTATTAGGCTATAATCTATTAATTAACCTGTCTAAAAAATAATAATTCTGTCTGCCAAGCTCTGATAATGTATGGAATATTATATTAATATATTATCCATTAAAAAAAACTATAGGCCTTAGAAGCACGGATGTGTCAGACAGTCTGAGCAACTGAAATGCTTCTCATAAAGTGTCATCATGAGTTACTGGACAGACCCATTGATATCTTTTTGATATTCAGCTCTATATCTGGAGATCCTCTTGCGTTCAAACGGTAGACACGACGCGAGCTCGACATGTTTTTAAAACACCTCGCAAGTTTGCAGGCACACTGGCACAGCGCATGTTCTCGAGACTCCGGCAACTAAAACACAATCACGCACAAATTAGCTCCTGTACTACTTATTGTGAAATTGATTTCTTTATATTTGCTATCAGTATTCTCCACACTGCAAAATCCATATGTGTTTATTGAACTATGTGTGGACCTGTGTAAAAATACGGGACAAATCGCGTCCCGTATTGGTTTGATACGGGACACGTCATTTTGCTTGTAAATACGGGACGATTCCGTATTTTACGGGACAGGTGGCAACCCTACCTGTGGCTGAATGCCCTGCTTCAAGAGGCGTGTCTGCTGTGAGACTTCAGTAAAAACGCCCACTGTTGTGATTGGCTGACATCTTTGCATTTTAAATGAGCGGAGGGGGCGTGGTTTAACGAGGCACGAGCCTGCCAGAGGATGGACCTGAGTTCACTTCTCATCAGTTCTCAGTCTCAGTTCAGGGTGAACTGTTGTAGTTACTAGCATATACTTCAGGTTATTAGTCTATTTCTAGTCGGAGGGACTGTCACTCATGTCAGAAAATTAGTAACTTTAGTAAATGATGGATCAGCGCTGACTCGAGACGCGAACCGTTTAGAACGATTCAGTCCGATTTGGTGAACTGGTTCGGTTCACTAAAAAGAACCGATTCAAAAGAATGATTCGTTCGCGAACCGGACATCATGGAGACGGAGCGATTGCTAACAAAGTTATTTATAGTAACTTCTGAGTTATGAGAGCACTGTCAGTCAGCGCTGTGAGTTTATTGTGTTTGTATCTGAGAGTTCTGAATAAACACGAGTCCCAGTCACACCGAGCCGTCTTCATCATTATTCTACCAACTTTGTAACACATGCAATGTACCATTACAGCGAGATGAACGAGTTAGTAAGTGTTGAGTATAGCATTATTTCTAGATGTGTTCCAATCATATGAATAGCGTCAGTGACGCGCATTGAGTAACGTTACACAGCGCAAACAAAGACACAACAGTGCTGTAATCGAATGTAATCCAGTTTATTGTGGGGAAAGATGGCTAGCCTAGCCCAGATATGCTCATGCTTACCCCCCGTCTGCTTAATCTCACGCCGCGTTTGGTGCCTCCGCTGTGGGCCAGATGCAGTACTGGGGGTCGGGGATGTTGAAGGCCAACGGCCAGTGCAGCCCGAGCTTCGGCGTGTGTGAGGCCGATGTTGAGCAGAAACTCATGAATGTATGCACATTTTAGAACAGATAGACGCGACGAGGACGTACAAAAACACTGACTCACAAGATAGAAAACACGAAAACACCGTTCTGTCTGGAGAGAGAGAAGCCGCTGCGTGTGCACGAATAATAAATAATTAGCTACACATAAGAGATCACTGATCACAGATCAGAAGGAACTGAAGAAAGACTTCTGTTTTCATTTGTACATCCAAACACTGAGAAACTGCCTGCGTTCACAAGTAACGTTAATGATCTCTCGAGCGTTTGCATGGGCGTGCCAGATTCTCTGGGCGGAGGAAAGGGAGGTAACCGTTCCTGCTTGGACGTCAAACCAGGAGACTTCAGGATTGGCTCGTCTGGCCTGTCATTTTCTCAAAGGCAGAGAGAGACAGCCAGAACTCGGGTTTACACCGATCAACATTTCTATCCACTTGGGGACAATATTCAGGCTAGGGGAACTCATATTAATGTTGAAAAACCTCATAAAATGAAAATTTCATGCCATGGGACCTTTAAAGCCAGTTAAACAGCGCTGACTTAATCAACAACATTAACGTGCAAATCAGGAGAAACTGAGCCGATCCAGTTCAAATACTTTTCAAACAACAATTCACCAACATTTATCATGGGTTTACTGTGGTACACTAACTGTATGTAATGTAAATGTAATGTATTAAATGAGTAATAAAGGCCAAATTAAAGACTATTTTTGTCATAAACTTGCAGTTTATAGACTAAATACCATAAAGCCATTCAATATATTTTTTTACCTTTTACCATGCAGTGAGGTGCCATGTGTGCACTGCAAAAAATGCTCTTATTTATATATAATATATATATAATGCTTATATATATATAAAAATCTTAAATCAAGACGCATTTTCTAGATAAGTTAAATGACATAAGATATTTTTTTCTTGTTTTCTGGAAAATTAAATGAAACTGAAGCAAGTTTTTGCTTAAAACAAGCATATTTATCTGCCAATGGGGTAATATTGTTTCTGTTTGCTTTCTTGTTTCTGTCCCAAACCGAAACAAGATTATTTTTCTAAACCCTATTGGCAGATTTTCCTCAGTAAAGCATCTTGATTTAAGATTGTTTAGATATTTGGACTGGAAAAGACAGAAATACTAAGCAAGAAAAGTGATCTACCTGTGGTGATCTAGAGTACTCGTTAATTTAAATAAGAATAGAGTTCTAACTCACTAATAATATTTAAATTTCACCCATTAAAACTTTTTGGTTGATGAAAGTTTTACAGATATTGTTAAATATCTATCAATTTACAAGCTATTTTTGTCAAATCTGTCATGTTTGCAAGAAACAATATATAGGCTATATAGAATAAAAAGGGAACCGGCCCCCGGGTGTGTCCACAACATCGAATCTGGCCCCCTTTAAAAAAAGTTTGGACACCGCTGTGTTAGAAGCAGGAAAAATGGGCAAGCGTAAGGATTTGAGCGAGTTTGACAAGGGCCAAATTGTGATGGCTAGACGACTGGGTCAGAGCATCTCCAAAACTGCAGCTCTTGTGGGGTGTTCCCGGTCTGCAGTGGCCAGTATCTATCAAAAGTGGTCCAAGAAAGGAACAGTGGTGAATCTGCTACAGGCTCATGGACGGCCAAGGCTCATTGATCCCGTGTGGGCCGATCAAACAGACGAGCTACTGGAGCTCAAATTGCTCAAGAAGTTAATGCTGGTTCTGATAGAAAGGTGTCAGAATACACAGTGCATCACAATTTGTTGCGTATGGGGCTGCATAGCTGTAGAACAGTCAGGGTGTCCATGCTGACCCCTGCCCATCGCCGAAAGCGCCAAACAGTGGGAGCATCAGAACTGGACCAAGGAGCAATGAGCGTGTGCATCGCTTACCTGGGGAACACATGGCTCCAGGATGCACTATGGGAAGAAGGCAAGCCGGCAGAGGCAGTGTGATGCTTTGGGCAATGTTCTGCTTGAAAAAATTATACAATTTTAATTAATTGCGACTTACTGTATAGCTTACATTACATTTAGAGTTACAATTTACAAATGCATAATATATTATAATCATACATATACCAAAAATACAAAAATTATAACATATGCGTGAACAATATATTATTAATTTTTTTATTAATTATTCATTTCAACTTGCATTTTAAATTAAATTAAATCATTCCTTGCCAATTCACCTTTGGTGCAATACATGTTTTAAAGTAGATTGTTGATTTTTCTTTTTCTTCTCTATAAGACTAATCCTTACCTGAACAAATCTCTCAAATAAAAAACTGAATCGCTCTGAATGTACAAAAATTGGTTTCGAATCGAATCCCTGTCAACTCAAAGAATTACACCCCTAATTTTAGAGTACCGGTATACACATTTGTAGAAATATAATATGTTTTGGCTTTTAGCTACCATAAGGCAAAATATTTCCCAGACACAACATTCAACCTTGTGACAGGTTGTTAAAAGGCTGACAAAGAGGAGAACATCAACTGAAGGTTCAGTAATGCGAGAATCTCCTCCAGGTCATATCTTTGCGTCTCTCACTCAGTCCTGAGAACCAAACATAACCCTTTTATTTTAAAGCAGAAAACACCATGAACACGATTCCTCTTTTAAAAGGCTTCAATATTTTTGAAGTTCCGTTTGGTGTTGCAATTGCACACTTAATTTTTTAAAGAACTGCTATGGACTGCTGATACTTATTCAGAAATACTGCAACAATACTGTTGTTTGCAGACTGTCAAATAGCCACTTATACTGTAGTGTGGTCCTCCCTACCAAACAATGTGGCACTGAAAAACCTCACAGACTGGCACTATGAAGGCCTGCGGCCAAAGCTGCAGGCCAAGTGATGGATGACACTATCAAGACCAAAATTTACTCGCAGGCAGATGCATCTATTGTGCCTGTGTCCAGAAATGGGCCAATTAGGTGAGGTGGAACTCTGACTATCGCTCTATATAATCTGTTAGTGTCAAAGGGATTTACGTATTGTAAATGTATATGGATACAATTGACCATACTGTTTGCGCTGATATATTTTAAGACGCAGCACGACACAAGATTTATGGCCTGTTCGTACTGTTCGTACTCCTTGTTAATTGGAATGCAACTAATTGCTGCATTTTCGTGGATGTGCTTCCCAAAGTCGGTAGTATATTTTTGGCTCTACAGAACATTAAAGCAATGAAAGAAACAATTTCTCATTACTGTGCACATTGTGAATGACTTCAGATGTAAGGAGAAAGATAATCCAAATACATGCATATCAAAGTGCAATCCTATAACATATGCAAACTCATTATTCTTAAATCCCCTGTTTCTGAGGAGCCTCCAAAAGAGAGCCTGTCACCTTCGGGTTGATTTTCAACATGAATCTGTAATATTACAGAGGCAGTGTTTTAAATCTGTGCCAGTGGGCTAGTGTTATCCACAAATGAACGGTTATTTCACCAGATATCATTGGGTTTTGATATGAAAGGCTTCAGTCTGTGATCTCAGCTCTGAAATAATAGAGTAGAATTCATTCAGTCTCTGTCTCTTAACAAACTCAAATGCTTTTAATTCGAAACAACAGATAAAATTAAGACTCATTTAAATCATCGGGACGGCTGTATGTGTTTTTTTAGTTGACGTTTGTACGAAAACAAGTGACATACAATCAGTAATTAATTTGTACAGTACAGAAACCAAACCCCAAATATATATACTTAAGTTTGATAATTAAAAAGAAAGTGTTGGTAAGTCTGTCTGCATGTGGGTTGATAAAACAGATGTATACTTCATATTCAACATGTTTTCTAATGTTCAGTATGTGACATGCAGAAAAATAGGCTCAGTGCTTCTGTGATGCAGCATCACACTGCTCATGGGGACAATGTGAATGCTGTAAAATGTAAATATAGAGACCAAAATAGATACCTGCCACTCACACGTAGCAGATGCAGGATTTGTGAAACAGGCCTTAGAGTTTAGCCTGCAATAAAACAAGTGGAAAAATACTATATAGTTACAGTGGAAGAGGCACTTGAGCCTTCTAAGGAACAGAACTAGACTGGAGCTTTAAGTACACGTGTAACCCCTCCTGTTCGCACCGCCCGCTCCAAGCGGGACTCGAACCCGGGTCTGCCGGCATGAGAGTTGGACGCTCTAACAAGGAAGCTAATAGCTGCAACCTCTAGCGACAGTTACTAGAGCGTCTCTTGAGATCAGACGAGTGAGGTTTACTTGCACAGCAACTACTAGCTGGCCTCCGTTACACTCACCCCCCTAAACCTCACTCCCAAATGGGTCACGGCACCATTGTAACCCCTCCTGTTCGAACCTGCCTGCTCCAAGCAAGACTCGAACCTGGGTCTGTCGGCATGAGAGTCAGAGGCTCTAACAAGGAGGCTAAAGGCTGCAACCTCTAGCATCAGTCGCTAGAGCGTCTCTTGAGATCAGAGGAGTGAGGTTTTACTCGCACTGCGACTACTAGCTGGCCTCCATTACACTCACCCCCCTAAACCTCACTCCCATCCGGGACACGGCACCAATGTAACCCCTTCTGTACTCTCCAAGCAAGACTCGAACCCGGGTCCGTCGGCATGAGAGTCAGACGCTCTAACAAGGAGGCTGAAGGCCAAAGGGAACAGCATAGAACACCATAAAACACCTTAAAACACCTTAGCAATATGCTAAAAACCACCATAAACACGGTGGTAACTGCATAGCAACACATAAGCAACCATCCTGAATACCCTAGCAACATGTTAAAAATTTGAACACATTGTTAACTGCATAGCATCTTTGGCAATTACCTAGAACACCCAAGCAACAAGCTAAAAACTACTGTGACTATATTGGTAACGGCATAGCAACACCCTGGATCTGAATCACCCTGAATATATAAAAACATGCTAAAAACCACCATGAACACGTTGGTGACTGCATAGCAATGCCCTGGCAACTATTCTGAATACCCTAGCAACATGCTAAAACCGTGAACACATTGCAACAATCTAAAAACTACTGTGAATATATTGATAACTGCATAGTATCACCCTGGCAACCACCCTGAATATATAAAAACATGCTAAAAACCTCTGTGAACATGTTGGTAACTGCATAGCAACGCCCTGGATCCTGAATACCGTAGCAACATGCTAAAACTTTGAACACATTGTTAACTGCATAGCAACTTTGGCAGTCACCTTGAACACACTAGCAACAAGCTAAATACTACTGTGAATATATTGGTAACTGTATAGCAACACCCTGGCAAGCACCCTGAACACATAGAAACATGCTAAAAACCATTGTGAACATTTTTAACTGGCTAGCAATGCTTTCCGTCAACCATCATGAATACCGTAGCAACATGCTAAAACTGTGAACACAATGCCCTGGCAACCACCCTGAACATATAGAAACATGCTAAAAACCACTGTGAACACAATGGTAACTGTATAGCAACACCCTGGAAACCATCCTGAACACCCTAGCAACATGCTAAAACTAGGGATGGCTGACGTGAAACAGACGTTTCGGGGCTTTGTCGAGATCCCGAAGCGCAGATGTTTCGAAACACTGCTCCGAACTGTGATTCGAAACACCCATGTCACGTGACTATGGCTAAATGAAGCTTCGAAGTGTTTCATCAGGTGGCACCTGCCGAGACTGCGTTGCTGAAAGGGGGCGGGAACAAACCACACAGTCACACATCTGTATAAACCTAATTCACCACAGTTAAGTGAAGTAAATCCATCTTCACCTCGTGGGTTTTTGTGAGAGGAGAGAGATTTTGTGATAGCAGTGATTTTGTGATATAAGTGAGATTTATAGTGCGCTTTGGTTAGTTAGGCTATATTTAGGATAGATTTAAATGAGATATATTGACTGATAGACAGTGACAGATAGGATAGATATAGTGACACATTCATATGTTAGATAGTGACAGATAGCACAGCTAGAGTTAGAGATATAGAATTATATAGAGTCATAGGTGATATATAGATATATATATATATATTAATAGAATAGATAAAAATGGAGGCTTCACATAAGAGATGCCATACATTTTTTTATTGCTGAACAAATAATCATTTACAAACAGCATGGCAATAACAGAACATTTTTGTATTACAAAATACAGATCAGGTGCTGGAAAGTACAGTAGAAAAATATATCAGGCATATCATAATAAAATACACAAAAAACATTAAAGGGGCTAGGGTTTTGTTTGAAGATCATATTCTTCTAGAATGGAAAAAAGACTGATTGCATTTTCATAACTTTGAGGGCTTTTGTATAAGAGTTAAACTCATTATGAATTTAATACAAATCGTGGTTTCACCTTTAAGAACTTGCATTTGTGTATATAACATTTTCCCTGCATGAGGATGTTGTTAATCAGGAAGTTATCTTTGTTATTGTCCATTACAAGAGATGCCGTACATCTGTGGTGTGGGACCATTTCCATTTGGAAACACCAAATAAAGTGAGATGTGTGTATTGTGGTAGGCAGCTAGCCTTGATGCACCATTTGAGAAGCACTCATCCTGGCATTTTGGAGGGTGCAGAGGTGTCCCATGTGAGAGGATTTTTTCAAAGGCTGGAGAAATTATATGTACAAAAAGAAGTCAGCTAACTCCTTCAACAGCAGAGCAAATAATATTTTTGAATAAAAATGTTATGTAACAAATGTTATACATTGTGGCTTTATTTATTTTATTAAATGTTACATTTTCATGACCACAAAAAAAAAACCTATAGTTATTCACAATGAGGAGGCTACAGGTTACAAAACCAAGATCATGTAGTTGTCAGACAGATGTTAAAAACTTTTTTTAGATGGCTCATTGTCATGGTATTTCAGATCAACACATGCAAGTGACCACTAGATGTCGCCGTAGAGACGGGTGTCGGATTGATTCGAAGCTTCGAAGCAATATGGCACATTTGCTTCAACTGCTTCTGTGCTTCACGAAGCCTCGGTCTGCCCATCACTAGCTAAAACTGTGAACACATTGCAACAAGCTAAAAACTATTGTGAATATATTGGTAACTCCATAGCAACGCCATGACAACCACCCTGAACATATAGAAACATGCTAAAAAACATTGTTAACTGCCTAGCAATGCTCTCTCTGTCAACCATTCAGAACACCCTAGCAACATGCTAAAACTGTGAACACATGATGTTTTATAAACAAGGGTCGGGAGAAGCATGTTCAGATAATTGACACAGGTGGAGAGCACTCAGCTAATCAACAATAGAGGTATATATACACGCAGCAGTCCTTCCTCCGTTTGTTGACAGTTATCAGCATGGACGGCATTTCCGGCAGCTCGTCCCGGCCGCCCACTCACGTTGTCTGCATGGCTGCACGCGCCGCTTGAGGCAATTGTACAGTACAGAGTCTTTACTTACAAATGTATAAGCTACCTTAAAAACCCCTTTCGGCCGCTTCCATCAGCATTTTTGCTTTTCCCGAATTTTTGTCTTTGCCACGATCCACAATCGATTCTGTCTTCTAGCAATTCTAATCGATTCACAAACTTCAATAATCAATGTTCTAAAGGATATTAATAATGTGCGTTTCAAAACCATGACGACAGACTCAGTGGCGAGAGCAGCGCTCGGACAGTGTAAAGAGTGCACACGGCACTGACTTGCAAGTTGCAACAGGGAGAACTACAACAATTCCTGTCTTAAAGCTACACTGCGTAACTTTTTTAGTTTATTCTTAGCTAAAAACACTTAGTTCTTTCAAAAATATATGTCCTCATTAATGTATATTTACTTCTTTCAAGTAATAAAGTATTCTCATAAGTTTATAATATGCCATTGAAAATACAAACGGGTAAGGGGTTCGAATGGGGATCGCCATGTTGCCCCTCCATCTTGAAAGTACATTAGCCAAAGAGGGACATACCCGTAAATTCAAGCTTCGCCTTTCGCGTTTTAACACTCGATGGCAGCGTGTCGAATGTGAAGAGGGGGATTGCTGGATTGAACTGGAAGCCATGTTAATCTTGGACTAAATCGGCCACCGTAGGAGTTAAAACGAAATCGGAATTGGGAGGAACAGAAACTAATATTTACTGGATGGTCATATACCTTTTCACCACTAGATGGGGGAAAATATCACACAGTTTAGCTTTAAGATAATGTATTGTTACCGGCAGATGTCAATCTTTTCTTGCGATCGTGCTGTCTCTACGTGTCTACGTAGTCTACTACTACAGACAGGTGCACACACGAGAAGTGTTTCATTACGGACGCACGCGGTTGCTGTGATGATGAACGATAAAAACACTTGCTGGTAAAGCGAGTGAACGCATCGTGAGAACAAATCACTAAAATGATGGCACTGCAACAGCGCATATTACGTCAAACAATCAGCCACTAGTTGGAACCAGCTGATAATCATCTGCCTTTGATTCAATACTTCTCAACTTGACGTTCACATAAGCTCGATCACATGGCTCGACACAGTGCGACCATTCTCGCGTTTGCGACTATAAATAGATGTGCAAACCGTACAACGTATTTTGGAGCACCTGTTTTCTTGAATGTAACATCAATACCCTACACAGTATATAAAGCTATATTGTATAACAAGTATATCAATGATCATTGTGCAACCTTATATTTTGGGGATGAAAAAACATATCATAAGACTGCAAAACTTCAAAGGCTATGATTTCATTAAATAAACGTGAGCTCTAATGCTTCAAAATCTGAATGTGGTGCTGATGTGCATTCTATGGGCTTGCAAACAATGCTTCAAAATGCTTCAGTTCAGAGCAGATTCGAAGTCAATGAATAGTGCACATATGCCAAGCAAATTCTTACGAACATGACAACGTTTTCTTTTCTTTACGGTGAATATATCGTTATATGTTGTATTCAGTTTTAAGGCTGTTTATTTGATCTCCTCATATGAATTGAATGAGCATCATGAAATAAGTCATAGCAATTTCAAAATAGAGTCCTATTTGGTTGATCAATGCGTTTCTTTTTTATTTATTTATTTATTTTTTATTTGTCCATCTAACCTTTTTCTCCACCACAGCAGTGCTGTTCCCTCTGCTCCCACATTAGATCAGTTTCTCTGGCTAATTTTCTCCACTGCCACAGCAGTGCTTTTCCTTCTGCTCCCACAGGAGCTCAGTTCTCTGACTAATTTTCTCCACTGCCACAGCAGTGCTGTTCGCTCTCTTCCCACAGGAGCTCAGTTTATCTGGCTAATTTTTTTCTCCACTGCCACAGCAGTGCTGTTCCCTCTGCTCCCGCAGGAGCTCAGTTTCTCTGGCTATTTTCTCCACACAGCAGTGCTGTTCCTTCTGTTCTCACAGAAGCTCAGTTTCTCTGGCTACGTTTATCCACACAGCAGTGCTGTTCCTTTTGTTCCCGTAGGAGCTCAGGTTCTCTGGCTAATTTCTCTACTGCCACAGCAGTGCTGTTCCTTCTGCTCCCACAGGAGCTAAGTTTTCTCTGGCTTATTTTCTCCACAGCCAATGCAGTAATGTTCCCCCCCAGACCTGCGGTCTGCAGATCAGTGACTTTCTCAACAACATCGTGCCCGCAGGTTAACCCCTCCTCCCTACCCTGCCCGGGAACAAACACCGCTAGATCCACCAATTACGTGCTAAGTGCAGCAACCGCCAGCGCAAATCAGGGATTCAAAAGGAGAGTCTCCTCCTTCGAAGAAAGCAGGCAGCCCAGCAAACATTTTAATTCTGGTAAATGTACCAAACAGCGATGCAAGTTTATGCACATTTGTATTTTCCGTGGCTGCGTCCATGCCTGCATTTAATGTCCAGTGTATTTAAATATTTCACACATGGACTTTGAACTAGCTCATCACCCGGATGCCGAATTTACTAATTATCTGCCGTCAGGCCTCAAAATATTTTAGAACGCATCGCCTTATTGTTCCATGGCGCCGCGTCGTGCTTCTCACATGACACAAGCTGCCACAATAGCGCTGTATGACAGCTCAGCTGTATCGGGTTCATTTTGTTTTTTCTTTTTTATTCAAAATATTCACAAAATTGCTAACTATGTCACGAACTATCTGATATTCTGATTTTCAAATATGTGTGAGTGAATGTGTGTTAATTGATCTATACTGCGTGATGGGCGGCGCAATGTTAGTTTGCGCCTCAGAGAATCGGATCTGTCGGATTTACATCACGCAAATTCATTCATGTCTCGTGAAATACAGTGTATAAGTGTAGAAGACTTCAAGCTACCCTTTCCGCATCGGGGAGGCAACTTCAGCAGCTCAAAAAGTCCTCTCCCAACAGCAGATCCAAGCTCTCGGGAGATGGTCCTCAGATGCTTTCTCAAAGCTATATCAGGACCAACTGGTACCATATCATCAAGCCCTCCAAACCCTCCGATTATAGTTTTCCACGCAGCGAGAAAGTGGAAACTTTCCACGCAGTGAGAAAGTGGATAGTTTTTCCAAGCAGCAAGAAAGTGGAAAGTTTCCATGCAGCGAGAAAGTGGAAAGTTTCCATGCAGCGAGAAAGTGGAAAGTTTCCACGCAGCAAGGAAGTGAATAGTGTCAATGCAGCGAGAAAGCTGTAAATCTCCACACAAAGAGAAAGCGGTAAGTTTCCACGCAGCAAGGAAGTGAATAGTGTCAATGCAGTGGGAACGTGGTACATTTCCACACAGCGAGAAAGCGGTAAGTTTCCACACAGCGAGAAAGCGGTAAATTTCCAAGCAGCGAGAAAACTGTAAATTTCCACGCAGCGAGAAAGCGGTAAATTTCCACGCAACGAGAAAGCGGTAAGTTTCCACGCAGCAAGGAAGTGAATAGTGTCAATGCAGCGAGAAAGCGGTAAATTTCCACACAAAGAGAAAGCGGTAAGTTTCCACGCAGCGAGGAAGTGAATAGTGTCAATGCAGTGGGAACGCGGTACATTTCCACACAAAGAGAAAGCGGTAAGTTTCCGCGCAGCGAGGAAGTGGAAAGTTTCCACGCAGCGAGGAAGCGTAAAGTTCAGAGCAACAAGAAATCAGATAGTTCCAAGCAGTAAATCAGTGGATAGTCATCCACGCAGCAAGACAGTGGATATTCATCCACACCACAAGATAGTGGATAGTTGCCCACGCAGTAAGATGGCGGATAGTTGCCCATGCAGTAAGATAGTGGATAGTTGTCCAAGCAGTAAGATACTGGATAGTAGCACACACAGTAAGATGGTGAATAGTCTCCTCAAGCGAATAAGTTTCGACACAGCGAGAAAGTCGAAGATTCCAGCAAGGAAGTGGATCGTTTTCACACAGCAAGAAATAGAAGTTGTTAAACACAGCAAGGAAACGGATAGTTTTTTCCCACAGCAAGAAAGCGGTTTAAAAAAACTTACGCAGCGAGAAGTGGACAGTTTTCCACACAGCAAGGAAGCGGATAAAACCCTCTAGATTGATAGGTTCCACTAGTGGAAAGTTTCCACTTAGTAAGGAAGTGGATCAATTCATTGCAGCAAGAAAGTGAAAAGTTTCCATGCAGCAAGGAAGGGGTAAGTCCCACAAAATCTCTAAATCAAAATCTCATATTTCTTTTTCTCATTTTTTCTTCCAGGCGGTCTCCCACGTACAAGACCACACCCTGCTCCCATCAAGAACCGTGCGATTCGTGAACTAACAGGGAACTGAAAGTCGCTCACAGGCCCTCCCGTTCAAACAACCAGGCCCCCTCTGTCCTATGCTCTTTCGCTTTTGGGGGGTACTCTGGGTTCGGGCCTAATTCCGAGCTCGAAGCCCTCCCCCCGGACAGCACGCCAAATACGCATTGAATTACTCTCTATAAATTATAAGTGCGAACTCGTGAAATTATGTTTTATAAACAAGGTTCGGGAGAAGCACGTTCAGAAAATTGAGCTAATCAACAATAGAGGTATATATACACGCAGCAGTCCTACCTCCGTTTGTTGACAGTTATCAGCAACCCTTCCACCACCCCTTTGCCACACCTTTTAACTCTAAAACCACTTACATATATGGGGGGTACTCTGGGTTCGGGCCTAATTCTGAGCTCAAAGCCCTCCCCCCGGACAGCACGCCAAATACGCATTGAATTACTCTCTATAAATTATATGAGAGTGCGAACTTGTGAAATTGGTAACTGCACAACTACCCTAAACACCCTAGCAACATGTTAAAAACCACTGTGAGGACACTTGCAACTGTAGGATTACAAATTTATACATTGTTATATCTAGGTTCCAATGTAATAGAATATAACTGAAAACATTATCTATATTGTGTTTTACATTTTTAGGTAAACTTGAGGACATTCTAAGGAGATTACGTCAGGCCTTGTAAGTGTTTGAGACATTAAGTCTTTTGTCTTTATGCACTTCCTGACCATTTAGCATAACAAGCTCAGAGTATAATATTGTTTGGCTGATTGGATTAGCATCTATACATTTGAATGACACTGTTATGCTGATTGAATTAGGACGGGTGACACCGTTATGTCTGAGGTGTGTCCTTTTACCTATACAATTACCTATACAACGTTTGCATTCCTTTGTTTGAATGTCTCCTCCTCTGCTGTATAATCCCTCCCCCTGAACTGTAGATAAAATACAATGCACAACTCCTTTAGTTAGACTTGTTGGAAGACTTGTTGGATGACCTCAGCCGAAAGACAGCACGTTTTCTCAATAAAGAATCCTGCTGAAGAACCTATCCAAGTCTCCTGGTCTCTGCTTCAGGGAACAAAAGAAGTTCACAACAGTTCTGGTGCCGTGACCCGGATATCCTCACCTGAATCCAGAATCCAGATTGAAACTTCAAGATCTGACTATGTTCCAGACTGAATTCTTTCTGTACAACCAAGGGTTGGTGAGTGTCACTCTATCCAAAAGAACCTTAAAGACCCGTACAAATTTGTTTTCCTCTGCGCTGCCAGGGAAGAGTTATCAGACAGCTGTAGGGTTTGGTTAACTAAGTTACCCTCTAAAAAAAGTTTGTTACCCTCTGTTTTCAGGCAGGGAAGATTGGCATCAAGCTAATAATTGTTTAAGCCTCTGTTCAGGCAGAGAAGAATTGTTTAAGCCTCTGTTTCGGCAGGGAAGTATTGTTAAGCCTCTGTATTTCAGGCAGGGAAGATTTAGCATCACAAGCTAAGACGTTTTGTAAGCCTCTGTTTTCAGGCAGGGAAGATTAGCATACAGGCTAATTTTTGTGTTGTCCTCGGTTTTTTTGCAAATCAGAGAAGTTTTAGTGTTTTGATTGTGTGGTAACAAAGAAACTCACAAAAATGTTTAGAAAGAATGCTAGACTGATCCCCACAACTGAAAAAGGTGGTTTCGCAGCTCCTTTGTGGACAGACAGTGATTTCAAATCACAGTTAGGAGTGCAAATGGATTTCATTGTCACAGAGAAAGTTAGGCAAGAACTAACGCAGAAATATGAGATCCATCCAGACAAGACTTGGTCGATTGATGAATGTAAAAAAGTTTTAGGAGCATGTATTCGCAAGAACAATGTGAAAGGCATTATTTGTTGTCACAGAGAATTTGGTTTAGCACTAGCTAACAGTCTCAGCGTATCTCAGAGCTAGAGAAACAGAACAAAGAGCTCTGTGCTAGAGTAACATCTTTGACTAAAAAATGTAACCGCAACAAAGCTGCAGAGAAAACAGATGTGAATGAAGCTAGTCAGCCTGATAACGTTTATCCTGAATTGCAAGCTTTCTTTGAAACAGATGTAGCCATTCAATCAGTATCTGATGTGCCTATTGATTCAGTTAAAGTATGTGGCGCTAGGAGAAGGTCTCAGGGAATTGAGGTAATTGAAAGTATTCTAGAAAGGTTAGCTATATGGGAAAGGGATGCTGATGTTAAGGCAAAAGTGAGAGTAGCAGCAGCTACGTGTAGAACAAGGAATCCAGACAACAGATGGCCTAAGAGGCCTGCAAATGTAACTACTGTGAAAAATCAGGACACTTGGAGAAAGAGTGTAGGAAGAAGTTGCAAGATAGTAAAATAAATACTATGCATAATTCTGTTCCTTCTCAGCCCGCCTACAACTCTGAAGTAGTTCAGACATGGTACACTGAAACTTTAGGACAGCTCGCTCAGGCTCTTTTAAGAGCACACAAAGAACAGGGAAAAAACTAAGTGTTGTGGCTGTGAGGAGCTACCTTTCCCCTGTGATCCATCAAAATGACAAGATAATTTTTGTGAAAGGTAGCATCACAGCCCCGAACATTGTTTTACAGCGTGCACCAGTCACAAACCCATCCTCATGTATGAAGTCTGCAATGACTGAAGTTTTGTTAGAGGATGAAATGACTCACGATTGTGTTACGCTTAGATACGCAGCTACGAATGAAATAGCAGAAACTCCCCTTGAGAATGCAGAATTGGAGTTGTTAGTTGATGGTTCAGCTCAAGAGATTGAAGGTAACATTACAGCAGCTGCAGTGTTGTGTCAGGGAAGGAAAACCGGGACTCATGTGTCACACTGTAAAGTTGTGCCCCCACCAACAGGGATAGGATAGGACATGGATTAGTGAGGAGCCAGCAGGCATCGGGGGCCAATCCTGCGGTGAAGATTCCCTCATAGGCCTTCCCACACTAGTCCATCCTTACCTCACTGTTCTTTAGGTGTTGCAGGAATTAAGAAATAGGGAAAGAAGGAACAACAATAGCGGACTCAGATTAAACAGAGACAAACCTAATGTTTGCTGTCTTTTAGAACGAATACTGCTCTGTTGTCTTTTGTTTTGTTTCTTAATCTGTGCAGATACCACTTGATGGCTGTCCCCAGACCCATATGCACAGACTTTCTCACCTGCTTATGAAGCCACAACCTCTGAAGGACAACTAAACCCACTACAGAGCCAACTGTCACGAAGAAGAAAAAAAAAAAACACAACGCAGGGAATCGCCTACGGGAACTTCAGTCATCCATCAACATGATCAAGATTGCCTTGCTACTAATCATCATGGACATCGCACAAAGTGTAGACTCCAGAAACAACATATTCTTTGAGCTTATGAATATGTCAAGAAACACCTTGTTTGCTGGAAAGAACATTGCCACACACGCCTTCAGTAGGAGCAGGAATCCCATGGGTGGAACATGATGGGAGGAACTTCTGTCTATAACATCCTAACCAGCCAAGTCAACAGCAGGTGCACCCTGGTTTATGTTTTACTGGCTATCAGAGAAAATACACACACCATCCCAAGCTCTCCACAGCTACATAATTCAGCTCCTACCACCAACAAAGAAGATGGCTGCATTCAAGGACTCACTTATGCACAAACATGGTGGTCAAGTACTCTTGAACAAAATCCAACAAGACATTCTTGATCTTTCAGCAAAATTACATCAGATGACTGAAGATAATTCTTCATGGTTCGGAAACCTGTAAGGTCAATAAAGGACTCACAAGGACTGTTCCAACCACAAAAGAAGATTACCCGTAAGAACTACACGGACCCTAGTGGCATGTTTGTTTCTGTGTCAACATGTAATTCGTCACTACAGACAATCAACACAGAGCAAGTGATATGTGCCTGTAACTTTTTCCAAGTTACATGACTAGAAGATGGGGCTTATGTTAACAAACATAAGCTACAGAATGGACTGATGAAGGTTTAAATTTGTATTATGTGAGAGTTATTAGAACTCTCAAAGGGGGGAATGTAGGATTACAAATTTATACATTGTTATATCTAGGTTCCAATGTAATAGAATATAACTGAAAACATTATCTATATTGTGTTTTACATTTTGAGGTAAACTTGAGGACATTCTAAGGAGATTACGTCAGGCCTTGTAAGTGTTTGAGACATTAAGTCTTTTGTCTTTATGCACTTCCTGACCATTTAGCATAACAAGCTCAGAGTACAATATTGTTTGGCTGATTGGATTAGCATCTATACATTTGAATGACACTGTTATGCTGATTGAATTAGGACGGGTGACACCGCTATGTGTGCGGTGTGTCCTTTTACCTATGAAATTACCTATACAACATTTGCATTCCTTTGTTTGAATGTCTCCTCCTCTGCTGTATAATCCCTCCCCCTGAACTGTATAAAATACAATGCACAACTCCTTTAGTTAGATTTGTTGGAAGACTTGTTGGAAGACTTGATGACCTCAGCCGAAAGACAGCACGTTTTCTCAATAAAGAATCCTGCTGAAGAACCTATCCAAGTCTCCTGGTCTCTGCTTCAGGGAACAAAAGAAGTTCACTACACAACCAAATGAAAAACTAGCATCATGGTATCAACTTTTTATGCATAAAATTTATCTGAGTCAACAAACCAATGCACAATGTACAAGGTGATCTGTATCAGTAATATCATTTGAAAGAAATAACAAAAGACTGTGCAAAATCAAGGACGTTTACATGGTTTAGCCTGGAGAGTATTGGTGGAGTTCACCTGACCTGACATGAATTTGTCAATCTCACAGCATTATTTGCGTGGATGTATGGATACTGGGCTATGTAATTATTTATATGCCGCTGTGTTTCTCTTCTCTTTATATCTTGTCTTGTTCATTCTGTCCTTCACTCTCTCTCTCGTGCCTCACTGACTGCCTGCAGACATTTTAATATAATTAGTAGGGCCAGCAATGTATTGCATTTCCAATATGTAACTGCACCGAATGGAAGCTCAGAAATGTTATGCGTTATTGAACAACATTGGGGAACGTAATTTTTATAAGTAGCATATTGCATTACAAATTATTCACATTACAAATAAGCATGTGAAAAATGACATTTCCATAATTGACTAGTCAGTAATCTGATCAGTTAGCTGACTAGTCAATCATCTTGTATAATTATTAGGGCTGATTTAGGGTGTGTTCACACTTGGTAGGTTTGATTCGATTAAAACGAACTCTATTGCTTACATATGATGGTATTTTGACCAGCTGAGAACTCGTGAAGAGCTTATGAAATGTGTAAAGGAGTCAAAACAGAGGCAGAAAACCCTGTGTCACACACATATAGCCCCTTTTCCACCAGAATGAACCGGGTGCTAGTTCAGAGCCAGTGCCAGTTCGGAGTTGGTTTGACTGACGTGTCTTCTAAGAACCGGTTTGCCTCTCCACATGCTAGAGAGCCACCACAGAGCCAGGTCTTACGTCACTGTATATGTCTCATCTTTCTCAGTAACTCTAGCGATGCAACGGGAAACACAAACACACCAGGCTTGTTCGAGATGCATCGGCACTGCGCAGACCAATCAGCGTATGATATCAAAATACCACATGAGCGATTCAAAACTATCCACAAGTTTCCTACGCCCCATGAAGCCTTGCGTCAAAAGTGGTAGCGTCTTCCGGTTTGAAGTAAACAAGTGGAAAACTTGCACAAAACTTTATGCATTTCCATTGTAGTTTATGCGCACGTTTTCGTATCGGATAGAAAATGTATCCGACTCAAATGCGCGCATACATTTTTTATGTGCATTTATAGAATTAATTCGCATTTTTTTGGTGCAATAACGTTATCCAAAAATGCGCATAAAAATAGGTGGATGGAAACATAGCTTATTGACATTCAACAGTTGACAGTCATTCAAGCTATCCAAATTGGCTAACAATGTGGGAACACAACCTAAACGAACTATCAAAACAACAGTACCTTTGAAACAACAGTACCTTTACCCTCTGTGGTAGTTGGTTGGGAGGATGACGTGAAGAAGTGGCCTCGTATTGCGTACGGTAGCATTTTAAGCTATTTTCTAGATTCAGTAGCCTGTGATGGTAAGGGCGCTTAGCAATTTGAAAAGCTCAGAGGCGTATCAGTATCTGTCGGAAACAATTTAAAAGCGGACATTGAGCTGAGCCTATACGTATCCCATCACAAGGCATGGGTGCTAGCATCAGTGACAGGTGAAGTACAGACAGCGCGTTGTTCATGAATTAGGGCCAGGACGCTGTAGTAGTCATGCAGCGGCACTTTGGTGGAAGGTCAGTAAAGTAAGGAAGGACAATTAAGGACACGAAAATGTTATTGTTTATTGTATTGTGATATTATTAATTAACTAATAAATGTATTAAATTAAATGTTTAGTGTGTGTCATTCTGCAAATGTTGCTTCACAGTAACCTTCACTTAACCCTTGTGGCACCATCTGATAAAAATCGCTGTAATTTGTATAGACAGAGATTACAATCGAGCAGCTATTAGCTCGATTAGCTGCTATTTTAAAAATGGCGGTCACAAGTTTGTGTTCGTCTTGTTGGTCACGGTAACCCTGCCCCCAGCTGCTGACGCAAGTGGTTCTTACTTCTAGACCAGTAATGTTTTGGTGCTACACTCCTAAAAAAAAAAAAGGTTCTATATGGCACCAAAAAATGGTTCTTGGCTCTTAATCATAGGGGAACCTTTTTTAGTGCTATATAGCACCAATTTTGGTGCTTCAGTGGTTCTTCAGCAGTTCTTCAGAGATGCTACATAGCACCTTTGTCAAAGAACCGTCTGAAGAACCTCTGAAGGAGACGCGGTTCTGATACCTGTACCGAACTGTGATGGGCAACATCGTGATTATGACAAGAAAAAACAGGTGCGCTTGAGCATTCTGTCCTTTTTAGGATCTCATCTGGTGACATCACATCCTGTTTTTGGTTTGTTTAGATGTTTTTGATCCGTGTTGCATTCATATTTCATTTGAACTGCACCAGAGTTTGTTTGGAAGCCAAGACCCTGAAAAGCTGGTTCTCTGTCCGCTAGTTTGGTGCACACCAGGGTTCGGATGGCACACCAAGAAAAGCTGGGTCTCGGTCCACTTGTTTGGGGCAGCAGGGGCTCAGTGGTTCATGCAGGTTGTCTACAAACCGGAAGGTTGGTGGTTCAATCCCCGGTTCCACCTAACCAAGTGTCGAAGAGTCCATGAGCAAGACACCTAACCCCAGCTGCTCCCGACGAGCTGGATGGCACCTTGCATGGCTGACTCTGCCATCTGTGTATGAATGGGTGAATGTGAGGAAATGTGTAAAGCTCTTTGGATGGCCTTGGGTCTGTTGAAAGCTCTATATAAATGCAGTCCATTTACCATTTGGTGCACATCAGGGTACGGATGGCACACCAAGAAAAGATGGGTCTCGGTTCAAGATTCGAATGAAATATGAACGCAACACGGACCAAAGACATGTAAACAAACCAAAAATGGGACAAGATGTAACAAAATCTGAAAAGGACATGTAACGACTGAGACATTTAACAAATATGCTTTAAATGCTTTATTCTTAGTAATGGACCTTCCCCCAAAATAGCAGGAAAGGTCTCAAGTTACAAGGGCTACCATCAGATAAGACTTTGTTTATGGCTTGAAAGAATGTGAAAAGGGAGACCCATAACCCTTAAACAGACTTTCCTGCATTCATTTATAGAAAAACTGTTCTATGAATGAACATGCACCCCGGGACATTGTGTGTACGAATATGTAAAGTGTCTCTTGCATGGTATTTAGTTTTATGCATATCTTATGAGTTCAAGTAACCTCATATATGTCATGTCTCCTATCAAATGAATGCTCATTTCACGACTTGTGTATGTCACTTCCTCATAGAAGGCAGAGTGTGTTTGTTGTATTAAATGGAGTATAAAAGGGCACAAACCCAGTTTAATCATACTTGAAACAAGCCATAAAATCTCCAACAGAGGAATTTCCCGCTGGGAAATCCCAACAATCCCATTGGTCATGATAACTGCATCGGGCTGAAATTAGCAAAAAAACACTTGCGTCGCACTGCGCCAGGTGTAAGATAGGGCCTTTTGACTCTGAATTATGAGTTAATGCTCTTTTTTCATAAACAACTTTTCATGCACAAACATAATTACAGCGAATTTAACAAAACTCGTCGCCCTGAGTTGCTTCGGCTGTGACTTGTCACAATGATAAAGAATATGAAGGGACTGTGAGAGAATTATGTGGCATGAGGAGAAACCCTCCATCCTAGATCAGTACAACTCTACCTGTGGGCTGCCTTTTATATGTATAAATGAATTATGCATAGAATATTTAAGTTTCATGGCCCTTTGGCATCTCTGAAATTTGTTGCCTGAAGACAGCCCAATACACTTCAGGGCAAATGTTCAGAGCTCAAACACACCCCAGGTGAAGCCATTACAAAACCAGCCGGAAAAATCGGACTCTACGTGAAGACAATACAATACATCATGTTTGTGATTTATCATGGCAAGCTTTGAATCTAATAAAGCAAAGACAGAGTTGGGGAAGCACAGGTGTTTAGAAAATAGTATAGGATGAACGTACTCATTCAATGCACATACTTACAAAAAAACAAACAAGCTCTTTATGATGGCCATTAAAGCGTGTACCGTATCTGAAGACATCAAAAGCAGCAATTAAATCTGTCCTATAGAAGCCAACACACACGGCGGCAGTGCACAGGCGTACTTACGCATTCAGATACTAAGTGCATAATTAATAACAATTAGAGAAGCCAATGATGTTCTCAGCAGGGGAGCAATATGGCCCAGGCATAAATGTCAAGAGAAAGGATAATAAAAATATGGGACACTGTTTTTTTTTATGAAAAGGCAATTGATCCACTGGTCTATGAAAAAAAACCCTAAAGGTTAATTAGTCCTTCCAAACAAGCTTTGTCTTACTTTTCAAATTGCAGAATTAATGGCGGTAAGCTGAACAGTATGTTTATTATGCAAATGTGAAGGCTTGTATAAATTAAACTAAGGCAAACATCACTATTGCTTATGTAGGAATTTGAACAAACCACTAATGTAAATACTAATGTCACTAATGTAAACCACTAATGTAAATACTTAAAAAAAACATTTTATATTAATGATAAAAATATGATTGATTCCTCAAATCATCTGTCTTGTTTAGGGATGCACCGAATCCAGAATTTTGGGGTTCGGCCGAATACCGAATCCACTGGTTAAGATTCGGCCGAATCCGAATCCGAAACCGAATACCGAATCCTACTCCCATCCTCAGTCCATTATTACAGTAAACACATTAATGAAGTAAACAACGTCCACAGCAGTGTAGGCTATTGATGCTATTGACCATTTAACCGTTAACCGAAAGTAAGAACTTTGACCGATTAATACTATCAGTTAAACGGTTTAAATGTTTTTAACGCTTTTTTTTTTTTTGATGCATGGTTAAGAAATATGCTGTATAGCGTTTGTTCACTCACGGAGCGCGTCGACATGTGCAACCACAAACCAGATATATCTCGCAATATGAAGCAATGGAAAAGCTTACTGTGCGGGACCATTTCGACAGAAAAAAACAGCAGCAGTACAAGCTCCTGACTGCTGGAAAGCAAATGAAAGGCACTTCCCAAGGCTGGCCACTGTAGCGAGGCGTTATCTCTGTATTCCCGGGACATCAGTGCCATCTGATCCTTGTTTAAGGCTACCCCGAGTCGTCCTCTGTCGTTTCAAAGAACAGCACAACGTTCTCGTGCTCTGCGGAGACAGAAGGATTGAGAGGTTGTTTTCTGCCGCGGGTTTAACTGTCAACAGGCTGCGCTCCAGACTAACCCACATCACTTAGACATGTTACTTAAAAAAAAAACCATACAAGGTGTGGATTGAGGTAGCCTAGGCCTGCTATTTTTATTTGACAAAATAAAAAACGATTCCGGTTCTTCAAACAGATTCAGTGTATTTTCGTTTTGTCATCGTAATTTGGTAATTATTTAAGTGAAAAATATTTAGGGTAGGCCTATTAATTTTATTATTTTTATTTATATTTTATCTGATCTTTATGAGGCTGTTTGCACGGTAAAATAAAATACATTTTGGCTGCTGCCTGTAGATTCCTTCATGCACAACTCGTATTTTTTTGGATGCTTCATTCGCAAATGTTTTAACAGCGGCTGTTGTTTAGAGTCCTTGCCACCGCGAGACGAATCGGCATTGCAAATTGAACATGTAGCTCGACTTGAATCGACTTCTTTTGACTTAAAGTACTGCCACGTTTTCTGTTGAGGAGTTTCATTTTCACTTTCAACAGCGGCGTCATTACGTTCGACCAGCGGAGCGCGCACAGTGCAAGCCTAGGGTTCGGGTTCGGTGGAAAAAAATTCTGAGGTTTGGCAGAAACCGAACCCAATATTCGGCCGAATCCGAACCCGAATCCTGGTTTCGGTGTATCCCTAGTCTTGTTGTCCCAATTTACAACATTCACCTGGCGGATGAAAAAAAATCTCTTACTAACATTGACGATTGGAACCATGGCAATGCACTGGCAAATCTTTACTGTGCAAAGGAACATCAGTTCAGAACAATAAAACCACAAATTTAAACGTACAATATTTGGCAGACTTTTTCCACCCAGAAAGAACCATTATCAGAATTTATGCCTTGCTCTCCATCTTCACCTGTTAAAATACTCCATGATTTAAAGCAAAGGTGATTTTATGCATGCTTCCACTAAAGTGTATAAGTTTTTACAGTGGTGATCTTTCTTCTGTCATGAATATTTGATCGGGTTTACGTACAGGCCAACAACGATACGGTTTCATTTCATTGCGATTTTCCCTGGATACCAATGCTCCAGAAAACTGATTATCTCTCTATATCAGGACACAGACACCGGTTTTATGCTCATAACTTTTTGATGATGCTTCTTTATGCATCGGATCCTCCACAAATACTGTTGAGATTTATTAGTCTCTGAGTGAATCCAGAGACGCTGAGATCAGCCTGAACATATGCAGTGGCTCTATTCACACAGGACCACCCTCCTCTTACTATTCTTTGAAATGTATTATGGGGACATGCATTTACAATAGTCTTCAAATCATTGATTTATTATTTATTCATTTAGGTCATGACAAGAAGAGTATACATTTTTTGGGGACTTAATGGCAAGCAAACTAGATTTCCAGTTGAAAAAAAATGTATATTCTGCTTATGTTTTATGCAGTGTTGGGGGATATGCATTATGAGTAACTCGAGTTACACAATCAGATTACTTTTTCAAGTAACTAGTAAAGTAACGGATTACTATTACATTTAAAACAAAAAATTTGAGTTACTTTTTCAAATATGTAATGCAAGTTACTTTGTTTTTCCATTTATTGACTGACACCTCTCATGTCCTCATGTTGACAAAAAGTAAGTGCAGAGTGCATGCAACCCGCTCTCACTTCCAATGCGTCAAAATCTGAAGCATGGTCAAGTGCCTTCCGCGTCACAATGAAGATGCTAAAGGCACCCCTAGGCGTCACTATATCGATGCACAGGTGCTCCATTGATTTCAATGAGAAACCTTTGGCGTCATACACAGATGCGTTGGGCATGAGAACGTTATCGTCATGATGAAATTATATTGGGTTATGATTTTGCCATTATGACATGTTGGAGTGTGATTCTCAATTTAATTAGCCAGCATCATTTTATTTACATTTATTTTATTTACGCTATTTAGACACGTTTGAACATATAACTCAACCCAATCCCATCCCTAATCCTACCCATTTGTGTATTTATATGATATAAAACACAGGATATAACAGGAGATATGACTGCATTTATTAAAAAAGAACAAATATTCAAGAGTTCCGAGGCCAAATGATTGATTTGTGTGAAGAAAATCCCCAAAAGCGATCAGCTTCTCAATCCGCCGAAGATCATGCAAACATTCAAATTGCAAAAATTGCAGCCGAAGAAACGTAACGTCAGATTTCATTGTGAAATTCTCGTGACCAATGGCGTCATTACATCAGCTTTGATTGCAAAATGTCATTGGCTCTCGTGTGTCTTGTGACTGATTGTGTCATGCTCAAGAGTCAGGTGTATCATTTGAATGAGATATGAATGAGTGCTTTCACAGAGCGGCAGGATCATCATTTCAGCGATTAAAACATTAAGATCAACTCTGTTCTTTACATGAAGATATCGTGTGACTTCAGAAGACTTGGAGTGCAACATGAGTTCATAGTTTTATACTGTTTTTGGTCAGTTTTGGCAATAAATACCTATGATTGTACTTGTATTTGCCTGTTACGTGTTTTATATTGTTGAGAAGTGGGTAGGTTTAGGGTAGGAGTGGGGTTAGTTGCTCCAAAATATAAATATTCATAAATAGCCTATAAATATTCATAAAATCATATCTCGTTAGCCTCATAGCATAATTGCCCAGATCATATTGAAATGTTTTTGGACTTAGGCAATTATGCTATGAGGCTAACGATCTGCTTTTACAAATGCAAAGAATTAAATGCATCTTGATCTGACGCATTGGGCAAACAACTGAAATCAATGTAGTACCTGCGCGTCGATATAGTGACGCCTAGGGGTGCCTTTAGCGTCTTCATTGTGGCACTAATATGTTCACGCATTTAATCTGACTTTATTTACCAATGCTTCTGACCTTCGATGATTCCGTTAAACCGTAAGCAAAAAGATCTTTAAATTTTAGTTTTTACTGTTGAAGTAAGTGTTAAACTTTCTTCTCCTGCATCCTATCCTTCTGCAGTCCAGAATTGTGGCACAGCGGAAAGGTTTGTTTGACCTGCACCCTCTACTGTACACCCGTGAATTTGCATTTGCTTCAGCCTTTATTATTAAAATTTTGGTCTGAAAGGGCCTTTATATGTGCCCAAAAATAGTACTTTTTTCAAATAAAGCCAAGAGCAGGTGAGGAAAAGTAACGCAACACCTAATTTTTCTTAAAAAGTAACACAATTAGTTACTTTTTAAGGAAGTAACTTTCCCCAACACTGGTCTCTCTAAAATTATCAATAATTATACTTTTGGTAGGCAGAAATTACAATCACTGTCTATACACAATTTCAGCTATTTTTTGGTATTTTGTGTACAACCATTCACTGCGCATCATTAAAATGATCATAATGTATTGCAGATAAACCTGCCTCTGAATGGGAAGGGAAAAAAATATTTTAAATTACATTATTCAGAGAGTCTCTTTCTGTATTAAAACAGATTCAATAATGTGATCTTTTTCCAAATTAAACAGGATGTTCATTGCGAAATTACTCATTAAACTGACAAACAATAATCTTGTGAACTAGACCCATTTTATTAAGCTGAAGCGGAATATAGGAAATGGCTGGTAAACATCATTTTGACCAGATCTCATATCTTACAGTATTTCCATAAGCTGAAATGTGTGCCAGCAGGAGGACTCTGATATATCTTACCCAGCGGTCGTTCCCTTCAGGAAAGCATTTCAGTCACCATCTGACACTTTCTAGCTCTAAGAGACTTCACAGAAAGAGATTGGAACCTTATGCTTCTCAACCGGCCACTTCTCGGTGAATGCTGCTTAATTGTAATCAATGAGTTTAAACAGGGTTAGTAGCTCTGGGAATTGAAAACCGCTGCTTAAGGTATGAGAGTAACAAGTGAGAGATGAAGATAGGGAGGCCAATTTGCAGCATATTTCCTTGTTTTAACACTGAATTTTATGTAAAATATAAACCCCCTCAGGCATAAGGCTGCATATGCAGCTCCAGGACATGGTGACACAATTGCAGAAGCAGAGGCTCGGTGTTGCTTCTTCTTTTCATTCAAAAGTCAGAAGCCCCGACTCTTGCTCTCTCTCATGACAAACTGTGCAACTCACAGAGAGAGCCGTCTCATCACTGCAGCTCTGTTCCCAACTGAAAGTCAAACAAGCCATACTAGAAATAATGAGAGAATGAGGGTTGTTAAGCAGACAAATAATGTTAAGGATATTAAGTAAGTTTAGACACTGGTTGAGTGAATCTGCATTAGAAGCCTCGAGCATGCATTGTGTGAGCTGTGCATGACAATCAACACGTATGCTCATTATCATCTGCAGGTAAAAACTAATCACGAATAGTGCTGTTGTTCAAAAGCCATGCATGTCATGTATGATGCTGGATCAGTTACGTGACAACGTTTAGGTTTTGTAAAATTATGTTGTGTGTTATTTGTGTTATATTTCATCTGCAGGAACAATGTGGATCCGTTTGGTCATTAACTTTTAAATGCATCATTATGTATTAATACGAGGAGAGTTCTCAGCATGAAAGACCCTGCAGATCCACGTGCTTCTGCATACGGTTGGAAATGAAATGAAATGTGGAGGATGTTAACTGTGACAAGTTCATTGACAGGCCAGTTTACGGCGTCAGGATGCGACAGAGAGCAACCATTAAAGAGGCAATTGTATGACATGATAGTGTCCCAAAGTTGATCAACTCCTCTGCTACACACTCAAAAATATGTACTTTTTCTTCACAAAAAAAGAGTACATACTTTTAGGACATCATATAAGTAGGCGAATTGGGATGCAGCACAAGTCCTGAAGAGTGAAGCCAAAAAGTTCCGACCGCCCCCAGGTGGCTGCATGCAGTATAGCTCATAAACCCCGTCCGCTCATTGTAATTGACAAAGTAAACAATCAAATACACTTCAAATATTTTTTTTTTCCAAAGATGGTTTCTGTCATTTTAGGTAGTTTTTATCACGCTGATGTAAGTTCAAGTGTTCGTTTTTTAAAATAAGTTTGGTTTTAATTAGTTATTTGATGCTATAAAAACGCGGGTGTGACGTCATTATTGACAGCTGAGACTGACAGCTTCTCTGAGTAAAGTTTCGAGATTTTCAGCGGGAGATTGCAGCCTGTGAGCAGGGCCTTGATATCACGACTCGGGCTCCAAGATATCAGCGCCATGTTTAGACATTGGCGGCTTCACTTTTCTACAGTAGCTGCATTTCCATTACAGATTTGCACAAAACTTTTTTGTTAGTTCCCAAAATGTTGATAAAAAACTATTGCGAAATTATGTTGTTTCCTGGACCAGCTCTATACCCTCTACAGGGTGCTGCAGGGTTCATGGGAGTTTGCCCAACCAGTCCACATTTGTTTTGTGGATTTGGAGAAGGCATTCGACTGTGTCCCTCGCGGCATCCTGTGGAGGGTGCTCGGGGAGTATGGGGTCCGGGGTCCTTTGCTGAGGGCTGTCCGGTCCCTGTATGACCGAAGCAGGAGTTTGGGCCGCATTGCCGGCAGTAAGTCAGACTTGTTCCCGGTGCATGTTGGACTCCGGCAGGGCTGCCCTTTGTCGCCGGTTCTGTTCATAATTTTTATGGACAGAATTTCTAGGCACAGCCTAGGGCCGGAGGGTGTCAGGTTTGGGGACCACACGGTTTCGTCTCTGCTCTTTGCGGATGACGTTGTCGTTTTGGCCCCTTCTAACCAGGACCTTCAGCGTGCACTGGGACGGTTTGCAGCCAAGTGTGAAGCGGCTGGGACGGGGATCAGCACCTCCAAATCCGAGGCCATGGTCCTCAGTCGGAAAAGGGTGGCTTGCCCACTTCAGGTTGGTGGAGAGTTCCTGCCTCAAGTGGAGGAGTTCAAGTATCTAGGGGTCTTGTTCACGAGTGAGGGAAGGATGGAACGGGAGATTGACAGACGGATCGGTGCAGCTTTTGCAGTAATGCGGTCGATGTACCGGACTGTCGTGGTCAAGAAAGAGCTAAGCCGTAAGGTGAAGCTCTCGATTTACCAGTCAATCTACGTTCCTACTCTCACCTATGGTCATGAGCTTTGGGTCATGGCCGAAAGGACAAGATCCCGGATACAGGCGGCCGAAATGAGCTTTCTCCGCAGGGTGGCTGGGCGCTCGCTCAGTCACTCGGGAGGAACTCGGAGTAGAGCCGCTGCTCCTCAAGCCTAATTATTAGGCTTGTCTGGGTTCGGGCCTAAATTCAGAGCTAGCGCGCCAAAAACGCATAACCTTTACTCTATTTAATGTAGCTAATGTAAGTGTGTACTTGTGAATTATTAAAGGAATATACACAAATCCACATTACCTTATGCATGCACAGGCTGGACCAGTATATTAATGAATTAATATGAGAAGTTTTTCATGAATCATTATCTCTGAGTTAAGCATGTTCATGTCTTCTTCATAGTAGCCTGCAGGTAAATGGACAGACCCCAAAATTGGCCAATGAACACAGCACATGAATTCTGTTGACATTCAAATATAGTAGTCATCATTAACTAAGCATTTGCTTCTCATGACTTCATCATGTGTGTGGCCCCTCAACTAAAGTGGTGACGACTTGGTCCTTTGAAACACTGATGAACAAAGTGTTATGGAATGATTGTGAAATGACCTTTCAAGCCTTTACACACCATTTTCTTAAGCTTTTTCACAGTTTAATGTGAGGTACAGATGAATATTTAAGTTGTTAAATTCAAGTTCACTTAAACTCTTCCATCATCCCTCCGCTGTCAGTCATTCTCCATTCAGAACCACGTGTCGCATTTGTATCTTCCATTATTATTTTAACAATGGATCGGTACTCTGTATCGGCCAATACTGAATCCCAGATATCGCCTGATGATTCATGAGATATTAATGCATGTAGTAATGCATAAGTTATGCTTGAACTAATGCATGAATTCATGATAATTCATGTACCCTTACCGTAAAGTGTTACCCCATTATTTTTAATCGAAGGAGACGTATGCGCATTATCCAAGCATTATTGGCAAGGAAAGCCCTTTATACTTGGGAGCGGCCACGTATGAGGTGTTTCTGGGTGTTTTCCCCACCTATCTGCTTCGAGGTCTTGATCAATTGTGGCATTCCTTTGTTGTTTAGGGTCCAGTATTTCCGTAATTCTTTTGTCTTTTATGAGTTTGATAAAGAACTGTCTCGTCTTCTGTCCAAACATACCACGTCATCTGTAAATAATGATCGACTTTTACATTTATTTTATTATACGGGAGATTTTGCAAAATTTACATGTTTCCATTGGACATATTTTCAATGTTCAATTTCAATTTGTGCAATTTGAAGGGTAATGGAAACGCAGTTCATGGTAGAGGGTAAAGGCCCGTCGTCCATCTTTTTGGTCCACACCAGACGCAACACGACTATGAGACATGACAAAATAAAAAAATCACAGCCAATCAGAAGAGCATATGGGCGGAGTCTCTCTGCAAGTGCACTGCACTTACAACGAAATGAATAAGTACATACATTCATAAAATTATACAATTTTAAATTATTAAAACTACACACTGAGTGACTGAAGCAATCTTTGTCATAGAATACACACTCTGTTCACACACGAACATTCTTGTTTCCTTTAATTTAGGTGAATTATCCATTGTTGCTTTCAGTATGGTATGGCTGTAAAGGTCACGCACAATGATATAGTGAGATGGTGGTCCAGTGGGTTAAACCATGGAACTGCTACGCAGAAGGTTGCTGGTTCGATCCCAGCAGTCACCACCAGTATGCCCTTGAGCAAGGCACTTTACTCCATGTTGCTCCAGGGGGATTGTCCCTGTAATAAGGGCACTGTAAGTCGCTTTGGATAAAAGCATCTGCCAAATGCTATAAACATATATATTCAAAGTCACATTAGACTCTTTTGACATTAAAAAAAGCACATAAACAGTAGCCTACTTAAGATTATCATTGTCATACATTGTTGTTGTTGTTCCAGGACAAAAACTCTGAAGCCCTGTCCCAAACTGCACCCTAAACACTTGCGGTCTTCCTACGAGTCTGCACTTTTGTGATGTAATGCTGCTTTTACTGTTGGGAAGAGCGCTGCGGAGCTCGCAGTGTGCATCGAGGGTGCATATCGGCTGCAAAGAAAAGATAAAATGCTTCTAAAACATAAAATGATAAAATGGAACACCTCACAGTCTCATGGACTTCACAGTCACGCACACAGGCCCTGTCTCAAATGGCACACTTCATATGCACTTTCGGTCTTGTGGACTTACAATGGCTGCCGTGTATGCATGTCCGTTAAGTCCATGAGACTGTAGGGGGTCCCATTTGTCATTTTAGGTGTCAGAAGGGTGCAAGCAAACGCCCCCTTTGTGGTTGATATGCGCCCTCGATACGCTCTTTTTCCGAGCCAGCACTGAAGCAAGCTCCGCAGCAGACTTCTTCCCGACAGTCAAAGTGGCATTACGTCAGGAAAGTGCAGACTCGTAGGAAGACTGCAGGTGTTTAGGGTGCCATCTGGGACAGGGCAATGGTCTTCCCACGAGTCTGCGCTTTTGTGAAGTAATGCTGCTTTTACTGTTGGGAAGAAGTCTGCAGAGCTCGACAAAAGTGTGCATGGAGGGTGCATATGGGCTGCAAAGGGGGCTCTCGCGAGCACCCTTCTGAAACCTAAAATGACAAATGGGACACCTTACGATCTCATGGACTTCACAGTCACGCACACAGGCCCTGTCCCAAATGGCACACTTCATAGGCACTTTCGGTCTTGTGGACTCACAATGGCTGTAGTGTATGCGTTTCCGTTAAGTCCATGAGACTGTAGGCTGTCCCATTTGTCATTTTAGATGTCAGAAGGGTGCACGCGAACGTCCCCTTTGTGGTTGTTATGCGCCCTCAATGCACTCTTTTTCTGAGCCCGCACTGAAGCAAGCTCCACAGCAGACTTCTTCCTGACAGTAAAAGTGGCATTACGTCACGAAAGTGCAGACTCGTAGGAAGACCGCAGGTGTTTATGGTGCCATTTGGGACAGGGCCATGGTTTTCATACGAGTCTGCACTTTTGTGGCATAATGCTGCTTTGACTGTTGGGAAGAAGTCTGCAGAGCTCGATAAAAGTGTACATTGAGGGTGCATATGGGCCACAAATGGGGCGTTCGCAAGCAACATTGCTTCAGAGCGGTTCACAATCATGAATAGCACACATTTATGCCAGGTTATTGTTTATGAACTAATGCTGAGGAATAATGAAAACATTTACTTTACGATGTTTATATGGTAATATGTTTTAGACGATTGTAACAATGCAGGTTATCTCCCTCATCTGAACTTGAATGAGCAGCTGCAACTGCAATAGTTTAGGCACAGACTTTTCAAAATAAGAGTCACTGTCTATTTCAAGCTTGTTTATAAGTAAAAGTCACGCATTATATATCCGTTTTTGGTTACACAATAAACTGTATTTAATTTAATTCCCATTTAAAGTCCTCATGAAATCAAAATCGATCTTATTTACTTTGTTAGCCCACATTACAGGTCTTAGGGTGAACAACTAATCTGTGCAAGTTAATACACAGACATTTTTTTTTGCCGTGGTAATTTTTAATCAAAATCTGAAAAGTAACTTCCGGTCTGGAATGACGTTCCCTTTCCGATGACGACTGTGCGAAGGCTTGGGTTTAAATATCCATAACCAATCCCCTCCAACCGTTAGTCTGCTATGAGCGAGAGATGGAGAGGAGGAGTGCTGAAGTAAAACCCTGCCCTCTATTCAATATTCTGTTTCACTTGGAAATACGTCACAGCACTGAAATAAAATCAGTTGCAACTTCCGGTTCACTGGGACTTTAATTCATAGTCAGGAGGAAAGACTAAGGACAGTATTTGACACATATTATCCAATAAAGTATGAGGGTTATAATAGTTAACTAAAACCATTAAAACATTTTCAGAAATTGAAATTATATAAATGTTAACTGAAAAAAACAAACTTAAACTTATTTGAAGCTTTATATAACCTGATATACTAACTTAAACAGAAATACAACATTCTAAAAACTACAAGATGTTTTTAAAAAACAAACAAAAAAAGTGAATTGAGCTCGCTTTTGTGAATTTTAATGTCAATACAAATACATGTTTTTACATGTATTCAAGTAACAGTCGGTTATGTATTGCTTAAATGCTCAATGAATGCATTACCATTTAACCCCTAGGAGTCTGAGCTCTTTTGGGGCCCTTTAGAAGTTTTGACATTTGTGCTTTTTTCAGTTGCTTATAAACATATTAATGGCAAAAGTGTGGATCGCCTCAGTATTTGAATCTCAATAGAACGTGCGCTCCGTGGGCGTGGTCGCAGTAGCGGATAATGAGATGCTCGGGAACAACTGACATCTCTCTGTTTTCAAACAGATTACATAAACACAGAATATTTGTTTTCGATTTGGTTTAAAACCTGACATTTCAACGTTTCTTTAGACATATGTCTCATGTTTGTGAGACAAGTATTCACTAAGCTACAGGTCATTTTCTGAAGGCTATCTGAATGAACGCCTTTGACAGAGAGGCTGCAGATCGCGCATCATGTTTGTTTTCTTTATTTTGCAAAAAGCACAACATTTTGTTTTTATTGTGACTGTACACACAAAAAATAGAAACTAAACAGATTATAATGATGTATAACACTTGCCTGAATGATAAAAGACGACAGAGTTATTTGAGTCTCTTTGGCATTAATAAGAAAAAAAGCGACCGTCGACTCGAGGGGGTTAACTAAACTCATTCGATTTTAGTCGACTAAATCTACTGTAGATTTAGTCGACTAAAATCTTATGATATTTAGTCGATTAAAACTAGACTAAAACTAAAAACAATTCAGGTCACTAAAATATGACTAAATGGCATTTTAGTCAAAAGACTATGACTAAAACTAAATCAAAATTTGCTGCCAAAATGAACACTGCTTCACAATCACGCACACACATCATAAGTCCACAAGACTGCAAGTGCATATGAGGTGTGCCATTTGGGACGGGGCCTGATCAACATGGAAAATATACCTTTTATTGCATCTGCTTAGTACACGGGTGTTAGTAACGCTCAGCTGTGATGATTCGGATCCTGTGCATTATATGCAAATTAAAGGAGAATGTCCTTGTGAGATCCGACGAGGGACAGGCAGAGAGCAGGGTTCATGCTCAGAGGAAGCCCGTGTGTTACAGGCGGGCAACTTATTAAGTTCTGGCTAAGTGTTCACTGCTAATTTCCATAGATTAATTAGTGATGCGGGGACGCAAGGTTTGAAACACTGCAGCCGTTGAGCACGAACTCAGTGCACCGTCATGCAACCTTTTTTCTGCTTTTCCACTCTCTCGCTGCTTCTCTTTCCGTTGCTCACCAACTCTCTCGCTCTCCAACTAGCCTGTTTATACATTTCTCTCACACATGCCTGTCAGATCAATCCATCCATCCACATCTCTACACTCATAGTCTGTCATGAGAATGCACATTAAAAGGAGACAGGCAAAGTTACCCCTCCTGACATGTCACATCTGTTTCTGCCCCGGCCCGGTGACTAAAGTCACTTTCTGTTGAAGAATCAATTGGAGGGTGTGCTTGTCAGGGCACAATATAGGCCGTTTATTCTGCATTCATCGAATCCCGAAGAATGGTTCACCAAAAAATTGAGCAAATCAAACTTTCGACGAGGTTTCTTTCTTCGGTAAAACACAAGATGCAGTATTTACAACAAAAGTGCTTGGTGATGTTTACATCTTGTGCTTATGGAAGAAATAAAATAAAACGTAGTTTAAAAAAAAATGTTTCGGTGAAATGTTTTATTTTAATGATAAAGCAACATGACATTCATAGGCATGCAGATGTTAATTATGTGCATGGTTATTTATTTTGTATTCATGCGTCAGCCTGTGATTGCTAATTTTGTGGCAAAAGACGTAATTATTTTTCTTCAGACTTCATTTCATTATCTGATTCCCATTCAATCTCTCTCAATATTATGTACATGGGTTCTAAAAAATTCAATATTTTATTGATTTCTCCACGCTGCCTGGCAGGAAGTGCCCCGCGTGAGCTCTCAGATGTTCTGCGGCTGACGTTTGAAGAGCAACCTTGAGATCTTTCATTTCTCTTGTACTGGTTTGTTCTGGACTGTTCTGCTTTCATGCCCTTATCGATCTGTTGACCTATACAGTATTCTAACTCATTCTGGGAAATTACTTGCTAAATTGTATGTGCTGCTATTAAAAACAGATCACAGGAAGTCACGTCCCCTGCCAATTATATGTGATGTGATCTAAGAAGCTTTTACAGCTTTTGATTTTCATTTCTTTCAAGGCTTGTCTGAAACAGAAGTTATGGTTATCTAAAGTCGGCTGATTGCTACGATTTTTAGGAACGGAATTTTGAGAAAAACGGGTTTAAATAACCGCCACCCCTTTTTTCGCACAGACATGAAAATGCACTATCCAAACTTAAATGGCTGTAATTCAAGCATGCTTTAGAATATAGACCTAAGGTTGGTCTTGTTTTAAAGAAGACACGTGGCAAATTATTGTAGATTATGAAAGTAAAATAAGTTATGAAGTTTATGAAAATGTAAAAATATATATTTTATAATAATATTTTATAATAATATTTATTTTACAAAAAAACATTTTACTCTAAAACTACAAGACAATCAAAGCCAGAAATATGAAGTTGTGTTCAAAGTTTTAGGTTGATATTTCAAAAAAATAGCTTTCAGTAAGATTTTGTTTGGGCGCAGTACCAAAGGTTTCCTCTAGATGACATCCAAGCTCCATTACTGACCATATAAGGGCGCCTCTATTTCCATTTGGTTTGAGTGATCTGAACCAAATTTCCCTAATTTTCATACATTTTAGGTAGTAGACATCCTATTCAGAAGTAGTATAGGCAGTTTAGCAGTATTTGATTTGAATTCAACCTCTAATAAATATAAAAGAACATGTGCATTGTAGCTCACTGCTGCATCTCAAATGGCAAATCTATATATTTTTTCCCTTTATATTTAAAACATTTCCAGTACTTTTTATCTAAAAAAATTGACTGGATGCTATATTTTGAACTCTTGGCATGAAAACAAATTTGTGGTCTACAAATCTTTAATTTCTTTCCGAGTTTATCGCTATTTCAAAATTAAGGTCTGAACTGAATATGAAAATATGAAAACTAGAATTTATCAGCTGCATCTCTACACAAGGGGACTAGCTAACGTTACTCTGAATAGAACAGCAATTTAGTAAGTAGTGAAATACGTTTTCTGTTGTTTATCATGGGCTGTCTCTGAACTTGTTGTATGTTTAGATCGCACAGCTAATGTACATTTTAGAAGAGCAAGCACAGCGCACCTGCAGCACAGCTAAACTAACTCCTCTTCAGTAACTTCATCATCCAATCCTTCATCTCTGGATGTGAAATAATCCATTATATGGTCGTTTAGGGCACTGACATCACCAGGCTTAAGCAGATTTAGGCGAGCAAGATCACAAAAGCGATCAGATGTTCTCTTGTGTTCCGCCATCTCACGATACGATAACGTATTAAATAAAAACTTTGTGTGCCGTAGTTTACATAGGACTGGAGGTAAATGTGCTTTGATACACCTTTATTCTACATGTAATGGGTTTATTTTGATGAGTGAACTGTCTTTGTGGTGTTAAGAGAGCGACAACTGCCCGTTTTTTTGTTTTTTTTGGGCACCTCCACCGGGCATGATCTAAATAAACATTAGAGAAAGACAGTCTTTTCAGCTTGCTGCTATAAATCGCAATTTTCTGCACTATACAAGTGAGTTTTGCCAAGATATTTTTTAGAAATGATAGACAAGATGTTATAGAATAATAATTTAATGAAAACCTAATTTTGACAAAAAATGGATATTCAACCTATTCTTCGACTTTGCTGAAAACGTTCCAGCGGGACATCCGACGGGTTTTCCCAGATCGCATCACATATACGTACAGTCGCTTGGAAAAGGTACCTTTAAATACCTTTAAAATCACTGAGATACTTTAAAAGCTGGAGTGAAGTGAAATGTTAGGAGTGCTGCTGAATTTGTGCTATTTGTTGGCACAGTGAGCGGTATAGGATAATGTTAGCAATTTCCTCTAGAAGCACAACAGCTCTTCTACCATGTGATGTCTATCATTTCAGCTCACATAATAGAAGATGTATGGCAGATTCCATAAAGGCTTCCGGAAATGTGTGTGGAAATCAACAATGCGCAGAGGTCATCAAACTTACGCTTCCAAGATGAGAGGCGAGACATTCCTCCATTCACAACTCACATATATATTCCGTAAATAGCACTGTAGACAAGTGCATCGATTTTAATGTCTTTCAAAATTCGAAGATAATAGTTCTGTGTTTCCATAAAGACAAAATGTATTACTTGAGAGACACAAATAGAAAGAGAGCTAGAGAGACATATTCAAATGATAGCGAAAACAACTTCACTATGCATGCACAATTGCCAGTGTTCAAAGAGAAATTAATAAAGTTTACAATAAAGACAGACAAATTCAATACATTGCAAACATTTAACTAGTTCCTAAAAAAAAGTGTTTACAACCATTAAGTGTATAGGGCATAGAAATGAAGGAGCACGTTTCTTCTTCTTCTAAAAAATGCTTTATATATATACACTCACCTAAAGGATTATTAGGAACTCCTGTTCAATTTCTCATTAATGCAATTATCTAATCAACCAATCACATGGCAGTTGCTTCAATGCATTTAGGGGTGTGGTCCTGGTCAAGACAATCTCCTGAACTCCAAACTGAATGTCAGAATGGGAAAGAAAGGTGATTTAAGCAATTTTGAGCGTGGCATGGTTGTTGGTGCCAGACGGGCCGGTCTGAGTATTTCACAATCTGCTCAGTTACTGGGATTTTCACGCACAACCATTTCTAGGGTTTACAAAGAATGGTGTGAATAGGGAAAAACATCCAGTATGCGGCAGTCCTGTGGGCGAAAATGCCTTGTTGATGCTAGAGGTCAGAGGAGAATGGGCCGACTGATTCAAGCTGATAGAAGAGCAACTTTGACTGAAATAACCACTCGTTACAACCGAGGTATGCAGCAAAGCATTTGTGAAGCCACAACACGCACAACCTTGAGGCGGATGGGCTACAACAGCAGAAGACCCCACCGGGTACCACTCATCTCCACTACAAATAGGAAAAAGAGGCTACAATTTGCATGAGCTGTCCAAAATTGGACAGTTGAAGACTGGAAAAATGTTGCCTGGTCTGATGAGTCTCGATTTCTGTTGAGACATTCAGATGGTAGAGTCAGAATTTGGCGTAAACAGAATGAGAACATGGATCCATCATGCCTTGTTACCACTGTGCAGGCTGGTGGTGGTGGTGTAATGGTGTGGGGGATGTTTTCTTGGCACACTTTAGGCCCCTTAGTGCCAATTGGGCATCGTTTAAATGCCACGGCCTACCTGAGCATTGTTTCTGACCATGTCCATCCCTTTATGACCACCATGTACCCATCCTCTGATGGCTACTTCCAGCAGCATCTTTGGGATGTGGTGGAACGGGAGCTTCGTGCCCTGGATGTGCATCCCACAAATCTCCATCAACTGCAAGATGCTATCCTATCAATATGGGCCAACATTTCTAAAGAATGCTTTCAGCACCTTGTTGAATCAATGCCACGTAGAATTAAGGCAGTTCTGAAGGCGAATGGGGGTCAAACACATTATTAGTAAGGTGTTCCTAATAATCCTTTAGGTAAGTGTACAGCGGTGGCCAAAATTATTAGAACACTTGGCATTTGGGAGTCGTGTTTTTGGGCCTGGATTTATTTTCCAAGAGGCCAATGACTCGAAACATTCTTCTAACTGTTGCCGGAAACTGCGACGGAAGGAATCTGCTGGAACATTGAAAATGATGGACTGGCCCCCTCAAAGTCCGGACCTCAACCCCATTGAGCACATTTGGGCAAGTTGAAAAATAAACTGGACAGATCTATTGTACATTCAAAGGAAAGCCTTTGGCTTCAGTTGCAGAAGGCACGGGATAACATTCGTTCTCAGAGGAAATATATTGAAACTAGGCCAGAGTAGGGATGCTCAAAACGGTTAATTTTCCCGGCTGACAACCGCCGCTCATTATCCGATTAACAGTTAACTGATAAGATTATAATATTGATTTGGCATTAAATAAATATACAATTGAAGAGTGTCTGTGAGCCCTTAAAAAGACACTTTTTTCCACGGGTTTATTTTACTGTGCAAACCGCAGCATACAGAACAGATCAACAACAACATCAGAACCTGGATTCACATTATCAAATGTTCACGCACCTGCAGCGTTTCTGACAACAGAGAAAAAACTGAATAAAATATAAATAAAAAGCATAAAATAAATAGGCCTAAACTAAATATTTTTCTCTTAAATAATTAACAAATAAAGATGACAAAACAAAAACACTGAATCCGTTTGAAGCTTTGCAGAACCGGAATAGTTTTTTTCCGTCAAACTAAGTTTTTTCTACCTCAATCCACACCTTGACTGGTTTTACATTTTTTTTATAGTAGCATGTCTAAGTGGTGCAGGGGCGTGGGAAGTGGGGGTGCTGGGGGTGCTGCAAAGGACATGATATTTGTTGAGTTTTGTTCTGTAGAAAGTCTTTATTTAAAGTGAATTTCGTTTTCTATAAATTGTATTTTAATTTTGATCAAGGTTTCATCTAATTGCCTTTATATTTAATAAATAAGAAGCAAAATACGAATTTGGAATTTGGTCTAGTTGGACGCTTGAACATTTTGAATCTATAATTTGTTGTCTGCCAAATCATTTTGACTGCAGGGCAAAGATAATTTCATAACTTTATTTTTTAGGATATTTAAATACATGCAGTGAAGATAATGACCACATTTGTGTGGCTATTAATGTTTAATAGCCTATATTTTTATGAAAATTAAAAGAGGCAGAGTGGTGTTTTATGACATATTTCTCCTGGAGTGCCTTGAACGCGCATCTATTTCGCTTCAAACACTCGATTTATACGCGCGTCCAATTCACGCGAATGGATTCAAAATGTTCAAGCGTCCAACATGGTAGACGCGATATTCGCATTCGGTGTGAACGCTGCATAAGGCTGAAACTAGCGTCTTTCTGTTTTTAATACATTTCTTGAATGTCTTAATTACAGTAGGCCTATAGATAGTTATGATATTTGTGGCTGCGCTGGGGTTACTAGGTTAAAGTTACGCCACTGAGGCTAAACATGAGCGATCCATGGCACTTGCTACCCATGGCTGTTAAGAACTGTAGGCTATCCATCCATCCATCCATCCATCATCTTCCGCTTATCTGGGGCCGGGTCGCAGGGGCAACAGTCTAAGCAGAGACGCCCAGACTTCCCTCTCTCTAGCCACTTCCTCCAGCTCTTCCGGGGGAACCCCGAGGTGTTCCCAGGCCAGCCGGGAGACATAATCCCTCCAGCGTGTCCTAGGTCTTCCCCGGGGCCTCCTCCCAGTGGGACGTGCCTGGAACACCTCCCTGGGAAGGCGTCCAGGAGGCATCTGAAATAGATGGCAGAGCCACCTCAGCTGGCTCCTCACAATGTGGACGAGCAACAGCTCTACTCTGAGCTCCTCCCGAGTGACCGAGCTTCTCACCCTATCTCTAAGGGAGCGCCCAGCCACCCTACGGAGAAAGCTCATTTCGGTCACCTGTATCCGGGATCTTGTGTTTGACCCCCTTTCGCCTTCAGAACTACCTTAATTCTACGTGGCATTGATTCAACAAGGTGCTGAAAGCATTCTTTAGAAATGTTGGCCCATATTGATAGGATAGCATCTTGCAGTTGATGGAGATTTGTGGGATGCACATCCAGGGCACAAAGCTCCCGTTCCACCACATCCCAAAGATGCTCTATTGGGTTGAGATCTGGTGACTGTGGGGGCCATTTTAGTACAGTGAACTCTTTGTCATGTTCAAGAAACCAATTTGAAATGATTCGAGCTTTGTGACATGGTGCATTATCCTGCTGGAAGTAGCCATCATAGGATGGGTACATGGTGGTCATAAAGGGATGGACATGGTCAGAAACAATGCTCAGGTAGGCCGTGGCATTTAAACGATGCCCAATTGGCACTAAGGGGCCTAAAGTGTGCCAAGAAAACATCCTCCACACCATTACACCACCACCACCAGCCTGCACAGTGGTAACAAGGCATGATGGATCCATGTTCTCATTCTGTTTACGCCAAATTCTGACTCTAGCATCTGAATATCTCAACAGAAATCGAGACTCATCAGACCAGGCAACATTTTTCCAGTCTTCAACTGTCCAATTTTGGTGAGCTTGTGCAAATTGTAGCCTCTTTTTCCTATTTGTAGTGGAGATGAGTGGTACCCGGTGGGATCTTCTGCTGTTGTAGCCCATCCGCCTCAAGGTTGTGCGTGTTGTGGCTTCACAAATGCTTTGCTGCATACCTTGGTTGTAATGAGTGGTTATTTCAGTCAAAGTTGCTCTTCTATCAGCTTGAATCAGTCGGCCCATTCTCCTCTGACCTCTAGCATCAACAAGGCATTTTCGCCCACAGGACTGCCGCATACTGGATGTTTTTCCCTTTTCACACCATTCTTTGTAAACCCTAGAAATGGTTGTGCGTGAAAATCCCAGTAACTGAGCAGATTGTGAAATACTCAGACCGGCCCGTCTGGCACCAACAACCATGCCACGCTCAAAATTGCTTAAATCACCTTTCTTTCCCATTCTGACATTCAGTTTGGAGTTCAGGAGATTGTCTTGACCAGGACCACACCCCTAAATGCATTGAAGCAACTGCCATGTGATTGGTTGATTAGATAATTGCATTAATGAGAAATTGAACAGGTGTTCCTAATAATCCTTTAGGTGAGTGCATGTACATTCTCTAATGTGGATACAGGCATATTTTGTACACATCACTATACAACACATTCCCTTATTAGGAGAAAATATATGTCGTTTTAACGAGAAAAATATGTCATATCTCGTTATTAGAAAAGATGTCGTTAAAATGACATAACATCTCGTTATTACGACATAATTGAGTGGAAAAAATAATACATATGTGGCAGCAATGCGTCACCATAGTCCCTTACACCTTAACCCACCCATAAACCTACCCATACCACCAAACCTGTCCCTAACCGTACCCATATCCCATCTCAATAGCAGCACAATATGAACACAATAAAAACATTGCATCTAACATTTTTTTTGTTTTTGATGTAAGTACATAGTAGTTAAAGACACCTAACATATTGTGTGACCAATGACTCTCATGAGCCAGTTCTTCACAGTTAATCAGAAACATACAACATGACCTCTTTATTCAGTTTCCAGATTTAGTCACTTCTTTGGCTCAACATACCAACGTCCACAATTTGCTCTCACTCAACTTTGCTGTATGTACACAGTCAGTCATGATTCATTCAGTCTGCAACTAAAAATGTCTGGTAACAGGAGGTTACTGAGATAAAGTGAGTAGTGTTCTGATGGTCATGTGATCTCAGTCGGCTCCCATGAGGCCGCCTACTCCATGGAAAATAAAACAGTTTTTTAGACTACTGAAATGGCTGGAGTCTTCTTCTCATGCGAGTGTGCACAATTTGTAAACATATTTTCCCACACGTAATAATTCATTTATTTATGTGTAAAACATTTTAAATAAGGAAAAATTGCAGAATGCATTTTTAAGATATGAGCTATGAAAGAGCAACCTCTGAGAGAAAAACTATTCTTTTGAGCAGACATTTAAGAACAGATATTATGTCCCTATTTCTCCACTTTGTTTTGTTTCGCAGATATAAATAGCAAATTTATCCTGCTCCACAACAACACGTAAAAGCTGAATTTTCATTCTTTATTCATTCGTTGTACTTTACTTCTAAATTGAGGCAGTGGGGAGAGAAAACTGCTTTTATTCTCACTAAAATGTCACTGGGGACCTTATATAATTCTTGTCCTACAGAGAAAAAGAAAAGAAAATCTGTGCAAAATCTTGGGATGTGTGTACATGTGCATACTTGCCTTGTTCAAAGCCAATGCAGTTGCCATCTTGGAAGGAATGTACTTTTAGATGAGGACAAGGACAAAATATAGTCCATTAGAAACTTCACCACAGTGGAAGTTTCTTCAACAACTTCTACACTGACTTTCTGAGAATTTACATTAAAAGTCACCATTCTTTGCACCTTTTCACAGTTAGCTTGGTAACATTCACACTGCAAGCCAATTGATTTTCTGCTCAAAACACTTTTTAAACAGGTGTTTTGAGTGGACTAAATGGACAACACTCCTGATTGACCCGCATGAATAAAATATCCTACCTCCGCATGCTCATCAGAAATATCTTTGAACAGTATTTCTGTTGCTCAAACAGCAGAGCATGGTTCTAGCAGGGCCAAGGTTGTGGGTTTGATTCACATCTGAAATGCTCAAATTTATTCCTTCAATCCCTTGTACAGCATATGACAGAAATGTATGCAATAAAAAAAAGGCAGAGGTTATTTTTGCTTCTATCTATCACAAATAGCATCTATCACTCTTTATACTTAGTGTTAATAGCAATTATCACAAAAAAATATGCTATTTACACTGTGCAAATAGCGATAGATGTTATTTACACCAAGTAAAAAGAAAACATATTTTCTTAGCGATAGATGATATTTACACTAAATACCAATAGCTGTAGATGCTATTTACTAAGTGAAGTAGCATACTAAGTGAAAATAGTGATATAATCTATTTACGCCATATCAAAGTAGCAGTTCTTTATATGTGTAAATAGTAATTAGATGCTATTTATACTTTATTTTGACAGATACATACTATTTGCACCTATGCAATAATAACAGAGTGTAAATGATTATATTTGTTAAAATTATTAAATGGATGCTGTCTTAATGGGACAATAAAAGCCCTCCCTACACCTACCCCTACCCAATAAATGCTTTTATTATTATAAAACATTTCGTTAGGCACTTTATTTCCATTTTTAGAACATTTTCTTAATTTTTATTAAACGTAAATGCCTTTCTGATGTGATATGTGATGGGAAAAGAGAGAAGAGCGATCTCTGCAAAAGGCGGATTCGAACCCGGGTCGATCGCGTCAAAATTTTGATCTTTAAGCCTTATGCTGTACTGACTACACCCCTGAAAACGTTGAAATACACCTGTTATTTTTTTTATCTTGTTTTTCCCAAACAGGCATTGTTAGGGGGAGCTAGTGCGGATACTAGCACTTGCCAACAAGGGCATGCTATTTGCACTTGGTGTAAATAGACACTCCGTAAAAAAAACAAAAATCATATACTGTATATATCCGGAAAGTATTCACATCGCTTCACTTTTTCCACATTTTTGTTATGTTACAGCCTTATTCCAAAATGGATTAAATTCATTATTTTCCTCAAAATTCTACAAACAATACCCCATAATAACAATGTGAAAGAAGTATGTTTGAAATCTTTGCAAATGTATTTAATTTTGTTTTTTAAACAAATCACATTCACAGCCTTTGCTCAATACTTTGTTGAAACTCCTTTGGCACCAATTACAGCCTCAAGTCTTTTTGAGTATGATGCTACAAGATGCTATAGTTTCTCCCATCCTTCTTTGCAGGACCTCTCAAGCTCCATCACGTTGGATGGGGAGCGTCGGTGCACAGCCATTTTCAGATCTCACCAGAGATGTTCAATCGGGTTCAGGGTTCAGGGCTCAGGCTGGGCCACTCAAGGACGCACACACACACATAGGCACACGCACGCACGCACGCACACACTATCACTTTCTTTGTGGGGACTCTCCATAGATGCAATGGTTTTTATACTGTACAAACTGTATATTCTCTCTCCTTATACTAACCCCCTACCCCTAAACCTACCCTTTCTGTGATGGGTAGGTTTAGGGGTAGTGTTAGTATAAGGGGATAGAACAAACACACACACACACACACGGTTTCCACATTTTATGGGGACTTTCCATAAAAATAATGATGTACAAACTGTATGTTCTGTCCCCTAACCGTATTTTATTACCGTGAACTAATGAGTATTTGTCTGTATTTCATATTGACAGGATTACAGTATGTTATTACAATTTTTTAAAGTGGTTATGTTTAGCATATACAAAGGGATTTGTATACGTTTTAATTTCCAATAAAGGTCATTTTCCCAGTTTCCGTGATCTGATCTAAAGTGTGAAATATTTAAGATAATTAAGTTGTTAACAAGGCATTAACTAACTCTTTACATATGAGGTAGTTAAACAATAATAATTTGTTAATTACAGTGACGATTAATGTATATAGTCTATTAATATATTAAGTACAGTCTCACAAACTATTAATTACCTATAAACTAATAGTTTGCAAATTATTTGTAAATGTAAATTGCACGTGTCTACAAAGGCTTAAAGTGGAGGTGTCACAGCTCACAGTCTGTTTGCTAAGCAAAGCCAGCTTGTGCCTTTTATAGAAAGAGCTTCAGTACTGCAAATAAAAAGTGTCATTTTGTTGGTTATTTACATGCTTCTTGCTGGACATAAGGGCTTTAAGCATCGCAAAACAGCTTTGCAGCAGTGTAAGACATAAACGCAGCCCGAGGAATAAACAGCTCCAGGGCATGAAATCTCTTGCTTCACAGAGCCAAATTTTATCTCTATGCACCAAAACGTCACTCTAAACTTGTTATCAACTCAAATTTAGAGGGCATGAGACGTGAGAACATCTGATGTCATTGACATCAAATCTGGCATGACATGTCTTGAAGCTGCTAGTTTGAATGTGCGTTCGCAAATGAGATTTGAGAGCTCTGCCTCGCTATCTACAGCCTACATACAGTAGGCAGCTGCCTTCTAAGACTGAAACTAAACCTTAAGAGGAATAATTAGGAACGCTCTATTTAGGCAGGAACTCCAAGCATCATACGAATACTGCAGAGATTTTCACACGACATTCAACTCACAAATATAGTAGAGTTTGACCTTGCGAAACATACTCTTTCTAATGTTTGAAAGAAATATCTTATGCTCATCAGGGCTTCATTTATATGATCAAAAAAATGCAATAAAACACTAATATTGTGAAATATTATTGCAATGTAAAATGAATGTTTTCTGTTTGAATACATTTTAAAATGCAATTTTCAGCATCAATGCTCCAGTGTTCAGTGATCCTTCAGAAATTAGTTTGATATGCTGATGTTTATCCTCAATAAACAGTTTTTATAAAAGCTGAAGAAAGACTTGACTGTTACTTTTCATCAATTTAATGCAGCCTTACTGAATAAAGGCCTTCATTTCTCACACCAGGCTTATTAAAAAAAAAACAAAAAAACATTCCTATGAAATTCCTGCAAAACTTTATTGCGTTGTTTGTTGCACATTACACAACACTTTCAAAGTGAAATGTGGTGCTAAAAAATGTGAATCTGGTAAAGTTTTATTGGAGGTTCAAGGGCGTAGAACTGAAACCCTATTGTAAATGTTACATTTTCCAAGGATCAGCATTCTCCCTTAAAAATGATTGTGCAGACCAAACCGTAAGTTGTAGAGACTTGAAACTTGAGGGCTGGTAGTACTCACACTGCCTACTACGTCACTAAGACTCACCCCGATCAGCCTGACGGGGCGCTACAAGCTGTCAAAAGTATGAAATGGCTCATAACTTAGAAACCGTTCGGCGTAGGCTCAGTTGTCTTTTATCGTTGGAATCCTTGGCTTAAGAAAAGGCTGCCATTTTCGAGTATTTCGTTTTTTTTGAAAAATCTACTTTTGCGAACAAGTCCTAGGTTTTTGGCCCGATCGGAACCAAACCAGTGCAGCAAGATTCTCTGGAGTCTGATTGTCAATAGATCAAAGTGGGAGGAGCCACTTTTACTAAAATGACTCTTGACCGGAATGAGATCTTTTCACCAAACTCACACCTATGTAAGAGCTCATTCTGTGGTCGCGTGAAAAAGTATGCGACGACTGGCAACTTGATTGTAACAGGAAAAAAAAAACATGAAAATGGCTATAACCACCCAGTTAGTCCGATTGAATTGGCACACAGTGTCTTTGTCAAGGGTGTCTGTCTATGAGGACATTGGCGTATCTCAAAAAACATGGCCATCATCAGCCAATGAAGTTTGAGCATCTATTAGACAAGGTTAACGGAGGGCGATCGGAACGAAATTCGGTTTGCGCCATCAGCACGATGCCCCGAAGGAGCCCCGATCGAGATGAAACCAACACAGGAAATTCGAAAACATAGCTCGATAACTAAACAATAATGGCCAATTGTCAAAAATTTTATAGAAAGTGGCGAAAAAAATAAAATCAATGTCACCTATGGTTCATTTTTATGCTCTCATAAATATAAGTGTATTTAACTTCAAAATGAAACGAGATATTTACACCAAATTTGACACACATATGTATGGGCACACTCTGAGGACACCGGAGTAGTGGAGCTCAGGCAAGAGGTGGTGCTATATGTCAAAAAACATTTAAAAACCATATTTGTCCTTAGTAAATTCTCTGTATTGGCTTTAAATGGTCTTTTTCCGTCTATAATCTAAATGGTTATATGCTTGCTAAATAAAACATAATATCTCTTTACGCACATGCTTAAAGGCCTTAAACGCTTGAACCCCAATAATTGCTGCTTACAGATATATTTATGTTGGTTCTTGTACGTATTGCCGCAGTTCGGAAATTGGAATGTCTGGTAATTGTCACCAAAAGGTTGAAGTTTTTGAAATGAAGGTAATGGAGATTGACAATAACATAGCACCTACAATAAACTCTAATACCAACTGCAAACGTTAGATAAAACCACATTTGCTGAAGCAGCCATGCACTTTTAGCTATAGCTTCTACGTTTTTGAGCTATTTTGGTGCTTTGCATCGGAAGTGCAAGTACCAAGATACAGAGTTTACTACACTAGAAAAGCCATTCATATGAACCTGATTACATGATGCAAACAGCAAAATGTATTAGTTTACAAATCACACGCTACTGAAAAAAATTTCATAGTACTTTGTAAGGAATTAACCACATAAAATAAGTCTTTATTAATCGATAATCTGCGTGAAAAGGGATAAAATGTTGGTGCCGTTTTACCGCCACCAGTGTTCATTTCAGCTGGAAACTGCAGTACATTGTATGTTTTTGAAGTTCTGCAATAATGACCCAAAACTTTTGAATGGTGGTATTTCTTTTGAAAGACAAGTTAAATGTGGAGCTGCTTTCGCAATGGGAACATGCCTACTGTGCCTTAAAAAGCTGCCTATGTAGGTTGCTCAATATATTGTGGAACAAAGCCCGAGTCATTCATGCAGATGGAATCAGGTTTGAAAAAGAATTGTTTGGCTTTGTGAATCACAGCAGATGTGACATTAAGACCCACAGGTCCCCTGCGGTTGACTCCTAAACTGCTGGATTGAAATTCTGCCGCTGTAGCATTTAACTGCTGTTGTGTTTGCAACTGCACACACACCAAACTCAAATCCTACAACTTGCCACGTAACAACATGCATAGCTGGCGCACGGCATTCTGATGCACTGACAATGAAATCCATGAACAGAAGCTCTCTAGGTCTCCATGCTGGGCAGCTGAGATGGAGGAACAGAGGAATATGCTTCTGTGTGTGTTGATGGATCGAGTCATAGAATAAACCTCAGAGAGAGGTGGAACACATATGTGAGGCAGATGGCAATTGTTGCGTTGAGTTCCCAGTAATCACAGCTGCTCCTTTTGTAAGACACTGCCCAAACACTGACTGGTGACATCCGTTCTCTTTTCATCTGTTCTTTTTCTCTCTTTTTTACATACCCGTATTAATAAAATATGCAGCCTCTATTTTTGTCATCATTTACAGTATGGTATTTTTCAATTTTTTTAATGTAATGTTTTTTTTAATGCCCCATAAAAGTAGTTGCACTATATTTCAAGTCTTTTGAAGCCATACAATAATTTTGTGTAATGAAAAGACTAAAAAGCAGAAAAAAGTCGACACACCACGGCTCCAAATTTTTTTTGGAACCATCGTGTGCTGACTTTTTTTTTCTACTTTTTATTATTTCTCATGTTGAGGACCCATGGTTTACACACTGCCATGTAACTTTTTTTTAATTTAGTTATTATAGTAATAAACCAAACCAAACCAAATCATAATCCTATAGTAAGTACATGTAGTTACTTAATATTACTCAGTACTTAGACGTATAATTACAGTGTGACCTCTGGTCCTCTTGGGTCAAAAATTACCAAACAATAATAATTTTGCTTCATCACACACACACACACACACACACACACACACACACACACACACACACACACACACACACACACACACACACACACACACACACACACACACACACACACACACACACACACACACACACACACACACACACACACACACACACACACACACACACACACACACACACACACACACACACACACACACACACACACACACACACACGAACTAGCACGACTATAACAGAGCGTGTGTTCTTGCAAATGTGTGAAATAAAATCAATAATTCAGCCACAATGCAGTAAAAACAAACAGCAAAGAAGAGGTTACACTCTAAAACATCAAGAGTGCAAAACAGACACACACACTCAAACAAACACACACTCACGTAAACACACTCACAGACACACACACAAACCACAATATTACGGACACAAATGAACTGGTGGGGCTGTAACAATATGGTAAAATTGAGACAAAAGACTCAAATAAGAGGTTCAATCAGATCAGACTGTTCAAAACCTGTTCATTTTTGTAATTTTTTTTAATAGAATTTTGATGTTTTGTGTTCTCCTTCAGGTTTGAATGTAGTAAAATTAATGCAAAAATTGACACTTCAAATCAACAGTTCAAACAAAAACAAAAATCTAAACCTTTACAATAAGTAGTCTTTGATAAAGTATAAATTCAAATCCACAACTTAATAAAAATAAGTATTTATTTCTAAAAACACTAGATCATTTATAAGCCACTTTATTTAGAACTATATAGGAATCTAGTGGTAACAACTTGGCATTACATAATTTTTACTCTCACCAGATGCACTAATCTACCTAAATACCTTGTCTCTATTTTAACAATACTGCTTTAATATATATATATATATATATTTTTTTTTCAAAAAATAATATAATAGTATAAATGTTACATAGTATCATAAAATACCCTCACAATTCTAATTAATAATCCAAAAATATAATTGAACAAAGACATATTACATTGGTTTTCCTAGGGGAAAAAAAGTTACATTTTAAGGCTTCGTTCACTTTTGACAGCGAAGAACCAGCGAAGTATGACCCCTAAACGAAGAGGACCAGGATTCACCAGAGTCTGTTATCATCACCATTTATTTAATAAAGTACAAATTCTTTGATGAATAGAAAGTTCAAAAGAAGAGCATTTATTTGAAATAGAAATCTTTTAGCCAACATTGATTCTAAAAAATCTCCTTTTGTATTGCACAAAAAAAAACAAAAAAACAAAACCCACAAACATTTTGAGTAACATGAGGGCAAGCAAATAATGACAGATTTGACATTTTTTTATATTATTGCTTTAGATTTTAGAAATGAATCTTGCCTCTCTCTATCTTTGTGGTTTACTTCTCACAACACATTTCAACAGCAGCATAAACCTCTCGCTCTCTCCTCTTTTTAATTGCAGAGAGGGTTTTTAATAAAATCTTGTGACTTCCCCATGAGTCTGGGGTGACAGACACTTTATCAGCCAAGCTCAGTGTGTGAGTCTTTGGGACACTCTGACAGCCTGTCTGCCTGCACCCCTGAAGGTGCGTATGTGTTTATGAGAAATGCCTTCGGCTCATTACATATCCAGACATGGCGCTACCGTATTGCTGACACACCGCTGTATAAATTAATTTCACTTTTCTTATGTGTGAAGCAAAAACTAATGCTAAAGAAGAGCTATCCTATAAAATACAGATGTGAAAGTATTGAGACTTTACAGATATTGATATTTTCAAACATTTTTTGATATAGGGGCATCTCTGGACTCTTTTTGCTATACAGTACAAGCTCTTTACTTATATAGTAAATATTTAATATCTGGGTTTCCATCATGTAAGATAAGGTTACTTTTGAAATTTCCACAGCATGACACCAAGGTCTCTGTAAAGTATGCTCTGAAGGAAAGCATTTCTGCTAAAATGTAGAATCTTAACTCGTGAAATCATGTGTATTAAATGCTTCTGAAGAACATGTAAAAATGCTGATAGGCCAATAGCTGAAAGTTCTCCTGGTGGACCATGACCCTGGACATCAATACAATGATTATGATCTGGTGACGATAAAGCTACAGTTTTAAAGGTCCCGTTCTTCGTGTTTTTTTGAAGCTTTGATTGTGTTTACAGTGTGCAATATAACATGTGTTCATGTTTCGCGTGTAAAAAAAACAGTATTTTTAACACAATTTACTTATCTGTATACCGCTGTTTTCACTGTCCTAAAAACGGCTGATGAGTTCCTTTATTCTATGAAGTCCCTCCTTCAGAAATACGTACCGAGTTCTGATTGTGCCAGCGGTTCCCGTGTTGTGATTTGACCGCAGCTTAGCAAACGTGGCACGGTTCCTGTGTTGTGATTCGACAGCAGCTTAGCGCACGTGGAAAGGTCACGCCTCTTAACGGGAGATGAATGCGATCAATGATCTCTACAGCGTCCCTGGGAAAGCCAAACAAAGGTGATTTGACTCCGGGATGAAAATAACAGCGTCTCGACGACATGGCGACAAACACACTCAAACGCAACAATTCCTTTTCTCCACGCGACACGTCCTCTTCTCCACGTGGGACAGCAACAAGACCACGCCCCCTTTTTCATGTTTCTTGTGGGCGGAGGTTAGTCTGTTCTACTGTTCTACTGACGTCATTTATGAAGGAAGTACCAGGATGTAGTCCAAGCCAGCCGTTCGCTGTAGGCTTTGAAAGGGAACTTCTGTTAAATAAAATATCTCGCTTGGCATTGAACTTTGAGCTTTATAATTTTACAGGTATTATTTATGCTCTAACAGCAACATTACACACTAACTAAAGTTTGAACAATGGGATCACGAAGAACGGGACCTTTAAATTAAACATATGCCCACAGGCCCAAAAAAATTAGTGGCTAACATTGAACTTTCCAGTAAAAATCAGGCATCTCACTTTGTCACTGGGCAAATCAATTACAACAACATGTCAATGATCGCTGATCAATGTTTATATGTGAATAAAAGCCAAAATTCAATCTGTTCATCATATAAGCGATCTAGTCTCTTCAGAATATTTTGACTAAACCTTTTGATTCATATGGATCTCTTTATGAACTTTTTGAAGCGCCAAAGTGGTATTTGCGTAGACTTTCAATGGAGGGACAGGAGTCTCTCAGATTTCATCAAAGATATCTTCATTTGTGTTCCAAAGATGAACGAAAGTCTTATGGGTTTGGATAACATGAGGGTGGAAAATGATGACAGAATTAAAATTTTTGGGTGAACTAACCCTTTAATATATTTTTTGAAATGTAATGCATTTTTCCAGCATTTCTTTGAAATTTAAATATTTTGTAACATTATAAATGTCTTTACTGTCACTTGACATCAATTATTTATTTTTTTACTAACCCCAACATAAATATATTACACCATTAAAACATTACAACAGATACAGCATAAGGAAGGGAAAAGCCACCCCTAAAAAAACAATAGAAGGAATTGCAATACACTGACAGCTGTATAGGAAAATCCCATCTTTACATTAAAAGACCCAGTCTGGATCAACCTGACAAAAATATTTAACTCTTTGAAAAAAAACACACATCATTTTTGGAGATACTGTAAATGAGCTGTGGTTATCTGACAAGAAAATGGCTGCCAGATGGCTTTACCAGGATGGCCTTGCCAAGATGGCCGCCAGTTGCACTGACTTGCCTTTGTTCACAAACTTTAAAGGGGTCATGAACTGCATTGTTTCCTGGGGTGCACTTATGTTACTTCGATTTTTCACATAAAAAATAGTCATGATATAGAAATAAAAGATTTTTCCTACCCTGATTTTAGCCTCTGATTTGAGCGCTCTGTTTGAAGGGACATGTCTGCTGTGAGACTTCAGTGTAAATGCCAACTGATGTGATTGGCTGTTGTGAGATTTCAGTGTAAACGCCCACTGTCGTGATTGGCTGTTGTGAGACTTCAGTGTAAACGCCCCCTGATGTGATTGGCTAACATCTTTGCATATGAAATAGCTAAGTATTACATGAGGTACTCTCTCAAAAACTTTTAGCATGTTTTTACCATTACAGCTCTCATGGTTAAATATTTGTGAAAAATGTTGTTTATAGCATTATACTTTATTTAGATATATGTATTATATTTAGATCATGGTATTATGTGGAGGTATTATGTGGAGGTGGTGGTCTAGTAGGTTAAAGGGTTAGTTCACCCAAAATTGAAAATAAAGTCAGTAATTACTCACCCTCATGTTGTTCCAACCATGTAAGACCTTCGTTCATCTTCGGAACATAATTTAGTATATTTTTGATGAAATCTGAGAGCTGTCTCACTCCTCCATAGGCTTTCAGAGGGAATGAAACTTGATGGCCCAGAATAGTAAGTAAAAACGTCATTTAAGGAGTCCAAATGACTACAGTGGCTCTGTATTAAGTCTATCATGTGATGAAAATACTTTTTGAGCGGAAAAACAACAAAAATAACGACTTTATCCCACTATTATTATATACACGACGCATGCGCGAAAACTGAGATTAGTAGTGGTAGAAGAAAAACGCAGTTTTCGCGCATGCGTCGTGGCGTCAGAGGCTCAAATTGAACAACAATAATAGTGGGATAAAGTCGTTATTTTTGTTGTTTTTCCGCTCAAAAAGTATTTTCGTCGCATGATAGACTTAATACAGAGCCACTGTAGTCATTTGGACTCCTTAAATTACGTTTTTACTTACTATTCTGGGCCATCAAGTTTCATTCCCTCTGAAAGCCTATGGAGGAGTGAGACAGCTCTCAGATTTCATCAAAAATATACTAAATTATGTTCCGAAGATGAACGAAGGTCTTACATGGTTGGAACAACATGAGGGTGAGTAATTACTGACTTTATTTTACATTTTGGGTGAACTAACCCTTTAAACCACTGAACTGATACGCAGAAGGTTGCTGGTTCGATCCCAGCAGCTGCCACCAGTGTGTCCTTGAGCAAGGCACTTTACTCCATGTTGCTCCAGGGGGATTGTCCCTGTAATACAGGCACTGTAAGTCGCTTTGGATAAAAGTGTCTGCCAAATGCATAAATGTAAATGGTATTAAAGGTTGTAGTGATGAGCATTTTAGCTGATCGCAGAAATGTTGAGCTCATAAATGCAGTAATCTCGACATTACAACTCGATTTCTACGAATGCTTTCATCATAACTAATAGTACAAACACAATGTAAATAAGTGATTCATTAATGAGAGTTTTGGTGAGAGTCCAGAACTTAGTCGCTGATAAACTCGCCAATGTTTGATTGACAGCTCCAGCGATTGTAAAGGGAGTGTTCTTTGATCGCTTTCTATATATTAATCACAGTTTAAATAACAGATTATTTTCATCCTACTAAGAGAAACAATGTGAAGTTGACCGTTTAGTCATTGGTTTGATTTACTGACACATAGACAAAGAACATCTGACTGTATATGAATTATTGCATATCAGAAATCACTGGTCACCGATCAGGCATTAGAATTAACACGGTTACTTACATGTTGTGGCATAACTGTCCTTTACAGAATATTCTTATAGTATGATTACCTCTTAGATGCCAAAAGCTCAAGGAAAATTTGATTTCTCAGTTCATGACCCCTTTAAAGACACACTTGACTGGAAAACACTTTAAAGCAGATCCAAGATGGCTGCCATGTGAACTGGCTGGCTTAAAGGTGCTGTTTAAAACTCTGAAGACACATCCAATGAGGATATTTTTACATGTACCAGCTAAGAATGAACAAGACCAGGATTAATGGTACGATTGTGCCTCTAACAAGCTGTTTTGTCAGCAAAATCAAGATAAACAGATTGTGTTGATAATTATGATGTCTTATTTAATTAAGCATACTACAGACTTTAATTCAACAACATAAGCACATTATTCACTCAGAATGGTGTAACATAAGACACACCTCAACATCTGCTGAAGTAACTACAGCACATAGATATATTTAACAGGATTATATTAAAAGTGACATGTTGAACATTTTGCAGTCTTACACAACCATTTTCTGCCTTTTTGACCCTTAGAATTAAACAGGCTGTTTTTTTTTTGTTACAGTATGTAATAAATGCGGTGATCATATGTTGATGTGCTCATGGCTGATGTCAATATGAGTCCGATTTTTGAATAACCCCCACCATAGTCAACCTGGGCTAAAGATTTTTTTGATATTTATTTTTGTTTTACAAAAAAACATCGCTTCACTTCAGAAGGCATTTATTAACCCACTGGAATATTATTGAGTACTTTTATGATGGATTCATGCGCTTTTTGGAGTTTCAAAAACTCAATATTCAATGCCATTACAAAGCTGGGAAGAGCCATGATATTATTTAATAAAACTCCTATTGTGTTACACACCTTGGATTTGATTTTTGGGTGAACTATTCCTTTAAGTCTCACAGTTGTGTGTTTGGCTGCAACTGAAATCACATATTTCCCTACTATATAGTAAAACAGTCCTTCCAGAAAAATGCGGCTTTTTTGTGATTGTTGCGGGCAAAAATCCTTGATTATGCGGCACGTTTTCTTAAAAAATGCGATGGAAAATGCGGGATATTTATGCAATTTTATGCGATAAAACTTGCAAAAACTGCGGTTTGATGAAAAAGAGAAAAAAAGTTAATATTTTTAATTGAATATTTAAGTTCTTATCTTGTTTTATTGAAGACCTTAATAAACACATGGCTCAATTTGGACCGATTTCAAAACAATGCATCATGAAGCTTCGAAGCGTTATGAATCAGTGAGTAGATTCATGATTCGCGTGTCAAACTGCTGAAATATGTGACTTTGGTGATCCGAACCGGTGAATCGACTCCACATAACGCTTCGAAGCTTCATGATGCTGTTTTTTGAAATCGGTCAGCACACCGGGAAACTGCTTTGCGCGGTCTTTTGCTGTTATTTTTGTTGGCAAATGGGAATTTGCATGCTTCATCATGGTTTCACCGATATCTATGGTTTCAACACGGGGTTTGCAGCTTTTCAATGACGTTCACGTCGGTAATTACGTAGCTTTAAAACGTTCCCATGGCAATAGGGGGAAATGGCGGCTCTTGTGTGAAGTAAACAAACATTTTTCAACTTTCTGCTAATATATATTACTTTTTTGCAACGAAAATGCGGGGATTACGAAATCATGCTAGTCCCACATATTTTGCATGCGGAAATAGGCAATTTATGCAGCGAAAGTGCGGCGTATTTGAAAAAATGCGCCCCCCCGCATAAATATGCGGACTTTGGCTGATTATGCATTAAACCATGCGATCGCATAATCGCGTTTTTCTGGAGGGACTGGTAAAACAGTATAGCCTGGATGCCAGACGAACTTAGCTCCGCCCACAAACATTTTTGCACGGGCAGTTCGGTCTGGACTTGATCCATAGAGTTCGGACCAATGAAATTGTCAGGGCGGGCTTTAGACGATGATGGACAGATGATAAACAGTGACGTAATCATCCACGTCATCAAAGACGCTTGGGTTGAATTCGTTCTAATCCTAAACGGAGAACTTGTTTGTATATGCATTCACCTTTACTATTTCTCTCAGAAATGATGATCGTGTTGGTAAGTACTCTGTGTATCCTTAAATTCATTTTTTACAACACCGGCAAAGATCTTTAACACTCATCTTCTTCTTCTAACGTGACTTATTCTAGCGTGCGTGCAGACAGGGTTGCCAAGTTTTTACAGCAAAACTCGCCCAAAACTACTCAAAACTAGCTAAAAACAAGCCCAATAGATTTCCGGGTGGGGGGGTTCTCCGGGAAAAATGGCATTTGGTTGGTAAAATATGTGTTATTTTGGCTGGACTGCCTGCTAAATTTCGCATTCCTGGGTCTGAATATCACATAATTGGGGTCGCTTCAACCCGCGGACTTGGCAACACAGTGCAGTTGAGTTCTGTTGACATTTGACAGCTAACGTTATGCGTCGCTCCGTTGCTCTGATTGGTTGTAGGTCTATCCAATTGAGGTCTTTCCTGGTTTGGTTTAAACACGCCCCATAATCACAGCCCAACGGAGCAGTATCAGACTCAAATTCTGACTAGAATTGAGTATGACGACGTCAGGCTAAAAACAGTAGGCCTATGTGACAAAATAGTACTGTACAGTATGTCTGAATTCACAGTACTGATAAAAGAGTAGGCAAAAAGTACCTGGATGACCTACTACTTCCGGCGAGATTCTAAAGTGTGCATATGATGGACACTTTACTATCCCATGAGGCCACGGGAGAGGATTTATGAATGGAGGTGAAGCCACGGAACTGACGCTGGTAGGTCACATGATAACGACAACATGACGAATATAGTATGTCAAGATTACATTCATACTATATAGAACTTACTTTTTAGCGGTCATGAATTATTCAAAATAAGTAACTACTCAAGAAAGTATGCAATTTCAGACGCAGACTTTGATTCACTAAGAAAAAAACGATTTCGCTTTAAAGAATCGACTCACTCATTTGGTCGGGAGTTGGTCTAAACTTGTTGTGCTGTATGGTTTTGATTCAGTAAAAGAAACAACTCCTATCCACCTTATTTTTCACGTTATGTAAAAGAGGATGCAACCATTTGTAAATTGATTGTGTCTGGCTTGCGGTGTCATCTGCTTCCAGTTGTTTTTAGCTGTACAAAACAGCCCGTAATGCTGCTTGCTTGATATTGTAAACTGGTATTTCTTACCATTATTTTAATATACAGTATTGTTCCAAGTCCCAAGTCTTTCATTAATTTGACACTTGATAGACGCTATGTCATGAATTAATTGTTAATGAATGACGATCACTAGGAGGGTGAGTCATTCTTTCAGGAATCGGACTGACCGTTCTGTAGATTATGTAGCCCTGTTGTGGTGCCAATGAAAGTAGTGCAGAAAAGTGGTATTTAAATTATGTTCTGACCATGTCCATGCGCGCGGACCGTTAACATTATTCACAAAAGTTCCGAATCTAAGCAGATGGATTAGGTATTGTTCATCTGCTTCATGAATACCAAGCATTTGGACTCATATGACACTGCTTTTTGCATACTATATAACTTAGCCTACAGGAAGTACACATTCTGACATGGTTTGTTTACATAGTATGTTAAAGTTTAATTCGGTGATTAAAGCTAAATGAAGAATGTTAGGGTCTTCGTTGGTTTCCTATGAGCAGGATTTAGAAATACAGATCAATTTGAATTGCACTTGAGCACTGAGAATTGTGGGAGAACAGGAGACTGTGTGGTAATGATAGGGGTGTTTTTGCCCACGGATGTGGGTAGACCAGAGATATCATTAGGATTATTAACTCTCTAGACACAAAAACACAAACATTTCCCATGTGTCATCTATAAAGACAATGTTCAAATCCTGTATTCCACTGTGCATCACTCCTTTTCCTAATTTCACTGACACAATAATGTGAAAGGAAAGGGGGAAAAAACATTAGCAAAGTTAATTACATGGTGTCTGAAAAATTGTGAAATGTAATAATTATATGCACATCCATCTGGACAGGTGCTTGGTGCAGATTTTCAGCTTATAGCAAGATTTGAAACCTGCCCACTGACAATCTGCATCTCAGGGTCTCTGAGGAACTGAAATGTTGTTTGTTCACATCAACAGGATGTTTGAGCACGTTTATAGCATTTTGTTTAATTCCATATGTCTTAGCTAAAGAAGGATGGGTATTATGCGGTCTTAGAGAGGAAGACAACAGGAGAACTTGTGGACTAGAATGCAGAAGAGAGACCTTCTCAACCCCTCTTTCTTTCTCTTTATCTCTAATTCAATCTTCCATATTGCTGCTGCCCTCCAGCAATGCTCACAGCAACGCAGCTTGAGGTGAACCACATCTGCACAACACCTGACTTTCTGTTGGAACATGAATATAGTAGGGCGGTCTATTAATGTTTTTTTTACATGATTTATAACATGATATGGTGATTAATTAAGTGAATTAGTCACATACATTCACCGGCCACTTTACACATGTTTGCTTGTTGGCATAAATATCTAATCAGCCAATTACATGGCAGCAACTAGACATGGTTAAGATGATCTGCTGAAGATCAAAATGAGCATCAGAATGGGGAAGAAAGGAGACTTAAAGGGTTAGTTCACCCAAAAATGAAAATTAGATGAATAAAATATTGGAGTTATATTAAAAACGTCCTGGCTCTTCCAAGCTTTATAATGGCAGTAACTGTTGGGCCATTTTTGAAGTCCATAAAAGTACATCTATCCATCATATAACTGCTCCACACGGCTCCGGGGGGTTAATAAAGGCATTCTTTTAAATATTCTTCATATTTAAAACTTTAGAAAGTAAATGATCTAGCTTCCAGCCAATGACCAATGTTCAATCTTAAATTGAGCTTGGTCTGGTGATAGCCAGACAAGCGCCCGCGCCTCTCGCAGTTCAAAATGCTTACGCTACATCTGAAAAGCATAACTGGTGTGCAATGTCGTCAGACGTAGCGTAAGCATTTTGAACTGCGAGAGGCGCTGCACTTTTTCCAGAAGTTGAATACGGAAAGTGATTCGACCCAACAGTCACTGCCATTATAAAGCTTGGAAGAGCCAGGACATTTTTAATAGAACTCCGATTTTATTCGTCTGAAAGAAGAATGTCATTTAGGATGGCTTGAGGGTGAGTAAATCGTGGGCTAATTTTCATTTTTGGGTGAACTAACCCTTTAAGAGACTTTGAACGTGACATGGTTGTTGGTGCCAGATGGGCTGGTCTGAATATTTCAGAAAGTGCTGATCTACTGGGATTTTCAAGCATGATTATCTCTAGGGTTTACTGAGAATGGTCCGAAAAAGAGAAAATATCCAGTGAGCGGCAGTTCGTTGATGCCAGAGGTCATAGAAGAATGGCCAGACTGGTTCGAGCTGATATAAAGCCTATTTGTTATTTGTTACAACCGAGGTCTGCAGGAGAGCATCTCTGAATGCACAGCATGTCAAACCTTGAAGCAGATGGAAGACACACCGGGTGACACTCCTGTCAGCTAAGAACAGCAAACTGAGGCTACAATTTGCATGGGCTCACACAAATTTAAAAACGTTGCCTGTTCTGATGAGTCTTGATTTCTGCTGCGACCATTCAGATGGAAGGGTCAGAATTAGGTGTAAACAACTAACTGAAAGCATGGATCCATCCTGCCTCGTGTCAGCGGTTCAGCCTGCTCGTGGTGTAATGGTGTGAGGGATATTTTCTTGGTACACTTTGAACCAATTGAGCATCATTTAAATGCCAGCCTACAGTACCTGAGTATTTCTGCTGACCATGTTCACCCCTTTATGACCATAGTGTACTGTAAGATATTTAAATATTTATATTGAGAAACGTCCCTGAGCTGGGACTCGAACTCTGGTTGCTCCGAAGCACAACCGAACTACATCTCGAAGCTATCGGCTCTGACTGTTAGAAGATATTTAAATAAATGTTATAATCATAATACAAAAAAAAAAACAAGTTATATATTTGTTCAATAATAACTACGAAGTAAACAGACATTTAAAACGATAGAACGGTCTTCTCAAATAATTGTACAAACTTCTGGTTAGAGTTGTTCCGATTCCGATACTAGTAAAAATTCTGGCATCGGTATCGGCGAGTACTTGAACCCATGTACCGATCTGATACCATTTTCTTAAACAAGACCGAGTTATGACCGCGAGCTTTGCCTAACCACTGCGCGGTTCTTCTTCGGTGCTCTGAATGCATTGCAAACACAGGAAGTTGTGCCGTTTTGCCACAAGGAACCACTGTTTAGAGCAGCGAAGAAGAAATGAAAACGCGTTAGCAGTAGGCTATGTCCGCTGTTTACTGGCTGTTTAGCAGTATTTCGTCTCTGTGTGGATGGTGGGCGCCTGCACGCGCACACACACACGTGCGTGACACTCGCTCGCTGTCTTTGTAATCTCTGACGTGTGTCACTATCAAGCGGCAACCTCCCCCAGTTTCTCTACGTCCATATTCACAGTCTATGGTCACTATATGAGGACACGAATGCATAAACTGTCACTTCATGAGAATTTACCGTTTCATTTGGGAAAACTGTCATATAAGGAACACAAACACTGAAATATCTTCATGGCAACCCGTCAAAATAAAAATTTGGTTTAAAACATTTTAAATTGACAGAATATATTAGGCTACTGCTGTACAGTAGATTTAGCTACGTCTATATGTAATAATAATACGTCTCTACTAATAATAATAATGCCTAGATGGTTGCTTATTTTTCACTTGTTTTGTTGTAGAGATTATTTTCTGATTAATATATATATATATATATATATATATATATATATATATATATATATATATATATATATATATATTCCTACATTTATTTGTTGCACTGTTTTTTATACAGTTATATTGTACAACTAAAATACCTTTTTCAGTTTGCAGTGTTAGATTTGTGGTTGCATTTGAAGTTCTTTTTCGCTTAGGAAAAATAAATAATATTACTGTCAAATGCATGTCAGATAATAAAAATACTGTAATAAATACAGTAGTTCGCTGTATGTATTTGTTCATTTTTTATTAAGGGATAAGTCTGAAGCACACCATAAAATAATTCTAGCAATTCATACAGGGCTAGTAGTATATACAGCTGTATATACAGATACACACCTAGGTATCGGATCAGTACTCGTATCGGCCGATACCCTGAGCCCAGGTATCGGAATCGGGAAGGGAAAAAGGGTATCGGAACATCTCTACTTCTGGTTAAAGATCCCGCCCAGTTCTGGTTTTATCTGAATACAGATAAAATCTAAAAACAAAATGGTGCTATATGGCACTAAAAGTGGTTCTTGGTCGTAATCATAGGGGAACCCCTTTTGGTGCTATAAAGCACCATATCTTAACATGTTCTGTATATGGTAGCGGTGCTATATAGCACCTCAGTCAGCGATGCTATACAGGGAGTGCAGAATTATTAGGCAAATGAGTATTTTGACCACATCATCCTCGTTATGCATGTTGTCTTACTCCAAGCTGTATAGGCTGGAAAGCCTACTACCAATTAAGCATATTAGGTGATGTGCATCTCTGTAATGAGAAGGGGTGTGGTCTAATGACATCAACACCCTATATCAGGTGTGCATAATTATTAGGCAACTTCCTTTCCTTTGGCAAAATGGGTCAAAAGAAGGACTTGACAGGCTCAGAAAAGTCAACAATAGTGAGATATATTGCAGAGGGATGCAGCAGTCTTAAAATAGCCAAGCTTCTGAAGCGTGATCATCGAACAATCAAGCGTTTCATTCAAAATAGTCAACAGGGTCGCAAGAAGCGTGTGGAAAAACCAAGGCGCAAAATAACTGCCCGTGAACTGAGAAAAGTCAAGCGTGCAGCTGACAAGATGCCACTTACCACCAGTTTGGCCATATTTCAGAGCTGCAACATCACTGGAGTGCCCAAAAGCACAAGGTGTGCAATACTCAGAGACATGGCCAAGGTAAGAAAGGCAGAAAGTCGACCACCACTGAACAAGACACCCAAGCTGAAACGTCAAGACTGGGCCAAGAAATATCTCAAGACTGATTTTTCTATGGTTTTATGGACTGATGAAATGAGAGTCTTGATGGGCCAGATGGATGGGCCCGTGGCTGGATTGGTAAAGGGCAGAGAGCTCCAGTCCGACTCAGACGCCAGCAAGGTGGAGGTGGAGTACTGGTTTGGGCTGGTATCATCAAAGATGAGCTTGTGGGGCCTTTTCGGGTTGAGGATGGAGTCAAGCTCAACTCCCAGTCCTACTGCCAGTTTCTGGAAGACACCTTCTTCAAGCAGTGGTACAGGAAGAAGTCTGCATCCTTCAAGAAAAACATGATTTTCATGCAGGACAATGCTCCATCACACGCATCCAAGTACTCCACAGCGTGGCTGGCAAGAAAGGGTATAAAAGAAGAAAATCTAATGATATGGCCTCCTTGTTCACCTGATCTGAACCCCATTGAGAACCTGTGGTCCATCATCAAATGTGCGATTTACAAGGAGGGAAAACAGTACACCTCTCTGAACAGTGTCTGGGAGGCTGTGGTTGCTGCTGCACGCAATGTTGATGGTGAACAGATCAAAACACTGACAGAATCCATGGATGGCAGGCTTTTGAGTGTCCTTGCAAAGAAAGGTGGCTATATTGGTCACTGATTTGTTTTTGTTTGGTTTTTGAATGTCAGAAATGTATATTTGTGAATGTTGAGATGTTATATTGGTTTCACTGGTAAAAATAAATAATTGAAATGGGTATAAATTTGTTTTTTGTTAAGTTGCCTAATAATTATGCACAGTAATAGTCACCTGCACACACAGATATCCCCCTAAAATAGCTAAAACTAAAAACTACTTCCAAAAATATTCAGCTTTGATATTAATGAGTTTTTTGTGTTCATTGACAACATGGTTGTTGTTTAATTATTAATGTTGTAAAATGAATCCTCAAAAATACAACTTGCCTAATAATTCTGCACTCCCTGTATAGCACCTTAGCAAAAGAACTGCTGAAGAACCGCTGAAGAACCACTGAAGAACCACTGAAGAACCACTGAAGCACCAAGATTGGTGCTATACAGCACTTCAAGTGGTTCCCTCATGATTACGAGCCAAGAACCACTTTTAGTGCCATATAGCACAATTTTATTTAGAGTGAAATAATTTTAAAGAGGTCATGAACTGGCTTTTTTTATTTATTTATACTGTTGTCTGAGGTCAATGTATGACATTTGCGTGGTTTTTACATTCAAAAACATCATAATTAATAAGTAATAGGCTATTTTCTACCCTGGTTTTGAGGCTCTCTCAAGAAACACTGGGTTTTGATGGACGTGCCTCACTGAAGACTTGGAAGTAAACGCCCAAGACTAGGATTGTATAACAGTTTTGCATATTTAATGAGCTTCAGCACCCCTGTGAGTAGGCTACACGATGAATTATTTTGAAAGCCTGTGAGAAACGGCAACGGAAATGATTCGTCCCACAGGGTTCGCAAAGCATATTTATCAAACAAACACAAATGATTTATCTCTCATCCACCCGCAATTGATTGGAATGTTTTTTTTTTTTATTAATTGGCCCACCCGATCAGTGGATATAAGCGAGAACCGTGCATCACAAACACACACACACATGCGCGTGCGCCAAGTACGTCGCAGAATGCATGATCAAAACTTCCGCGACTGTATTTTTCCTTCAAATATTAAGTCAAGAGAGTGAACACACATCAAGAAAGATGTCATCGAGTCTGATCCTGATTCGCAATAAACCAACAACACCACAAATAAAAGATTTCTTCAGCCTTTGACAGCGTGCTAATGTTCAGTTAGACACGTACACATAACCAATAGATATCAAACGATCTGTAACAATGCAATTCTGCAATCCAGTCTCTTGTTTACAAACGAATCCAGTGAAATGAAAGAACAGACGTGCCATGTCTTCCCCACGTGAGCTGGATATTCATTAAAAATAAAGTTCATCCATGCATTCATAATATTGGAGTCCGAATGAAGCTTATGCGGTATGTTTAGAAATTATATCCATTTTAACTCCATGTAGGCCTGTGTTATGTTAGTGGCACGAGTCGGTGGGCGGGGGTACAGAATCAGTTGTTCTTCTTCTGTTGAGGCCGTGCTCCACTACACTCTGACGTAATAGTTTGGCATATTCTGAGATCGATCGTTTGCTGGGCCTGGTGTCTATAAAAGCTTTTCTTTGACTAACAAGGAAGTTTTCAGCTCTGAAACTTACAGGATATTCTTATATTACTATGACCTTTTATATGTCAAAAGCTCAAGGGAAAGTTGATTTCTCAATTCATCACCCCTTGAAGATTGTTACAGATAAAGATAGAGATACAAATATTGGCTCTGCTGCACACCCCTAGTGGTGAAACGGGTGATTCGCATCATGGATGTGCAGCCGACAAATCCGCAGCAACTGTGTGATGCAATCATATCAATTCGGACCGAAATCTCTTAGGAATGTTTCCAGCACCTTGTTGAATCTATGCCAGCAAGAATTAAAGCAGTTCTGAAGGCAAAAAGAGATCCAACACGGTACTAGCTTACTTAGACATCGTTCTCTAACACAGTTCTCTAATTAACACTATTTAAAGACATTTTCTTTATAAATAATCACACTACATTTACATGTCAAATTGACAGTCCTAATAATTTTGTGTAAAAACTGCTATTTTTAAGTGCTTAGATTTTTTTATTTTAGTTTATCTGGAATCAATTAACCTTTTTTTTTTTTTTTTTTAGGAATAACTGCTTTGATGATCATTAATTTGCCCATTGCTTTTCTTCACTTTTTAAATTAAAAATAGGCTAAACAATTTTTTTATAAAAACATGTCATTGGACAGTACATCAACTGTCCCAACAAATAAAAAATGATTTACAGTTTTGCATAATGGATTATGCTACTTTATTTTTGGAAATTGCACTCCAAGTCTTCCATAAACCTGCTAAAGACCATCATGCAAATACAGAAATAGTTTAATTTGAATGAGGACTGTTTTCAAGGAAATTTCTGCAGGATGAACTTTTCAATATATTGTTCAAATATTTGACAACAGAATGTGTTTGAAGATATTACGCATGTCAGTGTCCCTAAAAGACTCTAGTTGCGCATAGTTTGAAAAACGAGTACACACACAGTTGAGGTTATTCTACTGCTTAAAAATAGCAGAAGTTGACGAGTGAGTGAAGACTTTGTCCTTTTAAACTGCAAATGACCTGCTGAGGTTTCAGCAGATGAAGGAAAAGTCTGTTCCCTCAGAGAGCACCACTCTGGATGCTAACAGGAGTGGGCACTTCAGGCACTGACCAAAGATGCGGTCTCGCCCGGCACAGACTCACCGTAAATGTGATTTCACAGCAGGTTTAATATTCACTCCAGAACAGAACCAGTAATATTATTATTCCTCAGGCACCTTCTTTTTGCCATTGAGGTTTATCCATGGATTGGACTGCAGCTTCTTTTAATTCATGCTTTGTAAGATTTATTTTTGTCCAGGAATTAGTGAGGCAACAGAAAGCTATAATTATAGTGCCACAAGGCAGCGATTTATCCCTCAAACATTCTTATGAACACAATTAATTCAACCGCTTAACATAAAGGGCCCTATCATACATCCGGTGCAATGCAGGGCCAGATGCAAAGCAAGTGGTTTTTGCTTTAGTTTCAGTCTGACGCAGTTATCATTTTCATGTCCTGCGCCACGTTGTTTAAATAACAAATGCGTTTGTGCCCATTTGTGCACCCATGGGAGTGCTGGTCTGAAAACAGGGTGTGTTCAGGCCCATTGTTGGCGCATTGTAGATCCATTTCCTCACTATAGAAGCGTTCATTTTTTCCGCTGGCAAATTCGGCCATGTAAATAGCTTTTAAAGGTATCTCCAAGAGACTCTGATTGGTTTATTGCATGTTACGCCCAAAACACACCCATTACTCATTAAAAGACTAGGTGTCAGGACTCCTGGGTGATCATGTGTGTGTGTGTGTATGTTGTCTTACCTGTTGGTGGTGGTTCCTCACGGGTTCACTGGCTCCTCCCGCTCGTTTCAGTAATTGTTCACCTGTCGTGTCTCATCAGCTGTTCTCTTTTTATAGCACTCTGTCCTGTCTCTCGTCGCGTGCTCATTGTCTTGGTTGGTCTCAGTCTCGCTGTCCTAGTCTAGTCGGTAGTTCCTGCTGTTTCTTCAGGTTGGTCGCAGGCATCTGGAGGCTCGTCTTAGCCCGGAGTTTACACGCCTGTGGATTGTGAACTTGACCTTGAGTGAACTGTGCTCTGTTTTCTGGTATTACTGGTGCGCTTTGTTTTCAGGCGAGATCCAGTATCATCCAGGTTCCAAAGAGCTGCTCTTTTCTGTCGGACGTTGTTTTGCCTTCTGTCCAGTATTCTGAGGTTCGTCAGTCTCCTGCCGTGTGAGGATTTCTTTCCGGTCACCGACCAGAGTGGATTACTTTGTGGGACGCCGCGTGTGGTCTCTGTGCCGTGGACTGTGACTTTTGTGCTTCATCTGATTCTCTCTTTACTCCTCTATTAAACTTTGTGAACTTGCATCTGGCTCCGAGACTTATTCTGACACTAGGTACAACCCTTTTAGACCATGTGCCGACCATTTTTCCCGTCAAAAGTGGATTCAGACATGCCCTAAGTGTACTTGCGCCTTGCGCTTTAGACCATGCACTGAGATCATTAAAATAGGGCCCAAAGACTTAAGACCATTTTAGCCTTTCACAAGCTTTATTATCGTAATCAATGTAAAGTTATATCCTATTGATTTGCATTGATAGAATGTTCAACTCATTCAAATCAAACCAGCATTGATGATATCAGTGTAAAATTTGCATACTGAATTGTGATTGGTCTTCTTTCATTCTTGCATCTGTTACCCCTTTTCCACCAAGGCAGTGCTAGAGCTAGATCGGAGCCAGAGCTAGTCCCAGTTCATAGTTGGTTCAATTGAGGAGCCTGCTAAGAACCGTTTGCTTTTCCACAGGCTAGAGAGCCACAACAGAGCCAGGTCTTACGTCACTGTAACGTCTCATCTTTCTCAGCAATGCTAGCGGGAAACACAAACACACCAGGCTTGTTCGAGATGCATCGGCGCTGCGCAGACCGATCCACGTATAATATTTAAAAAAAACGCATGAGTGAATCAAAAGCATAAGGAGTCATATGCTCTCGCTGGACTCGTTGTCATAAGGCGATCGGTCTGCACAGCACCGCTGCGAACAAGCCTTCCATCAACAATGCAAACGTTGCGTTACTATTGATTCACATGGCTTTACGATCCTACATCGGCATCAAAACACAACGAAAACACAGCGAATCCAACGCATTCGTGCAGTTCACCGTAATTTGTATAGACGGAGATTACAAACGAGCAGCAGCTGTTAGCTCCATTAGCTGTTATTTCAACCATTAGCTGCTATTTCTTGTTGACCCCGCCCCCAGCGCCTGACGGAATCGGTTCTTACTTCTAGCCCTGTTCTAGCCCAGCAATGTTTTGGTGCTACTTAAGAACCACTTTTCCTGGCTCGGAGCTGGGGCTTTGGGTGTGGAAACACAAAGAACCGATTTGAAACTAGGCTCTGGCTCCGATCTAGCTCTAGCACTGCTTTGGTGGAAAAGGGGTATGTTTAACCATCTTTACCCACCTTTACTGCATAGTTGCGGTGATGTTGGGTTTTCACGAGAATCAACACATGAGACATCTAACACTTCAGCACTATTCTTTTCTTCTGCCAATGTAAATTTAGCTATATTTGTGTTAAAGCATATACTATTAAACATGGTGGGATGCAAAATGAAGGTTTCTTTTGATGAAAACCAAAGAAAACAAGATTGTTTACTTGCGACATGAATGCTGGACACATATCACAACGTTCTTACACAGGTAAACAATTGAGAATGCCAGAGGCAAATCACTCTAATCAAAGTGCACTCAGCTATAAAATACAATATTAGCTATTCTTATATTGTTTGTTGATTTCTACATCACAGGTTTAATCACAAAATAACACGGAACTCTCATAATTCATTGCAGATCTTCTTGCATGAAATGTTTTAATTTCCCTTTGATTATTTTGAACAGCAGCTGTGTCCCTACTTTTGTCAAGACCATCAGATATTTCTGAAAGCATTTTTAAAATCAGGCAATATGACAGTCAGCCTTCGCTTAAGGCCCTGAGTTTAAGCTCGGTGAGATTTATAGTTTTTGCTATTTTTATCGTTTATACTCTGTCACTTAAATTTTTGAGATCTTTATAATAATCTCTCATCATTATGTATAAATAATATAATCGAATGAAGGAAAAGTTACATCAAGTGTATGATATTGTTCTTTTATGAGAAAATCGTATGTGCATGTTTAGAGATTAATCCAAAATAATTGCTTGTATATGAATGTTTCTCTTTTTGAAGTCATGGAGCCTTTCTTCCAAGTCCTGAAGAATCAGCAAGCACAGTTTCTATACCTCTTTATTATAGCCTCCAAACCTGCACATACTGTGTTCTGCAGAGTCAGGCCCATTTTGCTTAGATATATTATTTTGCTCACGGAAACCGCCAAGAGCCAATGTCTATAAGCATTTTCGGCTGTTGTTATGTGAAGCTTTTTCCTCAAAATTGACCGCACGGATTTGCCAGTAACACCGCTACGAGTCATCTCAAACATTCTTTTGATGTGAGTCTCATCCGAAACATCAGCTCTCGGAGTTAATTCCAATCTTTGAAGGTGACGTGCACTTCAAAGGGAGGGAAATGAAACAGGAAGTGCAATGGAAGTCTTTCTTTACGGGCAGAAAAAAAATAAAGAAAAGGTATAGAGACCGAGGGTGTCAATAACATGTCTATTGATCTACACTTCAGTGTCTGTCACGAATATGGTTTTGGCTTTGGGAATCGTTGTTGATGTAAATAAATTAGGTGGAGATTTTTGCAACTTTTTTCCGTGCATGATCATAGACTAGTCTTGTGACAGGAAAGTGGTCGGTCAAAAAGCTAACTATCACAACTGGTTAAGGTAAAGCAGAAAGGCGCTGTTGCTTTCAGTAGCTCCTGACTCTGATCAGGATCAACAAGGCTGATTCATGATTCACAGGAGTGAGTTTAGCTCGGTCTGGAGGGAGGAAGCTATGAATTTTGATTTGGCAGGTTATTTTGATGTTTTTTTGGCCTTATTGAACACAAAGAGCTTTTGGAAGTGAGAGATAGAGAGAGCCGTGACGGGGACGGTGAGTTTCACTGTTGTAAGATGTAATAGGACATGACAGAAGTTCAAAATGTGAGTTCTTCTTTCTTCATCTGCCTGTGGTCTTCTGTCCAATTAAAGGATGAGGAATGTGAAGTAGCAGCTTCACAAAACTACAATGCATTCCCATTCTTGTATCCATTCAACCTTCCATCTGTCCTTTATCCAATCTTATTGGTCAGTGTCATTTGGTATACTAGTGGCCGTCCCACCTGCGTTTAACGCAAACTCTGCCCCACAGCTGATTCGAAAGATTTCATTGGTCAATCACAATGCTGCTTGCTTACACAATGCTACAATAAATACTAAAGCCTAACCCTACTAACATTACTGTTAAAACATGCAGGATTTTCGCTGTACTGGTTTGGGAGAGAAAAAAAAATCATGCTTCCCACAGCGACTAAGCAATTTTTCAACAACGTAATAATTATTTATGTTGTGCTCTGTTTCCACTGACAGCAATTGAATTGAATAGATGCCAAGTCACTATCTTCACTCCCGCTGGTAATCACCCAATCGTATTGCTTTCTATTTGCATAAAGTTGAGCTCTGCTCTAACTCTACAATGCATTACAGCTGGTTTCTGTCACTCGTGTCACAGGTCTGGAAATCATCAGCTCTAATTGAAAAAGAATGATGTTTGGTCGCTTTTCATTGAGCATGTATGAGGACCTGGGATCATATTATGACCATGACATTTTCGTTGCATAGAAAAGAACAACTTGGACGTGTTCCATCAGAAAAAAACAAAAAAACAATGGCAGAGTTTTTGTGTCACATGAAGGTTTACAAAGAGAATGATTTGAAGATGGTGCAACTTGAACGGACCAAATTTAGACATGTCAATGTGTGACTTTATTATTAAAGATGCAATAGTTTTTGGAAGTTGCATTCAAATTACATCGTCCATGATGGTCTTTGAAGATTTAAATTTTATTGTTTAATGTTATTTGTGGCAAGCAGCGAGGCGAGGGACCGTGAGAGCGGGCCGGTGGCGAGTGATGAGCTACAGCTGCATGCCACACCGGTTTCGTCTCACGGAGGAGTGCTGGGAGCATAAAAGGAGGAGCGACGACGCAAGACGAGAGAGGACCAGGCCTGGACTTTACGTTGTGTTTTATTTACGTTTTGGTATATGTGTGTGTGTGCGGCAATCATCCGTGAGGGGGAAATTTCTTTATTATTTTTTTGATTAAGTCTTTTAAATGTTCGCCGGTTCCCACCTCCTTCTTGCCTGAACATAAGACCGTTACATTGGTGCCGAAGCCCGGGAGGAAGGAGGGACATGCTGTCGAAGAGCCCTCGCTGCTGAGGGGGATCGCGGTGCTGAGGAGGTCGGGCAGCACAGATGGATGAAGACCGCGAGGGGCTGCCCGAGGTGGTAGTGCTGGAGTGAGTGAAGATCCGGTGGGACGGAGAGATCGCTGCCATGCCCCTAGGTCGAGATGGGGTGGCTGCCGTCCGAGAGGGAGCGGAGGAGTCGCCGGCGCTTGCTGTGAGTCAGAGCCTGCTGCCGTCCGCCATTTAGGGGAGGAACAGGGAGCGTGGGACTCGCTGCCGGACCCCTCAGTAGGAGGAGCCACCGCCAGCTGCCAGGGGGCGGAGGAGGATCGAGCTGTCCACCAAGCGTCCAGTGCCAGCGCATGGCACCGCAAGGAAGAGCCTCTCGGCTGGCTGAGGACCGAGCGGCAGTGTGTCCAGACCAGAATTGTTTTTCCTTTCTTTTCTCCTCTCTCCCCTCTCTCGTTCTGTCGCTCTTCATGCTCCTGGCTCCGTTTCTCTCGCCACGCTGTCCTTACCCCCAGGTACCGTAGCCACCGTGATCGGTAGGGGTAGAGCGCAGTCTTGGGAGTGCCCCTCCGGCCTTCGAAGGGCGTTGGGGGTATGTGGCAAGCACTGAGGCAAGGGACCGTCAGAGTGGGCCGGTGGCGAGTGATAATGAGGGCCAGCTGCACACCACACTGGTCTCGTCTCACGGAGGAATGCTGGGAAAATAAAAGGAGGAGCGACGACAATATAAAAATATGAGAGAGGACCAGGCCTGGGCTTTACGTTGTGTTTTGTTTACGTTTTGGTATGTGTGTGTGTGTGTGCGGCAGTTGTCCGTGCTTTTACTTTCATTTTGTTTTTGATTAAAGTCAAAAATCTATTTATTTGATTAAAGTCTTTTAAATGTTCGCCGGTTCCCGCCTCCTTCTTCCCTGAACATAAGACCGTTACATTATTTTTCAGTATTTCAGTGTATTTTTCATAATTATTTGTACAATGTAAATTCAGGCTGTGTCTGTACGTGTCCCAAGGAGAGACATGGGATGAGCTATGTTTGTTACAGGAATGTGCATAGCAAATGTTTCCACTGATGCATACAGTAGCATACGTTTCTGCTGATGTATTTGTTATGTGATGTATCGTCAACTGATGTACAGTATTCTTTATAAGGAAAGTGGATTGTGCAACACATGTAAGCATGAAGTATACGCTCTATTTTAAACATAGAATGCATGTTTCTCTACCTTCTAAGGAAATCTCTTCCTAGTGAGTGTACTGCTGAGAGATGAGAAAGAGACGAAGACAGATGATGGCAGAGATGAGACGAAGAAGATGGGATGAAATCAGTAGAAACTGAGAAAAGAAGAAGACAGCAGATAGGCAGATAGAGGGAGAGGGACAGAGGAAGGATGGAGATGGGAGAGGGTAGAGGAACGGAGGAATGGAGAAACACATACAGCTGGCACGAAGACAACAAGTTTCTCTCCTATGCCTGATACATATGACAATAAAGAGTTTTTTTTTGACAAGGCAACCGGTATCCGGTCCTGTGATTCAACCATAATGGGAACAAAGATTAATTTTCGAAGCAAAAGTCTTGGACAGTTTAATATAGTTAAATTGCCTACATACAAAGTTCTGTAATGAAACTCCAGATGGCGCAGGCTGATAGGTTTTTAAATCAAACAATATTATACTCAATATACACAATATCATTCTCTATAAGGCACAGCTAATTGGTTTCTGCTGTATCAGAATCTTGAAAAACTTGGTTAGCATTGCCTTAGCAGTGTAGTGTGCTTTCAGAAACCCTCCACCTTCCCCAGCTCCACCTGTATAGATCTGCTATGAGTAATTCATGTATGATTGTACAGCAGCAGTGTGTCTTACTTTCTCACAGCAGCATGTTGTGTATGTATTGGCAGTAGCAACCCGTAAGTAACCCAGTAGTAACCAATATTTGGTTACATTTTGGTTGCGACATCAGGTGACCAAAATTCAACGTCAGCTCAACGTCTAATGCCAACGTTAAATTGACGTCCAATACCAACGTCAGCGAATGTTGAAATTTAGTTGTTTTTAGGTTGTGTTGTAAAGTAACCAAAATCCAACGTCGAGCCAACGTCTCAAGCCAACATCATATTGACATCAGATCATTAGACGTTGATCATTTGTTGGTTTTAGGTTGTGGTATTAACTAACCAAAATCTAACATCAGAACCCAACGTCAAATTGACGTCAACATCCAACGTTGGACGGACGTTGTATTTTGGTTGAAAATGAAAATCGAGTTGACGTCAGAACCCAACGTCAAATTGACGTCAACATCCAACGTTGGATGGACGTTGCATTTTGGTTGAAAATGAAAATCGGGTTGACGTCAGAACCCAATGTCAATTGACGTCAACATCCAACGTTGGACGGACGTTGCATTTTGGTTGAAAATGAAAATCGAGTTGACGTCAAAACCCAACGTCAGATTGACGTCAACATCCAACGTTGGACGAACGTTGCATTTTGGTTGAAAATGAAAATCGGGTTGACATCAGAACCCAACGTCAATTGACGTCAACATCCAACGTTGGACGGACGTGCAGTTTGGTTGAAAATGAAAGTCGGGTTGACATCAGAACCCAACGTCAAATTGACCTCAACATACGACGTTGGACGGACGTTGTATTTTAGTTGAAAATGAAAATCGAGTTGACGTCAGAACCCAACGTCAAATTGACGTCAACATCCAACGTTGGACGGACGTTGCATTTTGGTTGAAAATGAAAATCGGGTTGACATCAGAACCCAACGTCAATTGACGTCAACATCCAACGTTGGACGGACGTTGCATTTTGGTTGAAAATGAAAATCGAGTTGACGTCAGAACCCAACGTCAATCTGACCGTTGGGGTCCAACATCAATATGATGTAATATTGACGCCGGGTGCCTGCTAGGAAGTCCCGTACTTGCTCTGCAGCAGCAGCAAAGCAGATCTATTCTATATTTATCAGCATTGTCATACAATGCCAATACACTCCTGTTGTCATGTTGTGAGTAATCTGGCTTGAAGTAAAGAGAACGGACCCCATAATGCATATTAACGATGTCCAATGTTCTTAGATTATTGTTTCTCGGTTTTGCTCCTGGGATCCTTCCCAGTACTGCAGATGTTTCCATTTATTCAACAAAGCTGATTCAACATCAGCACTTTCGTAGAGGTTCCATGACCTGAACCATGTGCTTCAGTTTAATACGACAGTTCATAGGTTAATTGATCAAAAAAAAAAAAAAAGTACTCAAAAATAATTTACTCACCCTCATGTTGTACCAAACAATAGAGTGAAAGTGAATATTTAAGCGAATACATTTTTTGTCTGTTCTTTGGTAGATGGAATATAAGAATATAGTTTTTGTTAGTTTTGTTATGCACTTTTTTTTTTTTTACATTTCTATACTTGTATTTAGAATTTTAGTACTTGAACTTATTTCAGTTAGGGCACTATTTCTAAATTTTAAAAGGATAATTCACCCAAAAAATTAAATTCTGTCATTTACTCACCCTGAAAATGTTCCAAACCTGTATGAATTTCTTTCTTCTGCTGAACACACACAAAAAAAGATATTTTGAAAAATATGGGTAACCAAACCAAGTTGATGGACCCCATTGACTTCCATAGTATTTTTTTCTTCTTCTTGTCAATACTATGGAAGTCAGTGGGGTCCATCAGGTTTGGAACAACTTCAGGGTGAGTAAATGATGACATAATTTTCATTTTTGGGTGAACTATCCCTTTAAGTTTCGATGTTTTATTAAATGATTTTCACCACTGTGCCTTTAAATAAAATCCCCTGCATTCATAAATATTTCAATCTGGGTTGTCTGCTTTCTGTCTGCAATCAAATGCTAATTTACTTAAAATCCTGGAGTGACAGCAGCTCCTCATATTTGCTTCTCCCTTTAATAATGTCCCAAGCTCTCTGACACTCATCTGAGCTCTTGATGAAGATGGATTTAGCATAACGTTATCTAACTGCACATCTTTCCATTGATCGACTGTCATTATGTGCTAAAGCGAGAACCAGTTACCTAAAAAGTAGGGCATCCCTCAGTTTTTTGGGCAAGATGAGGTAAAGTTACATTTAAATCACACACTCTAGTAGTTTGATTTTAAACGAATGCAGATATTTCCAGCTGTGGGAACTAATGAAATAGTAAACTGAATGAAACATTCAGTGTATGTTTTTGATAAAAATACACAAACCTACGCTATTGCAGCTTTCAGACTGACATGAGTTGCTGTTTTCATATAACATCCATTGCCGTAAATGTTGACCTGTCCAGAAAAGTGACATACGGTTGAAAAAAGTGCATCTATTTTGTGGTCATATTTTCTAAACCCATTTGTACAGCCATAAAATATTAGGGCATCAAGCAGTAACAACGCACACTATGATAACAATACAGCATAAAGGTGTTGTTTGTGTGAACAAGGCTTAAGAAGGTAGTCTGAATAATCGGATATTATTCTCTCCCTCCTCTAAGTTGGTTGCAAAGGAAGTCTGCTCTATCCTGAACTCCGGATACCGTTTGAATCACAAATGGCTGATTCAGACAAAGCACCCCGACTTTCCAACCCCTGGGCAGTTTAACTAGCACAAATGGTTCAGTGGGCAAGACTTCAGGAGCAAGTTTTCTGATCCCTTCTGCCCTCGCTCTCCGGCTTCCTTCGACTTTAACAGCTGTAGCAGCATCTTTTAAACACACAGTGGGGATTTAGATCAAAGTCCATGTTATCGCTGTCAAGCAGAGCCGTGTGCTGTCGGTGTGCTGTGTGGCCAGTGGACAGGGCGCAGCTTTGAGTTTCACTCCTCTGCGGTCAGTCAAACGTGTCACTTTGACTGCGGCTGCCTGGGGAAGGGTGCTGATATTCCAGCTATCTGAGAGACTGGCGAGACTTTCAGCTCAGCGCCACCTGAACAGCTATTTAAAGATGAAAATCCTCGCAAGAATTTCACAGGAGGCCTTTGAACTGCATTTAATGCTTTTTTCAGCCTTCTTTCTTCGCATCTGAGACTGGCAAGAACTTTAATTTGTGAGGAATTTCAGATAACTATGCCTTAATGAAAGCATGCTAATGATATGTAAATGAGCCATCCAATTATCAGCTGTTTTTCATTTCAATTCTGTAAGTGCCCTTGATTGAATTTCTTCCTATAACGTAAAACATAACTCACCATGATTTTGGCACTTTACTAATAATTTTAATTTACTTTCGCTAGTGTGTTTAGAATGATAATGAACAAAGGAGGAATGATTCAGATATACTGTAGTTCCCTTCCTATACCTGAGGAATTTAACGGTTCTGATTCAACAGTTCCATTAATCTTTTTTTTTTTTTTTTACTTTTAAGGAAGCACAATTTGATCCTATAATTATCTTATATCTTTCCTATAATATTCTGCTGTATACAGTTTTTTTTAAAGTTTTTTCTAACATATTTATAAATACAAATAATATGTAATTATTTGTGAGTCACTTTGACTGATTCATTATCAGATTCAGGGTCATTTGTCCATGGGTTGGACATGTGCCGTTCGGTTGCTGTTGTGTACAGCATGAACTGTTACTCTTTTAGGTTTGTTCACCTAACGTATATGTGTGTACTAGAGCAACAAACAGACCAGGTAAAAGTTCGACCGATTGATCGTAGGCCTTTGTGTAGATATTTTTAAGATGGCCATTTTTCAGCATGACTGTTTGGATTTATATGAAATTGTATACTTTACAATAAGTCTCTGTTTAAAATTAATTTTTTTATGTATGTTTGTTTTCATTCAGTGTCCATTCGGTTTCACTTTATTTTGATGGCACCTTTAACACATTAACACCATGTCTACTAACTTTCATTCGATTGTTAGTAGAGTATTAGTAGATTTGTAGGGTTAAGGCCTGTTCACAGTGAGACGATTTTTGCGCGCTTTTATCGTCGTCGTTTAACGCCTCGTGCCTAAACAAAGGACGCCAATGTGAGTGTGCACACCGACGCGCAAAACGGCAGGCGTAAAAGCGTCATTAAAAAAAAAACGCCTTGGGTTCGTTTTTTTGTTTTGACGCGGCTCGTTAAAAACTGGCCGACCAATGAGATCAGCGCTTTTGTTCACGTGCCTGGAGCTGCTGAAGTTATAGTAAAACACGACTTGGTGGCGCTCAAGCACAAAACGAGCTTGCCGGTCACACATTGAAACGACGAAGAAGTAGTCAGTAGACAAAGAAGAAGATGAGCTGCTAATGCTGCCTGCCAGTTAGCAAAAAGTGTGTGAATGGTTTTGGCCATAGACATAATATATCTGTGGTTTTGGCAAGCACGTAAATACTGTCTCTCTTCTTCTTCTGTGTGACAAGCGAGTGTCAGAAGCGTAAAGTGCTGTAGCGTCACCTTGTGTGCACTCGCCGCATCGCCAGTGAAAATCGCTTGGGTGTGAACACTCAAGATGCGCCGAAAAACATCATGAAAAACGCTGGTGATAAGCGTGCGCGATATTCGTCCCGGTGTGTACAGGCCTTTAGGATTAGAATACGTTGACATAAAATTACTTATAGCCAGTAGAATGTCTTTTGGAGGAGCATCACAATAAAGAGTTAGCAGATATTAAGCAGACAGTACTCAATACTCTAATGAGAGTTAGTTGACATGTAGTTGCAAAGTTACTTAGTTAACACATTTTTTAAAAGGGACCATCAAAATAAAGTGTTACCATTCATTTTAATGGAAAATTATTATTTGTTTTTTTTCATTCAATATCCATCTGTTGTTTAACCAGTTATCGGCCAGCATGGTCCAACCTAGTTATCTCATCGGCATCCTTCTGTCTTCGGTAGACGATGGTGTAGCTTCCAGTTTTGTGAATTCTTTTTTTATCTGCACCGTTGCGGGTGGCTATAAAGCCTGAATCTTAAAAGGCAATCTTTGCTGCGTTTTCTGCAGGTGAACGACGATGCCTGCTGAGGCTGTCGTTGCTTTTCCTTCCTCTTAGCTCTCTTTGTGGCAAGATTTTTATTCCTGGTATCCTCTGCTTTCTGTACGCCCTGTATGACAACGAAATGCCAGTTAGAGCGGTCTTCTGCACGACTCTCCCACGTTGATGATGGACAGCTTCATGTCTTTCTTGTAGATATCTTTGTAGCTCAGTCGTGGATATCCAATGAGCCCTCTGCCAGCTTGCCGTACAGTAGGTCCTTGGGAATGCAGCCTGGGCCCATTCTCCTGAGGTGGCCGAGCCAACGATGGCGCTTCTCGCTAAGTATAGCAGACATGCTTCTCATGCCAGCGTGTTCCAGGACCTCTATGTTAGGCACTTTGTCACTGCCACTGGATGCGCAGAATGTGTCGCAGGCACCTCAGGAGAAAGCTGTTGAGTTTCTTCTCATGCTTCACGTGTGTGGTCCATGCCTCATTACTATAGAGGAGTGTGCTGAGCATGCAGGCCTTGTAGACGCGCAGCTTTGTCTTTTCTGTGAGGTTAGCATTGATTCAGACCCTCTGGTTTAGCCATGACCGCTGCTGCCCTGGCGGTCCTGCAGTTTATCTCTGTGTCAATGGAGAGAGAGCTGGAGATGGTGGACCTGAAGTTCTCGCAAACTTCCAGGTGGTACTCATCAATGGCGTGGTTGGAGGGGAGTCTATTTCCTGGGCCATGACATTGGTTTTCGTCAGACTGATGGTCAGTCCAAACTCCTTATCATTTCTTCTTATCCAACCCTAGTTATCGTTATTGGTAAAATCCACTATTGTTTGACCTCTAGATCAGGTGACTTAATTTGACTGGCTTTTTTAAACTGAAAAGCAAGAGCGTTGCAGTTTCTCTCTGGGGATGTAAAGAAACTCTGAAATCCTAACTCTTCAACCTTAAATTACGAGTTTGCGGCATTCATTTGTCTAGTAAAACAGTGAATACAATCATTCCGACATTACTTGACATGACATGAAAGAATAAGTGTGTCGGCTTAAGAATCATTGCAAAAGCTAGTATTATTACAAGAATATTTGTCAATGGTTTTTCTGTGCCAACCAAGAATGGTAAAATGCACAAGTACTTTTTCTTTTCATCTTTTCTTCTTTTTTTTCAGACTATCGCACTAGCTTTTTTTGTAAAAGATTATTTTATTTTAGTCATATATGACTTCTGTATTTTTAGGCAGGAAACTTCCTAGGATCTCTTGAATGTTGCATAAGGGTCGGCAGTATTGGGGATGGTGAACCTGATTTCACCAAGTACAACATGTTCCTGGATCAACATTTTTATTGATCCTGGAACAACATTCCAATCAACCAATCATATTTGAGGGACAAGTTTACAGTTTATGTCAACTTTAGGCTTACAGGTGCTTCTACATCAGTGTTATTCCCTTATTTCCCTCTTATTTTAGGGATAAGTTGTGGGTATGGTACTTAGGGTAAGGGGTAGGGATAGGGGCAGGATAAAATTTTTGGACCGAAATGTTGTCCCAGGATCAACAAAATATGTTATCCAGGAACATGTCTTGGCAAAATCACGATGACCTCCTAGGCATAGTGATAACCACACACACACCCACCACTGGTGTCTCTTGCTATATTTGGAAATACATTGACACAGTGCAGTGAAAATATCCAAGTGAGATATGTCACATTTCAAAAATGAATTTAAGAGACATTAATTGCCTGCAAGGAGAAAGACATCAACCATGCAAAAGCTAACGCGGCAAGAGGAGCAGTATTAGCTCCTGTTAGCAATATTTCACTGCAGAAGATTGAAAAACATGTACATTTTATCTGTCCAAGGCGAATTTATCTTCAAAGTGAGAATCTTAGTTTGTTCATAACATTTATAAGATTCGTCATGTCAGTAGCCAAGCATTAAAAATGATTACAGAGGTACTCCTCTGCCTTTTAAAACAGTCCTTGAGAGATTAAATGCACCATTATTTGCCGTCTGGAATATTTTGAAAGAGCTCTAAGTGGAGCAGCCTGTGATATACTCACTAAACATTTAGGAAGCGTATTCGAGACTTGCTTTAGAGCACTACCAAGGGATTGTGGCAATGAAAACAAAACAAGGTGGGCAATTATACTTTCAGAACAAAAAGACTGCACTGACTTCAACAACAAAAAAAAACAGTAGTGGCATATTGTTGTTCTCGCTTCAGCTCTGTTGAGTTTTATTTGATCTGAGTGAAGTATAAACGGCTCTCAGCTGTTCTGATTACAGAGATGTTGAAGAATCAGTCTGTGACACGTCTCGCACTGCCTTTCTAAAACACTCGAGGGGGTTCACTGCTATGACAGCTCAATGCTGCTATTGAAAGTAAATAAAGATCCTTTATATTCACTGAGTAAAATACTCATACTTAGTCTAATCTAAAACAGCAAGGACTTTTGAAAAGAGGGAGTTTATTCATAACGGTTATTTTGCTGTAGACTATTTGTCCTGTGGGTTCACATATATTTTATGAAGTAGCGGATGAAGAAAAATCTGGACTGGTTTGCCATTTTGAAAAATAAATAAATAAATAAAACGATTAAATTGCTCAAATTTGAAAATAGTTAAAGCATATTTTTTGTGTGCTATATGTGGCCTAAACAGCCAGATGCAATTACACTTGGCTGAGTAGAATCTCTAGCTTTGGCATTATCAGAATCCTATCTGTCTTGAATGCATTTAGACTTCAGGGGTGTCCACTGTCCTGGGATGCGTTTACAGATGGCTATACAATGCTTTTGGGAAACGTAGCCCTGTAGAGTTCAGCTCCAACCTCAATTAAACACCTGAACCAGTCAATTAAGGTCTTATGCTGCCTTCACATGCTATCGGAAATGTCATAATTAACACTTCTGAAGTCGTGATTACGAGTGTGTTGCGTTCAAGTGCTTTGTTGTCGGAAAGAACAGGAATCATGGCGGCCACCAGGTTTATCCTTGCCTTTTTTATTTGGAAAATCTTATTAAAGCCAAAATCAGTGATTAATCAGTTATTATTGACAACCATATAAACATTTACCACACTATCTATAGTCAGCTTGCTGAAGATCCTGGAATTTCAGTCAAATACAGGCTATTTTGTACAAGCTATTACATGTGTATAAAACATGCTTCAAATGATTATTCATATATGCGTATATTTTATTGACAAGACAAGGCGATGTAGCTGTTGTGAAAAAACTAACAAAGGATACCTGTCACAGCAGCAATCGTTCTCCCCTCCACCATGTTTAAAGTTTATGGCTTGTCCATCTCAGGAATTTGGGTATCAAAATGATCTCCGAACAGCTCAGTGGTAAAATGTTACATCAGAGGGCATTCATGTGCAATTTTTTACCTAGGAAACTCGTATTTACGATAGTATTTTCCAATAGCACATGAAGGCAGCATTACTAGACCTACTAGAAACTTCCAGGCAGGTGTGTTGAGGCAAGTTGGAGCGAAACTCTGGACAGTGACCCTCCAGGACCAAGTTTGGACATCCCTGACTTAAGTCACTTAATGACTGGATAACTGATCAGTGTAAATATTCCCACTGATGTCTTATTATGTACTTACTAGCCAATGGTAAAAAAAAGTTGCCAAGTTTTCTTGATGCCAAATTAAGGTAATAGCACACTTTAGACATTCTACTAACTATAAATAGCTTTGCAAATACGGTACCACACCACAGTGGCAACTTTCAGTCATTAGAGTATTAGTAGACTGTGTGCTTAATATCTGCTAACTCTTTATTTTGATGCTCCCCATCAGACATTGCATGTCAACTTATTATACTAACCCAAACCCGAAACCTAACCTAACGGTGATGATACATGGGGCAACTTTTTGAGCAATGTTGCCGAGCGATGTTTCTATGGGCACTTTTCCATTGAGAATGGGCAACACATTTCTGTCTGAATACTTTAAATTGGTCATGGGTCCTGTGTCTCACCTGGTTGCCATTTGATGGCAACATTGCCCAGCAACATAGCTCAAAAAAGTTGCCCTGTATCATCACCATAACACCCTGGGGGTTAGTCGACATGTACTGCGAAGTTAACCATAGTTTGTGAATGTCAAAAGTGGATGATCGAAATAAAGTGCAACCCAAAATAATTGTATTTTTGTACAGGTTTATAGTTCTCCTGAGGATTATCTGGATGCAGTGCAGTATAATTCATCATCATAGACATGAATATCTCTAAAAATATCCCCATATCCGTTTACGTGAACCTTTAAGCATCTCAATATAACAAAACCAGTCAATTATGCCTTGCATTTGCTGGTGCCTTTATAATTTGTAGTGCATTACTGTATGTGAATATACTCTGTGTTATAATGTAAGAGTGAATCCCTGCTACTTTTCTGACATGATTATCTCACTATGAGGAGAGGTAAATATTTCTCTCTGTGTTCTGACATGTAAAAGGCCAATGAAATAGCCCACATTTAACAGTTAAATGCAAGTAGCAATATATTATTTAAACAATATTGTCTAAAAATGCTGTTGCCAGCAAACTAGTGTTTTTTTTTATTTGAAAGAACTGCATCCCCTAAAGACTTTAAGTTAAGCAATATCACACAATATCAAGAGTGCTGTTGTTTGGAATATCATAGCCGTGATTGTGAATATAACATTGGTTTTCTCATACACGTCTCTCTGGAATACTTTATGCTGATTGGTCGACTGCAGCATTCAGAGATTAGATCATTCTAAATTTTCACTTTTGTCTGTGCAGTGCTCACGCTTGCTTGTTTTAAACAAATGCAACCATCAAGTTATTGATTGCAGATAAAATCACCTCTGATGATATTAGGGTGACCAGATGTCCTGAAAATTCGGGTTGTCCCGAATCCCGAATCTGGCCCTAATTGTTCCTAAAATTATACTAAAGCAAAATCTTGAGTAGTTATCGTCCTGCAACCAGCCCCCGCCGGCTGCTCATTGGCTGCAGCATCTTTTTTCTAAGTAAAAAAAAAATACTGGCTATGCGCGAATTTAGATATGCATTGATAAGCTAATTTAGATTCATTCCGTTGGCATGGCTGGTGTAGCTTACCGGAACCCCAACACGCTGCTAAAAAGCAAAAGCGCCTCTGCAGGTACCGGGAGGAGTGGGTGGGGAAGTATCCATGGATTGCCACAGCCTTAAGCGATGAAAGTAAAGACAATACAACCTTTTTGTCCCCTTTTTGTTTTAAGCCTTGATGAAGAGAGCGCAAGTTGCTGCAGCTGCGAGGAGGACAGTGATGCACGCGTAAAGAAGGGATTGATTGTTCGCTGCACTGTGTACACTGTGTACCCCCCCCCCGTCCCGAATTTCAGCCAATCTCATCTGGTCACCCTAGATGATATTAAATCACATTCATTTCTAGACTGATTGCTTTGTGAATTGTAATGTACTTTTTTTTCTTGGAAGTTAAGATAATATACAAGTAAAAATATAAAATAATTTAAACTAAATATTAAGTCCATGTATTTTATTATAAATAATGACAAACTGACTGTACATTACCCCTAACATAAAATAATTATTTATTATCTAGTTACATTTCAGACAGAATTGTCTTGTTAGTTTGTGTTTCTTCACTGAGGAAAGTTTGACTCGATCTGAGAATTGATAAGTTGGTGATTTTAGATCAATTTGTATGATCTGACAGTTCTGACTCATACAAAAATGTATGATTTGTGGGTAAAACATCACCGTGAATGTCCGGCCCTAAATATGAGCCTCAGCGGATAGATAGATGGATGGATACAGTGGGTGGATGGATGGATATATACAGTGGATGGATGGATGGATGGATGGATACAGTGGGTGGATGGATGGATAGATACAGTGGATGGGTGGATGGATGGATGGATAGATACAGTGGATGGGTGGGTGAATGGATGGGTGGATGATAGATACAGTGGATGGATAGATAGAGTGTATGCATGGATGGATGGATAGATACAGTGGATGGATGGATGGATGGATGGATGGATACAGTGGATGATAGATACAGTTGATGGATGGATGTTATATACAATGGATGGATGGATAGATATAGTGGATGGGTGGGTGAATGGATGGGTGGATGATAGATACAGTGGATGGATGCATGTTAGATACAATGGATGGATGGATAGATACAGTGGATGGGTGGGTGAATGGATGGGTGGATGATAGATACAGTGGATGGATGGATACAGTGTATGCATGGATGGATGGATAGATACAGTGGATGGATGGATACAGTGGATGATAGATACAGTTGATGGATGGATGTTAGATACAGTGGATGGATGGATAGATACAGTAAATTGATAGATACACTAGATGGATGGTTAGATACAGTGGATGAATGGATGGATAGATACAGTAAATTGATAGATACACTAGATGGATGTTAGATACAGTGGATGGATGGATAGATACAGTAGATTGATAGATACACTAGATGGATGTTAGATACAGTGGATGGTTGGATGGATAGATACACTAGATGGATGGTTAGATACAGTGGATGGATGGATAGATACAGTAGATTGATAGATACACTAGATGGATGGTTAGATACAGTGGATGATGGATAGATACAGTAGATTGATAGATACACTAGATGGATGTTAGATACAGTGGATGGATGGATGGATGGATGGATAGATACACTAGATGGATGTTAGATACAGTGGATGGATGGATAGATACAGTAGATTGATAGATACACTAGATGGATGGTTAGATACAGTGGATGATGGATAGATACAGTAGATTGATAGATACACTAGATGGATGTTAGATACAGTGGATGATTGATAGATAGAGTAGATTGCTAGATACACTAGATGGATGGTTCGATACAGTGGATGGATGGATAGATAGATACAGTAAATTGATAGATACACTAGATGGATGATTAGATACAGTGGATGGATGGATACATATAGTAGATCGATAGCTACACTAGATGGATGGTTAGATACAGTGGATGGATGGATAGATAGAGTAGATTGATAGATACACTAGATGGATGATTAGATACAGTGGATGGATAGATACACTACATGGATGGTTAGATACAGTGGATGGATGGATAAGTACAGTAGATTGATAGATACACTAGATGGATGTTAGATATAGTGGATGGATGGATAGATACAGTAGATTGATAGATACACTAGATGGATGGTTAGATACAGTGGATGGATGGATGGATGATAGATACAGTAAATTGATAGATAAACTAGATGGATGGTTAGATACAGTGGATGGATGGATAGATACAGTAGATTGATAGATACACTAGATGGATGGTTAGATACAGTGGAAGGATGGATAGATAGATACATACAGTAAATTGATAGATACACTAGATGGATGGTTAGATACAGTGGAAGGATGGATAGATACAGTAGATTGATAGATACACTAGATGGATGATTAGATACAGTAGATGGATGGATGGATAGATACACTAGATGGATGGTTAGATACAGTGGATGGATGGATAAATACAGTAGATTGATAGATACACTAGATGGATGGTTAGATACAGTGGATGGATGGATAGATACAGTAAATTGATAGATACACTAGATGGATGGTTGGATACAGTGGATGGATGGATAGATACAGTAGATTGATAGCTACACTAGATGATGGTTAGATACAGTGGATGGATGGATAGATACAGTAGATTGATAGATACACTAGATGGATGATTAGATACAGTGGATGGATGGATGGATAGATACACTAGATGGATGGTTAGATACAGTCGATGGATGGATAGATACAGTAAATTGATAGATACACGGATGGGTGTTAGATACAGTGGATGGATGGATAGATACAGTAGATTGATAGATACACTAGATGGATGTTAGATACAGTGGATGGATGGATGGATAGATACAGTAAATTGATAGATACACTAGATGGATGGCTAGATACAGTGGATGGATGGATAGATACAGTAGGTTGATAGATACACTAGATGGATGGTTAGATACAGTGGATGGATGTATAGATACAGTAAATTTATAGATACACTAGATGGATGGTTAGATATAGTGGATGAATGGATAGATACAGTAGATTGATAGATACACTCGATGGATGGTTAGATACAGTAGATGGATGGATAGGTACAGTAAATTGATAGATACACTAGATGGATGGTTAGATACAGTGGATGGATGGATGGATAGATACAGTAGATTGATAGATACACTAGATGGATGATTAGATACAGTGGATGGATGGATGGATGGATAGATACAGTAAATTGATAGATACACTAGATGGATGGTTAGATACAGTGGATGATGGATATATAGAGTAGATTGATAGATACACTAGATGGATGGTTAGATACAGTGGATGGATGGATAGATACAGTAGATTGATAGATACACTAGATGGATGGTTAGATACAGTGGATGGATGGATGGATAGATACAGTAGATTGATAGATACACTAGATGGATGATTAGATACAGTGGATGGATGGATGGATGGATATATAGAGTAGATTGATAGATACACTAGATGGATGGTAAGATACAGTGGATGGATGGATAGATATAGTAGATTGATAGCTACACTAGATGGATGGTTAGATACAGTGGATGGATGGATAGATACAGTAGATTGATAGATACACTAGATGGATGTTAGATACAGTAGATGGATGGATGGATAGATACACTAGATGGATGGTTAGATACAGTGGATGGATGGATAAATACAGTAGATTGATAGATACACTAGATGGATGTTAGATACAGTGGATGGATGGATGGATAGATACAGTAGATTGATAGCTACACTAGATGGATGATTAGATACAGTAGATGGATGGATGGATAGATACACTAGATGGATGGTTAGATACAGTGGATGGATGGATAAATACAGTAGATTGATAGATACACTAGATGGATGTTAGATACAGTGGATGGATGGATGGATAGATACAGTAGATTGATAGATACACTAGATGGATGGTTAGATACAGTGGATGGATGGATAGATACAGTAGATTGATAGATACACTAGATGGATGGTTAGATACAGTGGATGGATGGATAGATACAGTAAATTGATAGATACACTAGATGGATGGTTGGATACAGTGGATGGATGGATGGATAGATACAGTAGATTGATAGCTACACTAGATGGATGGTTAGATACAGTGGATGGATGGATAGATACAGTAGATTGATAGATACACTAGATGGATGATTAGATACAGTGGATGGATGGATAGGTACAGTAGATTGATAGATACACTAGATGGATGTTAGATACAGTGGATGGATGGATGGATGGATAGATAGATACACTAGATGGATGGTTAGATACAGTCGATGGATGGATAGATACAGTAAATTGATAGATACACTAGATGGATGTTAGATACAGTGGATGGATGGATGGATGGATAGATACAGTAAATTGATAGATACACTAGATGGATGGTTAGATACAGTGGATGGATGGATAGATACAGTAGATTGATAGATACACTAGATGGATGGTTAGATACAGTGGATGGATGGATAGGTACAGTAAATTGATAGATACACTAGATGGATGGTTAGATACAGTGGATGGATGGATGGATGGATGGATGGATGGATGGATAGATACAGTAGATTGATAAATACACTAGATGGATGGTTAGATACAGTGGAAGAATGGATAGATACAGTAGATTGATAGATACACTAGATGGATGGTTAGATACAGTGGATGGATGGATAGATACAGTAGATTGATAGATACACTAGATGGATGGTTAGATACAGTGGATGGATGGATAGATACAGTAGATTGATAGATACACTAGATGGATGGTTAGATACAGTGGATGGATGGATGGATAGATACAGTAGATTGATAGATACACTAGATGGATGATTAGATACAGTGGATGGATGGATGGATGGATATATAGAGTAGATTGATAGATACACTAGATGGATGGTAAGATACAGTGGATGGATGGATAGATATAGTAGATTGATAGCTACACTAGATGGATGGTTAGATACAGTGGATGGATGGATAGATACAGTAGATTGATAGATACACTAGATGGATGTTAGATACAGTAGATGGATGGATGGATAGATACACTAGATGGATGGTTAGATACAGTGGATGGATGGATAAATACAGTAGATTGATAGATACACTAGATGGATGTTAGATACAGTGGATGGATGGATGGATAGATACAGTAGATTGATAGCTACACTAGATGGATGATTAGATACAGTAGATGGATGGATGGATAGATACACTAGATGGATGGTTAGATACAGTGGATGGATGGATAAATACAGTAGATTGATAGATACACTAGATGGATGTTAGATACAGTGGATGGATGGATGGATAGATACAGTAGATTGATAGATACACTAGATGGATGGTTAGATACAGTGGATGGATGGATAGATACAGTAGATTGATAGATACACTAGATGGATGGTTAGATACAGTGGATGGATGGATAGATACAGTAAATTGATAGATACACTAGATGGATGGTTGGATACAGTGGATGGATGGATGGATAGATACAGTAGATTGATAGCTACACTAGATGGATGGTTAGATACAGTGGATGGATGGATAGATACAGTAGATTGATAGATACACTAGATGGATGATTAGATACAGTGGATGGATGGATAGGTACAGTAGATTGATAGATACACTAGATGGATGTTAGATACAGTGGATGGATGGATGGATGGATAGATAGATACACTAGATGGATGGTTAGATACAGTCGATGGATGGATAGATACAGTAAATTGATAGATACACTAGATGGATGTTAGATACAGTGGATGGATGGATGGATGGATAGATACAGTAAATTGATAGATACACTAGATGGATGGTTAGATACAGTGGATGGATGGATAGATACAGTAGATTGATAGATACACTAGATGGATGGTTAGATACAGTGGATGGATGGATAGGTACAGTAAATTGATAGATACACTAGATGGATGGTTAGATACAGTGGATGGATGGATGGATGGATGGATAGATACAGTAGATTGATAAATACACTAGATGGATGGTTAGATACAGTGGAAGAATGGATAGATACAGTAGATTGATAGATACACTAGATGGATGGTTAGATACAGTGGATGGATGGATAGATACAGTAGATTGATAGATACACTAGATGGATGGTTAGATACAGTGGATGGATGGATAGATACAGTAGATTGATAGATACACTAGATGGATGGTTAGATACAGTGGATGGATGGGTAGATACAGTAGACTGATAGATACACTAGATGGATGGTTAGATACAGTGGATGGATGGATGGATAGATACACTAGATGGATGGTTAGATACAGTGGATGGATGGATAGATACAGTAGATTAATAATTACAGTAGATGGATGGATGGATATTGATTGTCCCACCCACAGAATCCAGCTTTCAGCTTCCCATTGGCTCACATTAATCCTTTTTGAGTTTCTTCCCTTCTTTTGTCCTCTGTAAGCAGTCTCATTAGCTCTTTAATGTGTGTGCATTAATAAAGAGTTGAGCTCGAAGCATAATAAATGCTCTTGTCATGTAGCAGTAGGTCAAAATTCATAGTAAATATAGTGAGCAGTCTTGCTATTGTAAACAGCTTTAAAAGAATGGTTTTGTTTGTTTACATTAAAAATGTGTATTTCCACATGTGTTTGTCTGTTTATTTTAAATTCTTTCTATCATAATTTATTTTGCTCTTGTCTTGCTCTTGCTAGAGCATACATCACTTTGAGATGCTTCTGGGATACATGAAGAATGTCACAGAAATGGAAAGTAATGTGCAGAATTTGTTGGAAAGCCGTTCGTCGATGTGCAGATTCATCATCCGAATGCCGAATACTAATATAAGAGGCAGGACAAATGCATTATTGTTTTCCTAGAAGATTAAAACAGTGTCTCTTCAGAAAGTGGGCCATGGGCTCTTCCAGGGAGCATTATCGATCTCCAGAGTTGAGCTCCGCTGGTTCCTTCGTTCAGCTGAGGAGACTCATCACAGGCTCATTCTTACCGGGTCTTCTGTCGCCTTGATGCTGTGTGCACAGGGAAAGAGGGGCGATAAAAAGCCCAGCATTTAGTATTCAGCATCAGCAATGTTTGCCTGAAAGAGCAGGCAGTGAAGAGATGAGCCGGAATGGGATTGGATTATTTCAGAAGCATTTTTATGGCAAAGAAATTGAATTTGCCTTGCCCAAGAGCTCATGAGACATTAGATGCAGGCAGTCATCAGCTGAATATTATTATGCGTTTAGAACAGAGACGGCTATTGGGAAGCTAGTGGCTGCCAAAGGAAGAGCGGAAAACAACACATAGCCAATTATCTCATTAAACTAGCCTGCTTATTAAAGCTGTACATAGGCAAACCATATGTGCCAGTGTCGTCTGCATTACACCTGATCACATCTGTTTTGTTCTTTATTTAGATCTGGGACTGAGTCCAATGCTTCTTGTTTGTTTGTTACAAATATGTAAGGCAGGACGTCTTGTTCCAGATGGATTTTCTCTAGTATAACAAGCCCTGATTCCATTCAATTACATAGACAAAGATAGGTCTGCTTCACGACTGAGAGCAAGTCTAAGCTTACAGATGTAGACCAGGGGGGTCAAGATTAAGCTGGTTAGATTGTATTTGTCCCTGCTGGTAGATGCTGCACTACCTAATTATGCAGGCAAAACATCTTTCTCATCTTTCTGATGACGACGTGTTAACAACATATACACTCACCTAAAGGATTATTAGGAACACCATACTAATAATGTGTTTGACCCCTTTCACCTTCAGAACTGCCTTAATTCTACGTGGCATTGATTCAACAAGGTGCTGAAAGCATTCTTTAGAAATGTTGGCCCATATTGATAGGATAGCATCTTGCAGTTGATGGAGATTTGTGGGATGCACATCCAGGGCAAGCTCCCGTTCCACCACATCCCAAAGATGCTCTATTGGGTTGAGATCTGGTGACTGTGGGGGCCATTTTAGTACAGTGAACTCATTGTCATGTTCAAGAAACCAATTTGAAATGATAAAGGGATGGACATGGTCAGAAACAATGCTCAGGTAGGCCGTTGCATTTAATACGTGTTGCATTTAATACGCGAAAAAGGGGGCGTGGTCTTGTTGCTCTCCCACGTGGAGAAGAGGAAGTGTTGCGTGGAGTAGAGGAAGTGTTGCGTTTGAGTGTGTTTGTCGCCATGTCGTTGAGATGCTGTTATTTTCATCCCGGAGTCAAATCACCTTTGTTTGGCTTTCCCAGGGACGCTGTAGAGATCATTGAGCGCATACATCTCCCGTTAAGAGGCGTGACCTTTCCGGGCAACGTGCGCTAAGCTGCGGTCAAATCACAACACAGGAACCGCTGGAAATCAGAACTCGTCAGAACCGCTGGCAATCAGAACTCATTACGTATTTCTGAAGGAGGGACTTCATAGAACAAGGAACTCATCAGCCTGTTTTTAGGACAGTGAAAACAGCGGTGTACAGATAAGTAAATTGTGTGAAAAATACTGTTTTTTTACACGCGAAACATGAACACATGTTATATTGCACACTGTAAACACAATCAAAGCTTCAAAAAAACATGAAAAATGGGAGTTGTTTTTTTGTCCCCACAAGCAAACAGTCATATGCTAACCAGCCAAATGTTGACTTTTTGGGCTGCATACAGCTGCCATCGATTGCTATTGAGATGAAAGGTAATGCTTTAAAGGAGAGCTTTATGCAGATATATACATGTTATGCATTTGGCAGATACTTTTATCCACATCGACTTACATTGCATTCAAGGTATAGGGGCCTACATTACATTAGACATCCTTTCTATAGACATGACTGAATCTTGTTGGAATATGCAACATTACATAAAAATGTGTTCATTCTGAGAATAGCTTTTGCATCATTTGTTGCAGAGGCCACTTGCTTTGATATTTTGTTATCTAATGCTTTGATATTCGGACATTTAAAATGTGAAGCGAATTTAAGTGTTCAAATACTTCAGGCCACTGAACGCAATTTACAATGTGGAACGTTTATATACAGTATATATTTTTTAATTTCAAAGCCCAGGCAGCATCCGCAATGAAGCATCAAAGTGTCTTTTGATTATGGTGAAGATCAGAAAGGAAATCTAGGTCATTTATGATAACTGCAAACCCATTTTTTCGCTTTTGGGTCTTTTTTTGGGGGGTCTAAATGGAGCATTAGTGCACGTTCTTTGGCAGGTTAAGCAGATGCCTGCTTCTTTAGATGAAGTGTGACAGAACCTGAGCAGAAAGGTAGAAGTTGATTTGATCTGAGGCTTTATGAGACTCTTGGGGTCTGAATCTACTCTGCCAATTCCGGTAACAGACCTCCCATATGACCACTATCACAGATGTGCGAGGGTCCACAGGGTATCATGGGTAATTGTAAGTGAAATAGACCAAGCTGGCTTCATGATGGAGTAGCCCTTGACTCCAGCGCATGTGAGATCGAGTTGAGAGATGGAGCGCAGAAGGAAGAAATGAACAATTCTCTTGATTTAGTTATCAAACCTGTAGAACAACAGTCCAAAAATCTTGAATTTATATTGTACAAGACTATGAACTACTGTGAGAAATGGGTAACTCAAGATTTTCAAATAGTAGGCTATATTGTCACATACCATGCAACATGGAATGTATATATTCAGCTTTGAAGGAATAGTTCACTTAAAGGGGCACTTTTCCTGTATAAGGATGCGTGAACAGCTTGTACCGAAACTTAAAAAACGAGACCTTCCCCCACTTCCTAGGCTGTCTATGAAAGCCTGTAGACTGATTTTTATGTCAAGGACTTAGGACGTTTTGCTTGGAAAATCAAAAGCATGTGACAGTTACGTGCGCTCTCGCAAACCTCTCTTCCGTTCTATGACACATGTAACAAATGCTTATGCTATTCTGTATTCCAGTCAATGTGTCATGCAGAAGAAAGGGAATTATACCAAACTATCGTCTCACATAGCCAAATCTATACAGTCTATAATTTCAAATAAAGTCTTTATAATCAAACAGTGTCATTTTAATTACCTCATCTGTCGGCATGATGCCGGTGAATTGCTGAGCTTGTGCAAACATATCCACACGCTATGATCAGATGCTTTCCTAAAGGTGCGGTATGTAGGATTGGCAGTACAAATTCTGGGTAGTGCAGTCAAAATTCTAAATATTGGAGACCGTTGTTTCCCCCGCCCCCTCCTCCTCAGACTGGACGCTCATGCGTGTTGCCAGCTTGAGGACACGCAACAGGAGCGAGCGCAATTGACAATGAAAGCCACACTGTAAGTTGATGAGTTTGATTTATCTGCGTTTTAATATGCTCTCGTTCGTAGAGATTTTTTGATGGATGCTGAGGCTTTTTAGATGGGGTAGAATCTACAATCTTTGACCCAGTCTGTTTGGCTTCCACAGCAGCAATATGATGTTTTCTGCCAGCTGGCAACCTGGGGTGTCGAAATACTATTGGGTAAACCGGCTGCTTGCGGTATCGCATAGACTAAAAACAAAAACACATACGGACACGGAATACACAATTCAAAGTAGAATAACTGGCTGTAGCATTGTTTTTCTGAGAAACAAGTAGGTGAATTTAGCATGTTTCCTACATATCTGCAGCATATTATGGTAGTTTTTAATTCTTTAGTAAAGTGAAAAACTTACATGTGTACTGTTGTTTTTCTCACCACTGGCATTTTTTGTTGTGTGTTTATTTTGTTATTGAGAGGAAAGCGTGCATCACATACACACCTGCCTTTATATGCACATCAAATGTAATTACATCCTATTCTTAATCCGTAGGGTTTACTTTGGAGTTGGCCCTCCCTTTGCAGCTATAACAGCTTCAACTCTTCTGGGAAGGCTTTCCACAAGGTTCAGGAGTGTGTTTATGGGAATTTTTGACCATTCTTCTAGAAGTGCATTTGTGAGGTCAGGCACTGATGTTGGACGAGAAGGCCTGGCTTGCAGTTTCCATTCTAATTCATCCCACAGGTGTTCTATCGGGTTAAGGTCAGGACTCTGTGCAGGCTTGTCAAGTTCCTCCACACTAAACTCACTCATCCATGTCTTTATGGAAGGGGGCATCTCCAAACTGTTCCCACCAAGTTGGGAGCATGAAATTGTCCCAAATGTCTTTGTATGCTGAAGCATTAGAGTTCCTTTCCTTTCACAAGCTCAACCTCTGAAAAACCACCCCACACCATAATCCCCCCTCCAACAAATTTTACACTTGGCACAATGCAGTCAGACTCGTCCATTGGATTGATAAACAGAGAAGAGTGATGGGTCACTCCAGAGAACACGTCTCCACTGCTCTAGAGTCCAGTGGCGGTGTGCTTTACACCACTGCATCCCACGCATTGCATTGCACTTGGTGATGTAAGGCTTGGATGCAGCTGCTCGGCCATGGAAACCCATTCCATTAAGCTTTTTACGCACTATTCTTGAGCTAATCTGAAGGCCACACAAAGTTTGGAGGTCTGTAGCTATTGACTCTGCAGAAAGTTGGCGACTTTTGCACACTGTGCACCTCAGCATGTGCTGACCCCATTCTGTGATTTTACGTGGCCTACCACTTCGTGGCTGTTACAACCAAAAATGAATGTGAATGTGAGGCAAGATGTAAAGTGCTTTGGATGGCCATGGGTCTGTTGAAAGCGCTATATAAATGCAGTCCATTTACCATTTAGCCATTCGGAAAAGTAGCAAAACAAATTTCGAAAAGCCAGGGCAATAAAATCATAAAATGTATTGACAACTATACTCAGAAAGAAAAGAGAAAACAAGAGAAAGAACAGGGGCTCGTAACACCCCCACCCAAAAAACATTAAACATAATTCAAATAATTTTATTGAATTTTATTTAATGAATCCAATACTCACCATCCACAATTAAACTCAAACACAAAACACAAACGTTCAAAAATCCTAAAACGAGATATTGCACAGCTCTGTATCATGCATACTCTTACCAGAGATTTCCAAGTCAGTGCTCACTGACACAAACCATCCCTAAGGAAAGTTTAGTAGTATGAAAAGAACGGTTCACTCTCCATTCCAAAACTCAAAAGGGGATTAAGGATCAAACAAAGAAGTGTCCACAAAAGCAGTATGCTTAGATATGGAATTTTCCTTAAGAAGCCTTAATATATATGCCATAATATGACCCTTCCACAATAAGAGCAAAATGGCTTTTGCATGGTCGCAACCTCGCTTGGCTTATCTGCTGCTTACTTGGCTAAAAGGGTCAAACACTAGACTTCTGTGCAAAAGTAAGTTTATGAGTTAAAACGAACTCTTCGGCTAAAACAGAAGCTTTGTCCACTGAAATCACCTTCGATTCATTTAAGAAGGTTGTCTGAGCATCAGGGAGATCTAAGCTGAGCAAAGTTACTAACACCTTGAGGTCCACACCGACGATCAAATGCTCCCCAGCCTTCTTGAAACCTCAATTTTCACCTGTAAGTTCCAGTTCAAAGTTCCATTACACGCTGAGATCTCAACACCTGATTCTCTAGACAAATCAAGCTGATCGGATCGAATTAAAGTTCAGCCAGCAAAAACTTTAAAGCAGCATCACTAGAGAATCCACTTTGATATACTAGTGCAGACAAAATGTGTTGTCTCATGGCAGTTAATGATACCACAAACAAATCTCTATTTCTTAAAAAGTCATAAGTTGTTGAAGCTCAGCGTTTCTACAGGTATTAAGCTGTTCTAATGAAGGAGTCTGAACAAACTTCCCCAAATCAGAATTCTTCATCTCAAATTTCCCCTGACAGAGCAAAAATACTAACAAAAGTACGACCAAAGCAAAGTAAAATACAATTAGGCAAATCCAGGAAATCTATCCCATAAGCCAAATAAAACCCATGGCCAACAAAAAAGTGATTACACAAAAGAATGGCAAAGACAAGTGGTCAAATAAAGAAGCACCAGCCAAACAATAAACACGGAACATGCTACAGAAGAGACACAATGTATTAAACAAAGCATTCTACGAGAAACAGAAGTAGCAATGCAAAATTACAGAGCAAGCTACAGGAAACAAATGTAGCATCGAAAACAAAGGCATTTAACATTGATCCCAGACGAGCCCCCAATTTAACAGGAACCTCAGCAGTGGCTGAGTTGCTGTTGTTCCCAATTGCTTCCACTTTGTTATAATACCACTTACAGTTGACTATGGAATATTTATTAGTGAGGAAATTTCACGAATTGACTTATTGCACAGGTGGCAACCTATCACAGTACCACGCTTAAATTCACTGAGCTCCTGAGAGTGACCCGTTCTTTCAGAAATGTTTGTAGAAGCGTCTTGTCTTGGCCTTGTGCTTGGTTTCATACACCTGTGGCCTTGGAAGTGATTGGAACACCTGAATTCAATGATTTGGAGGGGTTTCCCAATACGTGGCAATATAGTGTATATAATCTAAACGTCACTTTCAGGAGCGTGGACAACATTGGGATGTTTATTAACAGTATATCACGGCAAAGGTGTTTCCAACTTCTTTTTACTTCAGCATGAGTATATCAGGGCATTGAATCTGTTCAGTCTCTTGTACGTTACCTGTGCATGAGTGCAAGCAATAAGTTGCTGGCTGCAGTTCACTTAACGGCCACCGGTGTCACTAATGGTGCGTTCACACCGGACGCGATTCGCGCGAGTGATTTACATGTTAAGTCAATGCAGAGACGCGAAATGGCATTCTGCGGCGTGATTCGCGCGAATCGCTCAAGTTGAAAAATCTGAACTCTGGCGGATATTTCGCGCCGCGTTAACCAATCACGAGCTTGCTCTAGTAGTGACGCATTTACAAGCGGAGGCAGAAATCCCAACAACAATGGAGGACAAGATAATCGTGGCCGTATGTGGAGACCCGGAGCTGTATGATACATCATCCTATCACTACAGGAACAGGAATAAAAGGAATAAAAAGGATCTTGCTTGGAAGAAAGTGAGTTATTGTGAGCCAAGTGAGCCATTTCACAACGAGACAGGAGCAGAAAAAAAGAGCCAGAGCCAGCGGCAAATGTGAGAAGGACTAGCCGAGGAAAGGCAGGTCTCCCCGGGTAAACGAGCGTGGAATGTCACTGATCCCCTGGATCTCACAACTCCGAAAACGCCAGATAAAATGCTCAAATAGGCACTCTTTCTATAAATTAACCACAGATTTGACCTTTAAACAACTATATTATCGCCTGAAAAAGTCTTTAAACTACGTTTTGTCACACATTAATAGTAGTATTTTTTACAATAAAGACGTAAAGTGACCGAGACGAGCTGGCTCATCTAGGCTCATATAGAAGCCCCTCCCATGACGCGAATTTGCGTCTGTTGTGTAGTTGTCACACGCGAATGAATCGCGTCCGGTGTGAACGCACCATAATAACAAGCGTTTCTGAATATAGCCCCTTTAAAAACGTAAATTGTGTAATTTAGTCACCTTCCACTCATGTCCTTCCAAACCCCGCTGTGCCTATTTGAATATGCAGAATGGAGAAGCTGCAGTGGAATGAAATCAAAGCACGCATCTATAAAAATGTGAAGTTTCAAATTAGCATATCGGAATGATTTCAGAAGGATCATGTGACACTGAAGACTGGAGTAATGATGCTGAAAATTCAGCTTTGATCACATGAATAAATTACATTTTAAATGCATTAACATTTAGGAAATGGAAAAAAATTAGTCTTTAAATTATTTTTCACTGACAAAAGTAAAGTAATCGCCGTAACAGGACACAGAGTCATACATTTTTAAACATGACAGTTTTATATCTTTTTGAAACGTTGAAAGTTTTCTGTTAAATGTAAATTGAGTTTGACCATTAATCCATCAAACAGCATCTTCAAATAGCAGAAAATTAGATTTTCTGTAGACAATTTTTTTAATGTGCAAAGTACAGGTGGTTGAACAGCAGATTGTGTGACATGCAGACATGATGTGATTCCTTTAGGGAGATCTTCTCTTTGCTCATGTCAGACACCTTAAAAAAACCACAGCTAAACAGAACGACAATCCAAAGAGTTTGTGTGTGCGTTTCACAGCACGTTAAAACAGTCAATTTATCTCCATTTCTTCCTTGAATAAAGCTTGTTTAAGGACAGCATTCTAATGCATGTCATGTTTGAGACAGTTTTAAATGTGTCAACCTTGTAAGAAAACATTTTATTTTATCACGTCTCAGAGTTTTGCTGATATTCATGACAAATTCCTACCTGCATTCCTGTACCAGTGTCCTTGTTTTTTGTTGTTTTTTTAAAGGGTAAAAATCGTTTTCAGGCAATTAAACATAAAAAGAAGACAGTTTGGAGGAAATGTGTTTTGTGCAGATAACTGCTTTAGTGCTTTCCCATATCCCTTGCCACTTTGAACAAATTGCCGCCCGACTCTGTTTGGGGAAGGTAGGTGGCATTGCCTGTACACCGGGCCATAACTACATTAGCCTACCTATTGTGTTCAGGACCGCAGCCGATCTCTGAGTGGTCCTTGACTCTGAAGTCTAGTTGACATCTTTGCCATGTAGAAAGACAGGTTTGATAAATGCATCCATTAGGGGTGGGAAACAAAAGGGGAATTTTAGCCCATGCTGTGATGAAAGTGAGAAACTTATTATTCAGTATAATTATTAAAGTCAGAAGGGTAATGATGTGCGTATGTGTTTTTGTATATTTCCCACTGAAAAGACCAGCGTAGACCAGCATGAATTTCTATATGTACAGCAAAAAATAAAACAAAATAAATGATAATAATAAGGAGAATTACAATTTAAAACATTTCACAAGATGCAAAATGCTCTGACACACTAGGGGTTGAAGATTCAAACACAGCCATTTATTAAGGGTAATCCACAATCGAAACTGAATCAAACTTTAGTTCCGGTTTGATGATGGTAGACGCACAAGCAGAAGTAGCACGTCTGACTCAAAAAGACCCGAGCCGGTTCAACCAACTGTCAAAGTTTGCCGTGGATTACAGAGGACTCAAAAAGAACCGAATAAGCCGGTTCAACCAAATGTCGAAGTTTGCAGAGGATTACCGAAGAGTCTGTCGAAGTGAGTTGGCGATACTATGCAAGCCTGTGGCACTGGAAATATGCTTATTATGACTACTGTTATTAAATAACATTTTATTAAAGGCAGCAGCTATTAAGTGCAAATAGTGATTGATGCTATTTACACCGTGTTAATAACAACTAGATTCTATTTACATTAAGTGAAAATAACATTTTCATAGCAATAAATGATATTTACTATATAGTGCAAATAGCTGTAGATGCTATTTACTACGTGAAATAGCATATTAAGTGAAAATAGTGATATATTCTATTTACACCATATAAAAGTAGCAATTCTTTGGAATATGTGTAAATAGTAATTACATGCTTATACTTTATTTTGACAGATACATACTATTTGCACCTCAGTATTGTTGTACAGTAACAGGATGCAATAATAACATAGAGTGTAAATGATTATATTTGTTTAAATTATTAAATGGATCCTGTCTTAATGGAACAATACAAGCCCTCCCTTCACCTACTCCTACCCAATAAATGCTTTTATTATTATTAAACATTTCGTTAGGCACTTTATTTCCACTTTTAGAATATTTTCTTAATTTTTATTGAAAGTAAATGCCTTTCCGATGTGATATGTGATGGGAAAAGGGATAAGAGCGAGCTCTGCAAAAGGCGGATTCGAACCCGGGTTGATTGCGTCAAAATGAAGATCCTTAAGCTTTACTGAATGCACCACTGAAGATGTTGTAATATGCACGTTTTTTTTTTTTTTTTGGCCCAACCAGGCATTGTTAGGTGGAGCTAGTGCGAATAGCACTTGCCAACAAGGCACACTATTTGCACTTGGTCCATTTATTAAAACCTGCAAAAACCTTTCTGTTAAGAGATATAAATAAATATTACTATAGTTGACTGTGCATTCAGATTCATTTTTAAGTTGACCAAATCAAGGACTTTAAAAGACTGGTCTATTAAATACTTTAAACATTATAAGGATTATTAGGAACACCTGTTCAATTTCTCATTAATGCAGTTATCTAATCAACCAATCACATGGCAGTTGCTTTAATGCATTTAGGTGTGTGGTCCTGATCAAGACAATCTCCTGAACTCCAAACTGAATGTCAGAATGAGAAAGAAAGGTGATTTAAGCAATTTTGAGTGTGGCATGGTTGTTGGTGCCAGGCGGGCCGGTCTGAGTATTTCACAATCTGCTCAGTTACTGGGATTTTCACGCACAACCATTTCTAGGGTTTACAAAGAATGGTGTGAAAAGGGAAAAACATCCAGTATGCGGCAGTCCTGTGGGCGAAAATGCCTTGTTGATGCTAGAGGTCAGAGGAGAATGGGCCGACTGATTCAAGCTGATAGAAGAGCAACTTTGACTGAAATAACTATTCGTTACAACCAAAGTATGCAGCAAAGCTTTTGTGAAGCCACCTTGAGGCGGATGGGCTACAACAGCAGAAGACCCCACCGGGTACCACTCATCTCCACTACAAATAGGAAAAAGAGGCACAAGCTCACCAAAATTGGACAGTTAAAGACTGGAAAAATGTTGCCTGGTCTGATGAGTCTCTGTTGAGACATTCAGATGGTAGAGTCAGAATTTGGCGTAAACAGAATGAGAACATGGATCCATCATGCCTTGTTACCACTGTGCAGGCTGGTGGTGGTGGTGTAATGGTGTGGGGGATGTTTTCTTGACACACTTTAGGCCCCTTAGTGCCAATTGGGCATCGTTTAAATGCCACGGCCTACCTGAGCATTGTTTCTGACCATGTCCATCCCTTTATGACCACCATGTACCCATCCTCTGATGGCTACTTCCAGCAGGATAATGCACCATGTCACAAAGCTTGAATCATTTCAAATTGGTTTCTTGAACATGACAATGAGTTCACTGTACTAAAATGGCCCCCACAGTCACCAGATCTCAACCCAATAGAGCATCTTTGGGATGTGGTGGAACGGGTGCTTTGTGCCCTGGATGTGCATCCCACAAATCTCCATCAACTGCAAGATGCTATCCTATCAATATGGGCCAACATTTCTAAAGAATGCTTTCAGCACCTTGTTGAATCAATGCCACGTAGAATTAAGACAGTTCTGAAGGCGAAAGGGGGTCAAACACAGTATTAGTATGGTGTTCCTAATAATTCTTTAGGTGAGTGTACGTGTTGATGCATGTCTGTAATATATGCTGTAAATTTAGAAATTTTAGGAATCTTATCCAATATGTAGGCTACTCAATATTGAGTAAACCAGGCAGAAGATCAGAACCATAACACTGGAGACAAACGAGAGCACTCAGAAATGCAGTGTGACACTAACAGGACTTTTCAAGTAATGCATGAAAACACAGGGCTTAAATAGACAGCATTAACAATATAACAGGTGGAAATAATCAAACATAAGTCTAGGCAATGGGTTATGGGAAATGCAGTTCAAGATAGGAAAGCAAAGGAGACCGGAGGAGTGCCCTCTGGTGGCAATTATGGACACTCCAGCAGGTGAATGGAGTTATATGACACATAATTCATTTTGAAAATGTCTAATTAATGTCAACGTTGAAAACACATGTGCTGCTTAAAAGGTTAGTTCACCCAAAAATTCTGTCATTAATTACTCACCCTCATGTCTTCCAAACCCTTAAGACCTTCGTTCATGTTCGGAACACAAATTAAGATATTTTTGATGAAATCCAAGAGTTTTCTGACCCCACATAGACAGCAATTTAATTACAACTTTCAAGGACCAGAAAGGTAGTAAAGACATCATTAAAATAGTCCATGTGACTCCAGTGGTTGTCTTAATGTTATGAAGTGACGAGAATACTTTTTGTACGCAAGAAAAACAAACAAGCAAAACAAAAATAACGACTTCAATCTCTTCTCTTCCATGTCAGTCTCCTACGCTGTTCACGTAGAAAAAAACAATACAACGCTTCCAGGTTCTACGTCAGAACGCCAGCTCACTATTGGCTGACGCTGTTCACGCGAGCACAATGATGCAGGCATGTGATGCTGACGCAGAAGCTGGCCAATCAGTGCCTAATTCTGATGTAGAATCCGGAAGCGCTGCACTGTGTTTGACTAAGCCTGACATGGAAGAGAAGAAATTGTGGAATAAAGATGTTATTTTTGTTAGTTTTTTTGCGCACAAAAAATATTCTTGTCGCTTCATAATATTAGGGTTGAACCACTAGAGTCACATGGACTATTTTAACGATGTCTTTACTACCATTCTGGGCCTTGAAAGGGGTAATAACGTTGCTGTCTATAAGGGGGGTCAGAAACCTCTCGGATTTCATCAAAAATATTTCATTTTGTGTTCTGAAGTGAGTAATTAATGATAGAATTTTCATGTTTTTCAATATTTCATATTTTTGTGGAAACCATGATACTTTTTTTTAAAAGGATTCCTTAATGAATAGAATGTTCAAAAGAACAGCATTTATTTTAAACCAAAATCTTGTTATATTATAAATTATACCTGTCTTTACTGTAGCTTTTGATAAATTTAATGCATCCTTGCTGAATATGTTTTTTTAAAAATATTTGTATTATATTTTGCAGAATGTTTTATCCAAAGCAACTTGAACATATTACAGGGACATTTGCAGTGAACTTTCAGCTTTGGGTTCCACAGAAGAAAGAAAGGGCATAAACTATTCTTTTAACCGCTACACCACAACACTAATCCCTCCAATCATTGTTTCTATCCTAGAAGTCACAGGATCCTGTCTGCACAATCAACACTTTCCTGAACAGGAGAAGCGCTACATCAATTTTCGAATGCCTGCGGCAGCTGTGGTATGAACAAGCACTTTTGTAATACAGCACCAGTGATGGGAATATTCCTGTCCCAGAATCTGGCATGACAACAAACAAAGCAGAACACAGGAAAAACCTCTAACTAATTCCCAAGTGAGGTCTAACAGAGGTTTGTGGATAATCAGAGCCCACATGTAAATGACCAGAGGCTATGACTCCATCGGGCATTATAAACGGCAAACGACTGACAGAAAATCCCATTATACACATTTTGCTTGTTATTTATCTGCTAGGTTTCAAACTTTTAAAATGTTAATAGATTAAAATAAGTAATTGTGATTAATTTGTGGTTTGCAGAAATGAATTTTAGCATTTTAAATTATTTTAATATAATTTACATTAAATAATTTTAGTCATCTTGCGGCCCCCTATGAGGCCCCCTGCTTTAGATCATTTGAATAATTATATCTTTAAATAACCACTGACGGCTATTTAACCCTCATGATCTGTTATCACTTGTGTTTTAATGAGAGAACCCAATGCTATATGTTAATTTTTCTTTTTTAATTTAACATTTATTTTCCATCCAAGTTATTTGAATGTGTTGCTCTTATGTGAATCTTTACTTATTAATTTAAGCTTGAAGCTTTAATCATCTGTTGTATAACAAAATAGACATGCACTTTTGTAACTAAGAGATCCACTGGAGGTGAACTTAGTGATGAACCCAAGTGCAGTTTATTGAATTCCAATAGTGCACAGATACACAATAAACAAAGACTTGGCTTGACTAAACTTGACTTGACACAACATGAACTAAACTTGAGCAGAAACAAACTCACCAGCAGTAGTTTACAGGGAACAATACTCGACAAACTGACAAGGCAAACATGAGGGCTGAATCCGATTCCGGTTCACTATTCCCTACATTTGTCCACTTATATAGTACACTTGTAGGAGTGAGTGAAAACGAGTGAGTGAATCCGGACAACAATTGTTGAGTGTACATCGACTGTACACTCGTTATTGCGGTGCAATGTGGGATTGAATGAGTGCACTTAATAACATCCACTGGTTTCGGACACCAAATGGCTGTCCCTTCAAATAATGCCCTATTTAAGGGTATAGGGGGCGATTTCGGATTCAGCCTATATGTACAGAGACTATAGGAACACATGACTATGACAACCAATGAACAACCAGAACTCAACCACATGACTAGACCAACCAATGAGAACATGACACATAGACAAGGAAACCAATCAGAACAAGGCACATGAAACTAGGGAAACACATGACATGATCACATAAGGGCAAGGAGGTCATATGACAAGAAGCAGGACACTTGACTGAGGCAAAATTACAAAATAAAAGACGTGAAAACATAAACGTGAACCAAATCCCAACACCAACCGTGACAACTTTTCAGGTGACTTGCACAAATGCTTGATAGAAAACCTTAAAAAACATAATGCACTTTCATGCTCACATTGTCGACAAAAAAATTTAACAACTTTGATAACACTTTGACTTTTTATTAGTACTTATAAAGCACATATTAATGCCTTAAGGTCCTTTCACACTGGACGTGATTTTGAGGCGCAAATAATTTGCGCAATGGTTTTATTTTTTGATCAGCTGTTTGTGTAATGAGTGTTTCCACAACTAACACGAATGTGCTGTGGCGAAAAAACAACATTTATTTTTTCCACTTCGATGTCGATTTTTTTAAACTCTCTCATCGACAGAAAAGGCTTCAACCACATACAAGGAAACAAAGGTCACGAGATGCATTTTTCACGAGATTACAGCTGTAGTTGTAGTTACAGCTATACAGATGCAGCTGTGTTTGCACTGTAGGCTACAGACAATGATAACAACCTTTTGAGTTAAAACTTGTTGATTTTTTTTCTCTAAACCTTGTGTCCGCAACTATGGAAAGTGAATGTGTTTCTGTCAGTATGTCTGTGGCACTTAAATGTTTACATTGTGACTCAACTGGAAACATAGCAGCTCCGGATTGATTGGTTCCTGAAGTTTGTTGTTTGTCTCGTTAGATGCGGTGCCACTATCTCTGGAGGAGCTCCTCAAATTGTCCCACGGACATTCGAAAGTAAGTGCAGAACCGGCCATGATAGCGTTTTAGCTCCTGTACAAGATTAGCATACTCCCCTTCAGACTCTCTGTTCTTTAAGACTGGGTGCACCCAAAACCTTCTTTTCGGTTTTTTAAAGAAAATGAAAAGCTTGTCTTCACTGGATGATGAAGTGTCCATGTTTTCTCAGCTGTCGCCGAGAATGTTTTGGAATGTTGGAGCTTTGAAACGTCACAGACGTCGCAAAATCGTGTCGCGGCTGATGTGAATGGTTTTGAAGCGAACTATTCGCACACAATATATCCGTTTTTCCGCTTCTCTTTCGCCTTTATTCTGCATGATCATATTCTACATCCCTTAATCTCAATACCTAAACTTAAACGCTACAAAACTACCTTACTAAGCAATAATTTATGAGTTTATTGAGGCAAAATTCATAGTTAATAGTGAATATGTGTTCCCCATACTAAAATGTTAGCACAACTTTAAATGATTGTCACAAAGCTCTTTTACTTTAAACCCCTTTTCTTTCACTCCATTCTGGCGTGTAACACACTACTTTTTGTCTCTTTGAATATTCCAACTTCAGCCAAGACACTTTTTGTGTTGGGGAATGGTGTTTTTGTGTTGGGTTTTTGTGTTGGGGAATTGGTGATGCTGATGGTCCAGAATTCTACACTTCAGCTTTTCATTTTCATTTCAGTTTATGTGTCATTTTGTTAATTTGTGCACTAAACACATTCACGTGAATGAGTTCCACTGTGCATCAAAGAATGTTAAATCATACAAGGGCATGTAATTGTGTCCATAAATACACCAACTTGACCCTATAATTAACCTCACCATGTGTTCTGTCTTAGCATAACCATGCGTCCAGCTGTGAGGGGCGTTTAACATTCATGTTTTCTCTGAAACAAATAGTCCAAAGCCTTTCGATGTCAAGGCAATATGTTTCAATAGTATTGTGGGCCCATGCCAAGCCAGTTCCTCAGAGTAAGACACCATTCACCATTCCACACAATGGATAGTCTCTCATTTTAATGCTATTAAATTATAAATTAACGTCCATGGTGCCAAACAGCACTATTTTTGCCTTTTTCTGTTACTCAGGTAACCAAGATGGTGATTGTGGTACCTGTTTCCTGAATATTCTCGTAATGCTCAACATATTCTGACATGCTTTCCTCATGCTCACAGAATCTAAAGTAAGACCGGCCTCAGGCATTAGACACACTTTGTGATTGAGGGAAAGGTTTTAACCAATCAGAAATGGTTGGAAAATGTCATTTCTGCATCCAGATATTTCCCTCTGAGAAATAGCAACTCCTACGACAGACCCAAAAACTGGAATATCACAACAGCACAGCCCCAGTCAGATAATCTATATCGCCACGGCATTGGCAGGACCATATTCTGTGCCACGAATAGCCGTGGGTATCCAGCCTCTCTCTCCAATCAATCTGAGGACGAATGAAAGGGGCAACAGTCACTAATTATGAGTACAGAACTGTGGGAGAGCCTGGGGTGGGAGACCACACAGCTCTGAAAATCAAGATTTTTGTTGGATGAAATTAAGAAGTCGTGGCTTAGGGGTTCCTTCAATTTCAAGTCAAATTGTAGAGTTCTCTCATTCCAAGAACTCATGAACCTACCCTAGTTAGAAATGGATTTGGACCGCTTACTATCACGGCCATAAATAATAAATGTATAAAAGCCACATGAAGAACTGGACACAGATGTTGCATTGAAATGTTCAGATGCTTTTTATTTATTTATCATTTCAGTTATTTATTAACTTTTTTGTTTATTCCTTTTTTCTTTTTATAAATGTTCTTTTTCTCTCTTCTTCATTCTCAGATTTGTTGCCTTTTATATTTAACGGTAAAAATATGTTTAAAAGTATAGGAGTTTCATAAAATAGGAAGGTTGTTTAACTCTTTCTCCACCAGTGTTTTCTGAAAAATGAAGTTGCCAGCCACCGCCAGCATTTTTGATTAAATTCACAAAACTTTCATGGCCCCCAGAATATTTGTTGTATGAATATCTCAACAAGCAATATATCAAAGGAAAGAACAGGGCCTAGCTTTATGAATTCTTTTTTTTTATCAACACTTGAATGTGGGTAAGTTTAATAAAAAAGCAACAACAAAAAAAGTTTGCATTGAAGGACTTATGAAAAGTTCACACAAATTTATTTTGTCTACTACGACATACACTGATCAGGCATAACATTATGACAGGTGAAGTGAATAACACTGATTATCTCTTCATCACGGCACCTGTTAGTGGGTGGGATATATTTGGCAGCAAAGGAACATTTTATCCTCAAAGTGTTAGAAGCAAGAAAAATGGGCAAGCGTAAGGATTTGAGTGAGTTTGACAAGGGACAAATTGCGATGGCTAGACGACTTGGTCAGAGCATCTCCAAAACTGCAGCTCTTGTGGGGTGTTCCCGGTCTGGGGTGGTCAGTATTGATCAAAAGTGCTCCAAGGAAGGAACAGTGGAGAACCGGCGACAGGCTCATGGGCGTCCACGGCTCATTGATGCACGTGGGGAGCGAAGGCTGGCCTGTGTGGTCCGATCAAACAGATCAGCTACTGTAGACCAAATTGCTCAAGAAGTTAATGCTGGTTCTGATAGAAAGGTGTCAGAATACACAGTGCATCTCAGTTTGTTGCGTATGGGGCTGCATAGCCGCAGACCAGTCAGGGTGCCCACGCTGACCCCTGTCCACCGCTGAAAGCACCAACAGTGGCACGTGAGCATCAGAACTGGACCACAGAGCAATGGAAGGTCTGGTCTGATGAATCATTTTTTCTTTAACATCACGTGGATGGCCGGGTGCGTGTGCGTCGCTTACCTGGGGAACACATGGCACCAGGATGCACTATGGGAAGAAGGCAAGCCGGAGGAGGCAGTGTGATGCTTTTGGCAATGTTCTACTGGGAAACCTTGGCTCCTGCCACCCATGTGAATGTTACTTTGACACGTACCACCTACCTAAGCATTGTTGCAGACCATGTACTCCCTTTCATGGAAACAGTATTCCCCGGTGGCTGTGGCTCTTTCAGCAGATAATGTGCCCTGCCACAAAGCAAAAATGGTTCAGGAATGGTTTGAGGAGCACAGCAACGAGTTTGAGGTGTTTGGCCTCCAAATTCCCCAGATCTCAATCCAATCGAGCATCTGTGGGATGTGCTGAACAAACAAGTCCGATCCATAGAGGCCCCACCTCGCAACTTACAGGACTTAAAGGATCTGCTGCCAACATCTTGGTGCCAGATACCACAGCACACCTTCAGGGGTCTAGTGGAGTGCATGCCTCAATGGGTCAGGGCTGTTTTGGCAGCAAAAGGGGGACCAACACTATATTAGGTCATAATGTTATGCCTGATCGGTTTACAGTATAAACTATTTTCAGATTTTTAAAAAGTATTATTTATTTTAAAGAAAGTTTTATTAAACATTGATGCATTAAATTGATCAAAGTGACAGGAAAGACATTTATAAATGTGTTTTATTTTTTTTAAATGCTTGAAGAATCCTGAAAAAAGTCATGGTTGTACCACAGTTATCACAAAACTATTAAGCAGCACAACTGCTTTCCAAATTGATCATAATCAGTTTCTTGAGCATAAAATCAGCATATTTTGATCATTCAGCAAAATGATTTGTGAAGGATCCTGTGACAGTTAAGACTGGAGTAATGAAGCTGAAAATTCAGCTTTGATCACAATAAATAAATTACAATTTACAATATATTCAAATAGAAAACAGTTATTTTAAATTGTAATAATTTTACACAATATTGATATTTTCTACTGTGTTTTTGGTCAATGCAGATTTAGTAGCATAAAAGACTTTTCAAAAACATTAAATATCTTACGGACTTCAAACTTTTGAAAGGTAGTGTATACTTTAACTGAAACTTTACTGCAGATATTCTGAGATGTGAAGAAGAAGATCTGTGGATCACAGACCACACCACAGTAAAAATGTACAGTGGACATTAATTTAGAATACACTTATAATGCATTTAGAATATGCCAATATATTCATATATTTTGCTATATTTAATTGATATTGGTTGACGTTTTAAAAGTAACAAATAAATTAATAAAAAATAAAATATATTTTTTTTTACAAATTTGTTAAGTAAAAAGTACTTACCTCAGGAAAACTCGCAGCTGGTGTCTGGCGATCCACTCAGCAGGGACGTCCATTATGCGTACACTCGACGCAAACCTCAGGTGTAAGCAAAGATGATATTTTTTATTGTAAAATAATTAAAAAAAAAAAAACATTTATATCACCACATTTGTACTGTTATTACCCTGGCATTAAAATAAATAAATAAATAAATAAAAATAGAACGACTGCCTATTAGCCTATTGAGAAATTGTAGGAATGTGGATTTTATAGGAGAAAATACTAATATAAAAATGACTTTTGTCTCCCACAAAGAACTCATTTTACATCCTTCCATCCACGTGTTTTTTTTATTTAACTTTTAAACATCCAGTGTGTGTGCGTGTGTGTGTGTATAGGCTATATGTCTTCTTCGTTTACAGTAGCACTACTGCTTTTACGTAAACAGTAAAATACTGAAAATTCCCATATACAGTAAATTAGTGTATACATTTCATTAAAATACCCATAATGCAGTGCATATTACAGTAGTTAACTTTTTTTGCGGTAAGTAACTGTAAAATTGCAGCAAAGTCTAACAGTGTACGCTTGCTAACAGTTTTAGAGAATCCTGGGGGTAGGAGTTATGGTTTGTGATTTATTCTTTGTGGGAATTGAACCTGCAGCCTTTCATTCACCAGCCTTGATCCATTACGCCATTTCACACTTCCAGAGCTCTTCAACCAGATTCCAAACTGTAGGGACTCAGACTGGAGTGTCAAATCCACTTATGGTGTCATTTTTGTTTGCACACAGCGTTTTGTGACATTCACAAGAGTCAGGGTTGATCCACTCACGATGAGACGCCCAGCTGTGAGCAAAAACAAAAAAAAAAAAACTTTGGATAACCTCAATTTCCCTCTATATGGCTGTTCAAACTTACCCCCTGGCGGTATGAGAAAAAAAGGATGACTTGTGCTTCAAAGTCACCACAGAGGAATGATTGATAAGGAAAAAGGAAAAGAAAAGCTCTTTGACTCCAAGGCCCCCCATTGACCAAGGCAATATTCGAAGGCTCCCCATGTAGACTAAGATATTTCCTCTGGTACTTCTTCTGTAATGATGACAAATCTGCTTGTTTCATACTTTTTATGAACAGACAACAGTTTAAAATAACCAATATTTCAGACGTTCACATCAATGTTTTAGTTTTTGTAAAACCTTTTTATTGTTGAATTATGTAAATATGAATAACAATAATATATTAAAATAATTGCATAATTGATATTTTCCCTTTGAATTATTTGAATGTGTTGCCCTGACCGAATCAAAAGCTTTAACCTTCACATGTGTCATTCACTTTTCAGATTTCTGACTGTTATCCATTCTAATTAGGTTTTTAAAAGGCCCTTGGTGTCCCCAAACAGAACACGAGGGTTAAATGGGTTTTAAACAAGGTAAATCATGCCACCGTTTATAGATTAAAACAGCTGTCACAATATTCTAATCATCCCAGATCATCTGAGGGCGAGTTGTGCGTCTTCGCGCGTCCTGACGCACTGTGCTGTGCTGCGCACGGCGCCATCAGATCCGCTCAGAGAGCAAATGCACCGGGTCTGGACTGCCAAGACGTTCAGCCGAGCAGAAGCACAGACGTGTCTCTTCATCAACGAGGATTTTATACATAACATACATAAGTTCTACAAGCATGCATAAGAAACAGGGGATTATATCGTGATGATGAATGCTTTTGAGATTCCTTAGGAGGCACCACTGCGGGAGGCTGGAGAGTCATCGGCTTGACAGTGAACAGATTTCCACGAGGTTCCCACGGAGCTCTTGTGAGCGAAATGAACAACCCGCCGCTGTGATCGTGCACATGGAGAGTGAGATCCAAGGCGCGTGAACGCCCACACGGAGATCCCTGTATTCTCTGCGCTTAGGACACTTTGGACACATTTCTTACTGGATATTCTTCCAAACCTTCATCTGCAGCTGCAGTTTCGTTTTTAATCGATCTGTTTATAGTTTGCATCATTTATTTATTTCCAGCGAAACACTAACAGACTCATAAATGATGGGTTTTTGAAACACCTAGGTAAGTTCGCATGCATTGTTTTGGTTAATAACTTTTCCGTTTAAATTACACAAACGCTTTCTTGATAAAGTCCGTTCATGCCCATGCATGTGCTGCAGAATTTTGGGAGGGGAGCCTTTTTATTATGTTTCAGTGGGCTTTTTCTTAAAATCAGATTCTGATTTTCGTGACCATAACTAATGAGATTTATACACTCTAAAAAAAAAAAGGTTCTTGGCTCGTAATCATAGGGGAACCTTTTTTTAGTGCTATATAGCACCAATTTTGGTGCTTCAGAGGTTCTTCAGAGGTTCTTCACCGGTTCTTTGACTAAGGTGCTATATAGCACCTCTGAAGAACCGCTGAAGAACCACTGAAGGACCAAAATTGGTGCTATATAGCACTAAAAAAGGTTCCCCTATGATTACGAGCCAAGAACCTTTTTTGGTGCCATATAGAACCTTTTTTTTTTGAGTGTATGTTTAGGATTATCATTGGTGAAAATCGGCTAATATAACAGAAATGTGGCGGTGATATCTGAGTTCTGGTTATGCATTTAAAATCATTTACGCATGTGTAATTAGCCTATTTAATTTAATTTATTTTTTGTAATTTGTGCTAAAATGTCCATCAAGTTACTTTTGAACTGTGCAGTATAACAAAACCTTATTTTTGGCAAGTTCATCTAGGCGCAGTGTTGTTTTGGTTTATCTAAGTGAAAGAGCCAGAATAACTTTTCCATTTAAGTTACACAGAAAAGCTCTCTTGGTAATGTCACCTGTGCATGCGGATGCATGTGCTGCAGAATTTGGGAGGGGAGCCTTGTTTATTATGTTTCAGTTTGCATATTTTTATTCAGATTCTGATTCTCTTATTAAGATGAAACATTCGCTTTCCCAGACACTTACGGGGATGTTTTCAGTTGAAAGAATATGCGTGCATAATTATGGAATGTGTGGTGAAATAGAGATATAACTTTGATAGACTTTTGGACACATCTAGCTATTTTTTGTCGCTGGGATGTGGATAAATGTGCGATCTGTTTTTCTTCTTCTTCTTCAGTGTCCACTGCACGGACAGCTTCCTCAGTCTCCATCCATTCTTTCGAGTTATAGGATGCAGCAGCAGGAATGATCCCAGTCCAGCGCGTTAAAGCTCAGCCTCAGCTGTGGCACGTGAGCGCGGAAGCTCCTCCGTGGCTATGGATGGTCCCGACTACCTCCGGACTGTGTAGAGTGGGTTCTGCTCCTCCGGTGCTCATTTCCTCTCGCCCTCCTCCGGTGATTCAGACAGTCTCGGGATGGCAGATGTCCTGCGATCCGTTTGTTCCTGTGATGCGCGCTGCCGCGGCGGAACCCGCGACCATCAGTCAGTTCAGTCTGCCCAGTGTTCAGGTAACAGGGTTTTACATGCAAATAACAGAGCCCCACTTCACCCCTATTCACCTCTTCACGACTATTTAATGAATTAATACATTAAATTCTTTATTATCCGGTATTAAAATACAGAAGGGCCTCCTTAGCTGAGTCTTGATTCATCTGAGGGTTTCTTCTCACATTTTAGGGAGATTTCGAATACAAACAGCAATAATAATAACTATGATATTACAGATAGCAATAGAAAGGATGCAGAGCAACCACAGAAAAGTCTATGCTTAGTCCTCCAGGCTTTATAGAAGACAATCGTTGCTGTTCCAAGACCCATAACTTGGAATGTATATAGTTTATGATGTGGATTGAAATATGCATAAAAATCCTGTGCAGCCGAAATATTTGTGTTCAGTTTGTCAAATTAAGTGGCTTTTGTTTTGACTAGTTGAAAAGTTGTGCAATTCTTTTGGACATTGTGTAATTAAAATGCTTTTATAAGATGATTATGGTATGATTTATGCCATTAATTCTCTTTCTGGCTGCAGTAATTAAATTCTTACTGAAAATTAACGTAATATTAAGATGGGCTACATTATACTGTTAGACTTATCACTCATTACCCAGTTGATAATTTGTATGCCTTGATGCATTAAACACCCTGTGGTTTGGAAAGTGCCATTTTCTTTTCTGTGTTGACATACAGTATTTCCTATTGAAGCAGGAAGCTAATGGTTTAATGGTTTCCCTTTTAGCCAAAGGTCAGAAGTCATACACCACACATTATAGTGTGCATGTGGTGGAATAATGTTGCCTACTTAATCTAATAACATTTTTTTTGGACTACAATTGTTTGTTTTTTTTGTGTGTAAAAAAAATAGATTTTTGTGACAGTGATCTTACGGACATTTGTATTGAAAAATGCAGCTACCATATGCTGACTGTGCAGTAAATGTAAATATATATATATATATATATATATATATATATATATATATATATATATATATATATATATATATATATATATATATATATATATATATATATATATATATATATATATACTGTATATATTGTAAAGCACAGAACTTATTGAGTTTTAAAGGGATAGTTCACCCAAAAATAATAAACACTAGCCCTCATGTCACTCCAAACTCGTAAGACCTTCATTCATCTTCAGAACACAAATTAAGATATTTCTGATTAAAACCGAGAGGTTTCTGACCCCCTATATACAGCAATTTAATGAACACTTTCAAGGTCCAGAAAGGTATTAAAGACATTGTTAAAATATCCATGTGACTCCAGTGGTTCAACCTTAATTTTATTAAGCGACGAGAGAATACCTGTTGTGCGCAAAAGCAACCAAAAATAACTTTATTCAACAATTTTATGTCAGTCATGATGTTTCTACTACCTTTCTGGACCTTGAAAGAGTTAATTAAATAGCTGTCTATGGAGCTCTCTCGGATTTCATCAAAAATATCGTAATTTGTGCTCTTCAAGAAGAATGAAGGTCTTACGGGTTTGGAACGACATGAGGGTGAATAATTAGTAACATTTTCATTTTTGGGTGAACTATCCCTTTAAATGATTGGTACAAAAATAAAAGGTAAAATATACATTATCCACATGCACACTTATTAAGCTGTCTGGGTTGTTTTAGTTAATGCCTTTACCGCAGTTTTGTTTTTTTACTCTTGAGCTGAGCATTTTGACTTGCTGTGATAACGAATTCATCAAATCAAGATGCATTAATAAAGGTCTTGATTAAACCTTGAAACAGATTTGTTGAAAGGTTATAGTCAACTCGTGGCTGCTTGAATATGCCTAATAATAAGGATTGAAAAAGCAGGACATGATTTGATGTCGATCACATTTTATCAGCATTCCTTTTGGTGAACTGATTAAGCTGAAAATCAAAATTCTCTGCCTCATGTCTCACCACTAGAGGCGCTGTGCTCAGGATGACCCTCATATCCGCAGCTGCATCCCCCTCACGACTAAAACTCGGCGTGACATTTAATCTGTGTGCCGGGCAGAGGCATGATCACCTCCACATCCCCAGCAGTGAGAACTTTGTGCTTTCACATCATTAAAGTGCCGTTCAGAGGAGGCGGCAAGCATGAACTCAATAGCACTGTACTGGATCCAGAGAGAGAGAGAGAGAGAGAGAGAGAGACAGAGACAGAGACAGTGGGAGCAAAGAGTGTATTATTTAAACAGAGACTTTGAGTTGCAGACAGCCTTCAGAAGCCTCTGATTGACTGCTACTGCAGAGAGGCATTGACGCAGAGCCGAGCATGATAGAATAGGATGTTATCATCAATGCAGAACAAACAGATACAGCATAATCTGCAGAGAACTCAGCTTTTAAGTGCACAACCAAGCTTCCTTTTGTAATATGATGTGGTTTTTTGGAAGTAAAATGTAGATTAGGACTCCATCAGAGTTTCTTGGTTCATGAAATATCTACACTGCCCGGCCAAAAAAGATGGATTTAATCCAAAGTTTGGATTTAAATAGGCAAATGCTTAAAAGGATAGTTGACCCTGAAATTAAAATAAAGCCATCGTTTAGTCACCCTTCTGTTCCAATGCCCTATGTTCCTCTATCTTTTTTGGACCTCAAAAGCAGAAAAAAAACAAAAAAAAAACGGATCCATATAATGGCAATGAATGGCGACCAGGCTAAAACTTTACAAAAAGGACACAAAAGTATTACGCAATCATACAGTGAGACACACGCCATATATGGAAAGTGTTCAGGAGGCATACCATAAGGTTTTGTGATAAAGAAACCGTATTATTCAGTCAAAATACTGAGCTCGGCCGTTACTCTGTGCGCGTTCCTGTGAGTGTGTGCGAGCCGTTAGCAGCCGCTCACGCAAATTTGTCATGACAACTGGTACACAACATTTACTTCAGGAGGCTTACCTTATTATTCGTATTATTGTATTATTTCTTATCATATACCTTATCCACAAGTTTCCTACGCCCCATGAAGCCTTGCGTCAAAAGTGGGAGCGCCTTCCGGTTCGAAGTAAACAAGCGGGACTTTATGCATTTCCATCGTAGTTTATGCGCACGTTTGCATATCGGATAGAAAATGTATCCGACTCAAATGAGCGCATACGTTTTTTTTAATGCGCTTTTATAGATTTAGCTATATTAGCTATAGCATCTTGCCGTTTCCATTCAGCATTTTTTGATGCGATATCTCAAAATGCGCATAAAAATAGATGGGCGCATGGGCGTCACTTGGGTGAATAAAAGATTGCTTTATTTTCATTTCAGGATGAACTATCCTTTAAGAGTCTTTGAATCATTATTGCAGTGATTATTGTTTCTAGCATGTTATATGTTTGGAAACAGCTCTTCTAACCCTAATTTATGGAGTGTGTAGCTTTTCATTTCATAAACAACCATTTAGGAAGACCAATATGGTCAATTGGTCATACAAGGATGACCAATTTTCCAGGATGACAATGTCAAGATTCATCAGCTCAAATTTGTGAAATAATGGTCGGGAGGGAGCATGAAGAATCATTTTCACACTTCAATTGGCAGACCTTAAATTCATCGAAAGTCTTTGGGATGTGCTGCGGGAGACTTTACAGAGTGCTGGACTCTTGCATTGCCAATACAAGATCTTGACCAAAATTGCTGAACTTTGATGGAAATAAATGTTGCGATGTTATTTCCATCAAGAGGAGCAGTAAACTGTAGTAAAATGCAATTAGTTTTATTGTTTTCCTTTGTGATTCTTCTCGTTATTTCCCTATAGTGGCTAATGAATCGGAAGTCTTGCACATTCACAGAAAATAGCTTACTTCCGCATTGAAACATAAAGTGGGTAGTGTATCTGGAGTTATGAGGCCATTGATATGTCTGTGATTGAGGTCGTCATTTTAAACTGTAGTTATGAGGGAAACCATTGATGTTTTGTGTTGATTTGTGTTGTGTTGATTCGATCATTTATATGAAGAACAGCAGGTGTTCTGGCGAAAATAATATCACAGAATACCATAACTTTTCCATAAATTCCCCAAAATCCCTCTCTGCGACCAAAATTATTTCTTGGCAGCTTTTAGATCATCCCAGCCAGGTCTTTTATATTTCAGTTCTTCACTTCTTTTGAATAAGATGGATCTGAATAGATCTCAGTGGCAATTTGTAGTTCTCTTCTGCTTGTCTATCCCAGTGGGAGATGCCATCCAGGCCTCATGTGTTGGGTTTCCAGCCTTCTGCAAGTGTGGATCTACTTCCAGTGTTTCCTCATGTGTACCGGACGGTCCTGCCTCCACACTACGGCAAACGCTGGGTGGAGAAACGTGTGCCTGACTACAAGGTAAAGGATGCATTCACAGTAATTGATTATATTTGGTTTTGGGGAATGAACATCCATCCATCCATCCATCCATCCATCCATCCATCAGTACATCCATCCATCCATCCATCCATACATCCATACATCCATACATCAGTACATCCATCCATCCATCCATCAGTCAAACCATCCATCCATCCATCCATCCATCCATCCATCCATCCATCAGTACATCCATCCATCCATCCATCCATACATCCATACATCCATACATCAGTACATCCATCCATCCATCCATCAGTCAAACCATCCATCCATCCATCCATCCATCCATCCATCCATCCATCCGTCAATCCATCTGTCCGTCCGTTCATCCATCCATCAGTCCATCCATCCATCCATCCATCCATCCGTCAATCCATCTGTCCGTCCGTTCATCCATCCATCAGTCAAACCGTCCGTCCATCCATCCATCCATTACTAAATCTGTCCATCCATCCATCCATCCGTCAATCCATCTGTCTGTCCGTCCATCCATCCATCCATCCTTCAATCAGTCTGTCCATCCATCCATCAGTACATCCATCCATCAGTTCATCAGTCCATCCATCAGTCCATCCATCCATCAGTCCATCCATCCATCCATCCATCCATCCGTCATCCATCCGTCAATCCATCTGTCCGTCCGTTCATCCATCCATCAGTCCATCCATCCATCCATCCATCCATCCATCCATCCATCCATCCATCCATCCGTCAATCCATCTGTCCGTCTATCCATCCATCCATCCATCCGTCAATCCATCTGTCTGTCTGTCCGTCCATCCATCCATCCATCCATCCATCAGTACATCCATCCATCAGTCCATCCATCCATCCATCCATCCATCCATCCATCCATCCATCCATCAGTCCATCCATCCATCCATCAATCCATCCATCAGTCAAATCATCCATCCAACCATCAGTCCATCCATCCGTCAATCCATCTGTCCATCCGTTCATCCATCTATCAGTCAATTCATCTGTCCATCTATCTGTCTGTCCATCCATCCATCCATTACAACATCTGTCCATCTATCCATCAGTAAATCCATCCATCCATCCATCAATCCATCCATCCATCCATCAGTCAAACCGCCCATCCATCATCCAGCTATCCATCCATCCATCCATTACTAAATCTGTCCATCCATCTGTCTGTCCGTCCATCCATCCATCCATCCATCCATCCATCAGTCCATCCATCCATCCATCCATCCATCCATCCATCCATCCTTCAATCAGTCTGTCCATCCATCCATCAGTACATCCATCCATCAGTTCATCAGTCCATCCATCAGTCCATCCATCCATCAGTCCATCCATCCATCCATCCATCCATCCGTCATCCATCCGTCAATCCATCTGTCCGTCCGTTCATCCATCCATCAGTCCATCCATCCATCCATCCATCCATCCGTCAATCCATCTGTCCGTCTGTCCATCCATCCATCCATCCGTCAATCCATCTGTCTGTCTGTCCGTCCATCCATCCATCCATCAGTACATCCATCCATCAGTCCATCCATCCATCCATCCATCCATCCATCCATCCATCCATCCATCCATCCATCCATCCATCCATCCATCAGTCCATCCATCCATCCATCAATCCATCCATCAGTCAAATCATCCATCCAACCATCAGTCCATCCATCCGTCAATCCATCTGTCCATCCGTTCATCCATCTATCAGTCAATTCATCTGTCCATCTATCTGTCTGTCCATCCATCCATCCATTACAACATCTGTCCATCTATCCATCAGTAAATCCATCCATCCATCCATCAATCCATCCATCCATCCATCAGTCAAACCGCCCATCCATCATCCAGCTATCCATCCATCCATCCATTACTAAATCTGTCCATCCATCTGTCTGTCCGTCCATCCATCCATCCATCCATCCATCAGTCCATCCATCCATCCATCCATCCATCCATCCATCCTTCAATCAGTCTGTCCATTCATCCATCAGTACATCCATCCATCCATCCATCCATCCATCCATCCATCCATCCGTCCATCAGTCCATCCATCCATCCATCCATCCATACAACCATCAGTCCATCCATCCATCCATCCATCCATCCATCCATCAATCCATCCATCAGTCAAATCATCCATCCAACCATCAGTCCATCCATCCGTCAATCCATCTGTCCATCCGTTCATCCATCTATCAGTCAATTCATCTGTCCATCTATCTGTCCGTCCATCCATCCATCCATTACAACATTTGTCCATCCATCTATCCATCAGTACATCCATCCATCCATTCATCAGTCCATCAGTCCGTCCATCCATCCATCCATCCATCCATCCATCCATCCATCCATCCATCCATCCATCCATCCATCCATCCATCCGTGAATATACAAAGCACAAAAGCACATATCCACTCGTGGGCATGAACAACTGTTCTGGGTAAACGTCATCTTTTTTGGCCATTCTGTAACTGCACAGAATTTTTGTTTTCTCATTCGCAGTTTTATCTAAACAACACTTTGGCTCTTGAGACCACCTGGATCAGTCCAGAGGAAATGGGAATTTTCCAGCGTCAGGAAAAACCACTGCTGAGGACGAATCAAACTGCATTGAGCATATGTAGGCCAGCTGCAGCCTCCAGGAATATCCACACTCTACTTTTGACACCTAGGCGTGTTTCAGGTAGGAGAGAGAATTTATGATCCCAGCACCCATTTTCCTACCTTTGTGATTCTGGCCCGCTGTTTGGTTAATTCATAAGAGGGCTTTTTTTTATTTAGATAAAGCTTTCTGTTTTCTTTTTACTACCTAGACTATTTCAGTTCCTGCTTAGTTTCATTTTAAACAGCTTTTCTTTTGTAACTTTAATCTTCTTATTTAACTTGATATAACAGTATCGGAGGATTGTCAGCTGAGATTTTACGGAGCTAAAACCGAAGCGAGGCTGTCACTCTGTTTTTGTGTTTATGTGTGGGAAGAGAGGCGGGTTGATTTGTGCTTATAAAATGAAACAGAAATGACTTCAAATTTCAGCTCATATTCAATCATAGTGTGGTTTAATCAACTAGAGCGTGCAGTGAAGACTGCTTAAGAGTGTGTAATGAAGATCCATAATGAGTATGCAGTAAAAACGAATTATGCCATTTGAATCCGGTAACCTGACAAATGCATGCAACACACTTTAAAACATTTATTTACACAATGGCTAGAAAATAAACAGGATGAAAAAGAGCTAAAGTGATGTATTGACAGTAGCTTACACGAGAATGGCAACTTGAAGTTAATTTAGCATTTAGGTTGTAGCATCAATGTATTTTAAGTTGTGTAACTTTTTTTAAGCTATTTATTAATGCTACATTCCAGAAACGGCGCTCGACAAAAAAACACAATGATATTGACGATATTGCGCGACATAAAGTTTATAATGCGACATTTAATGATGCTCGTGTTTGCATTATAAAACTATTCTTAATGAAAATGCAAGTGTTTTCTGTTCATGAATTTTGTTTTTGTCATAGCTGGCATAAAAGCCCTCTTTTTGGGTGCATGTGACAGCATTGTTTGATTTAATTGAATATGTTTAATTTCCACCTCTGACTGATTAAATCAAAGTAGGGGAAAATTTCATTAAACAAATAAGTTCAATCGAGTGAACTTTTATGAGTATTTAGAACTTTCTTTTTTTGAGTTCACAAAACCAACACATCATCAGAATTATTTCATTTGTTTTTTAGAGTTTTATGAACTTTCAATATAGACAAACTTTAATTTAACTGAAATTGGGAAAGGATTTGTTTTTCCCAGCATGCTTTGCCATGACACTCAAAAGGGAGAGAAAATATATAATGATTTTTGTGCAAGATTAATGTAAAGTGGGAGATTTAGTAGTGTTTATGTTTTGCTGTACTAAATGTTGCTGTTATGCTGCTGTTAAATGATCTATATTGCTGTATTCTTTCAGCAATTGCTATGCTATGCTAATGCTACCGAAGGATTGTGTTACTAAGTAGCAAGATAGCATTTACTGAAATAGATAGTTAAAGCTAGCCAAGTTTCTAATACTAAAACTATTAAAGTTGAGATAACATGATAGTTTTAAAGGTGCAGTGTGCAGTATGTATGAGGATCTATTAACAGAAATCAGTTGTGTAAAAGACTGTACATAATGAACCGTTATGTTTTTATTACCTTAGCATGAGCCATTGCTATCTACACACACCGCAGGTCCCCTAACAGTGAAGTCGCCATTTTGCGCAGCCATGTTTCTACAGTAGCCCTAAATGAACAAACTTCTCTACAGAGCGCTAGTCACTCTCTGCTCTCTCTCAACGACAACATTTTTGTCCTGTGTCAGCCACCGTAGCTTCTCAATGTGCTTCGGAAGGGAGGGGTGAGCGGTGGGTATTTGCAATTCACAACCTCATCACAAGATGCCGCTAAAATTTACACAGTGCACCTTTAAGTTGAATATATGAAGCTTACTCAAATATTTGAAGTTAAGAGCAATTAAAAAGTATGTGTACAAAATAAAATTTCTTAACTCTAAAAAGTTTGCTGTAAACGATTACCTCAATGTTTTTGAGTTTTGCCAACTTATTCTGGTTTACAGTGGGCCAAGTGTGAAATGTGCACACCTAGTAGTCCAATCGATCAGAATGCATGAAGTGACCCCTATTCTCAATTTAAATGTACCCACAGTGAACAAGTTAAATTGAAAACAGCCCAGAGATAGATACAGATACAGATACAGATACAGATACAGATACAGATACAGATACAGATACAGATACAGATACAGATACAGATACAGCTGAGCGGTGTATAGCACTGCATTTAATTCCAAACGCTCTTGCCTGCAGCAGAGAGTCAGTGTGCTACACCTGTGCTCTTCCCTGATCACAAGTCTTTAGCTGCAGATGCTTTCAGGTAGGCAGTGATGAATTAGATTGCAGATACACTCATGTGCCGTTCAAAGATTAGTCCTTGAGAGATGAAAAGTTCACTCCTGTTGAGGGTTTTCTGTCTTTCAGATTGCAAAGTGTATAATGAGTGGAAGTGAATGGAATATAGCACAGAGTCTGGACTGATGGTAAAAAAATTTACCTTTGCTTCTACGCTTTTACATATTTAACACTTCAGGTGTGCTTTAGAATAGAGCGAAGGTTTGGAAAGTGTTAATAAAGCTAATATACATTCTGAACATATTGTAAATGTGAATGTAAAACTCTTCAATTTATTTTTTTCACACTGGTATCTTTCAGTTCCTCTTAAGAATATTATCACTGTCACTGTTGTGGACAGTCGCTCAGGTAATTTAGACTGTCTGTGAAAAGTGTGAACTGTCTCACTTTCTCTATCTCCAAGAAGTTTATGTTTGTCTTTCCCTTTGGACGAATTAAATTGGCAGTAAGTTCTCTTAGTTGTTAAAATGGTGTACATCAATTTGACCTTACTGCTGTGAGAGTGACTTTAATGCCTTAAATTGCAGTAGATAGGGAGCTCAGTTAGGGAACAGAACTACTGAGTATGTATGTGTTCAGTCCACTCAACTATGTCCAATATCCCTTGTTCTGTAGATGGTTCTATTCTAGTTCAAAGGCAAACAGAGGCTATGAGAGCGTTCATCCTGACAGTATGAGAGAGACTCTGTGTATGTAGAAGGGGGTGAGTCATGGACGCTATACATTCTTAACACTGAAACATATTTTGGTAGGTTTCGGCTAGCAAATATATATATATAGGTTGGAGTGTTACTGCTTTGCCTGGAGAAAGTCTAAACAGAGAGATATTATTTAGGGTGGTATATCTCTAACAGCTATCATATACACTATATTAGCCACAATTATTGGGACACGCCTCCAAATAATTGAATTCAGGTGTTCCAATCACTTCCATGGCCACAGGTGTATAAAATCAAGCACCTAGGCATGCAGACGCTTCTACAAACATTTGTGAGAGAACGGGTCGCTCTCAGGAGCTCAGTGAAGTCAAGCGTGGTACCGTGATAGGCTGCCACTTGTGCAATAACTCAATCCGTGAAATTTCCTCACTAATAAATATTCCACGGTCAACTGTTAGTGGTATTATAATAAAGTGGAAGCAATTGGGAACAACAGCAACTTAAAACGTAAAATCACAGAGCGGGGTCAGCACATGCGCAGAAGTCGTCAACTTTCATGGAATGGGCTTCGATGGCCGAGCAGCTGCATCCAAGCCTTACATCACCAAGTGCAATGCAAAGCGTGGGGTGCAGTGGGGTAAAGCACACCACCACTGGACTCTAGAGCAGTAGAGATGTGTTCTCTGGAGTGACCAATCACGCTTCTCTGTCTGGCCGAGCTGATGGACGAGTCTGGGTTTGGTGGTTGCCAGGAGAACAGTACTTGCCTGACTGTATTGTGTCAAGTGTAAAGTTTGGTGGAGGGGGGGTTATGATGTGGGGGTTGTTTTTCAGAGGTTGGGCTTGGCCCCTTAGTTCCAGTGAAAGGAACTCTTAATGCTTCAGCATACCAAGACATTTTTGGCAATTTCATGCATGACATTTCAACTTTGAGGGAACAGTTTGGGGATGGCCCATTCCTGTTCCAACATGACTGCACACCAGTGCGCAATGCAAGGTCCGTAAAGACATGGGTGAGTGAGTTTGGTGTGGAGGAACTTGACAGGCCTGCACAGAGTCCTGATCTCAACCCGATAGAACACCTTTGGGATGAATTTGAGTGGAGACTGTGAGCCAGGCCTTCTCGTCCAACATCAGTGCCTGACCTCACAAATGCACTTCTAGAAGAATGGTCAAAAATTCCCATAAACAAACTCCTAAACTTTGTGGAAAGCCTTCCCAGAAGAGTTGAAGCTGTTATAGCTGCAAAGGGTGGGCCAACTCCATATTAAACCCCACAGGTTAAGAATGGGATGTCATTAAAGTTCATGTGGCAGACGTCCCAAAACTTTTGGCAATATAATGTGTGTGTATATACACTCACCTAAAGGATTATTAGGAACACCATACTAATACTGTGTTTGACCCCCTTTCGCCTTCAGAACTGCCTTATTTCTACGTGGCATTGATTCAACAAGGTGCTGGAAGCATTCTTTAGAAATGTTGGCCCATATTGATAGGATAGCATCTTGCAGTTGATGGAGATTTGTGGGATGCACATCCAGGGCACGAAGCTCCCGTTCCACCACATCCCAAAGATGCTCTATTGGGTTGAGATCTGGTGACTGTGGGGGCCATTTTAGTACAGTGAACTCATTGTCATGTTCAAGAAACCAATTTGAAATGAATCGAGCTTTGTGACTGTAACAAAGACAGGCTCCGGATGCAAGTGCAAGATGCTTTATTTAAACACAAGAAACACGGTCGAAACCGATAAGTCCTCAGACACAACACAGGTGGGTCAGACAGATCACAAGCTCGTTGGTGAGTGACGCAGGGACCTCGGTGGACAGACGGTGATGGTGCTCGATCCAGGTGTGGTGAAGCCTCGTGAAGGTGCCCGTGATCCCAGTGCTGAGTGGAGAAATCCCGAAGAACGTACACGACGAAGAACAGGGGAACATCTAGGAACCAGACGACAGCGAGGGAAAACCAGAGCAGGAACACACACCGGGGAAACCACAACGATCTGACAACATGAGACACCAGTTACTGCACATATAAAGACACAAACAGCAGATTCATGAACCGTGACAGTGACATGGTGCATTATCCTGCTGGAAGTAGCCATCAGAGGATGGGTACATGGTGGTCATAAAGGGATGGACATGGTCAGAAACAATGCTCAGGTAGGCCGTGGCATTTAAACGATGCCCAATTGGCACTAAGGGGCCTAAAGTGTGCCAAGAAAACATCCCCCACACCATTACACCACCACCACCAGCCTGCACAGTGGTAACAAGGCATGATGGATCCATGTTCTCATTCTGTTTATGCCAAATTCTGACTCTACCATCTGAATGTCTCAACAGAAATCGAGACTCATCAGACCAGGCAACATTTTTCCAGTCTTCAACTGTCCAATTTTGGTGAGCTTGTGCAAATTGTAGCCGCTTTTTCCTATTTGTAGTGGAGATGAGTGGTACCCGGTGGGGTCTTCTGCTGTTGTAGCCCATCCGCCTCAAGGTTGTGTGTGTTGTGGCTTCACAAATGCTTTGCTGCATACCTCGGTTGTAACGAGTGGTTATTTCAGTCAAAGTTGCTCTTCTATCAGCTTGAATCAGTCGGCCCATTCTCCTCTGACCTCTAGCATCAACAAGGCATTTTCGCCCACAGGACTGCCACATACTGGATGTTTTTCCCTTTTCACACCATTCTTTGTAAACCCTAGAAATGGTTGTGCGTGAAAATCCCAGTAACTGATCAGATTGTGAAATACTCAGACCGGCCCGTAAGGCACCAACAACCATGCCACGCTCAAAACTGCTTAAATCACCTTTCTTTCCCATTCTGACATTCAGTTTGGATTGTCTTGACCAGGACCACACCCCTAAATGCATTGAAGCAATTTCCATGTCATTGGTTGATTAGATAATTGCATTAATGAGAAATTGAACTGGTGTTCCTAATAATCCTTTAGGTGAGTGTATACTGTATATATCTTCTTAGCATCCTGCACTACCAGTCTTGCCAGCACGGGTCACTTTTGGCTTCCATCCAAGTCCTTTTAGATTAGTTACAGTGTTTCCTTTCTAATAATGCTTTGCACCGTACAACCACTGGTACTTGAAAAGATTTGCAAATACTTTTGTAGCATTTTTGTAGCATTCTATCTCCCTATCTCGTGAGCATCCACAATGCACAACCGGAGGTCCTCACTAAGCTCCTTGGTTTTAACCATGACTTGCAATTGACCAGAGACTAAATATAGCAAACAGGTGTATCAGCTGTTCTGAATTTATAGTTGATTAGAATGCTCTAAAATATGCTAGAAGTTACTAGGAACAATAATGGTGCAGAAGATCGCATTTCCTGGGAACTTTGCAATAAGATCTGGGATATGAATAATTTTGGACATGGAACATTTTGTCAAAATATAAATCTTGTGAAATATAAATATATTAAAATACATTTATCTTATGCTAAGTATGCTACAAATACATTGGGACATGATACAATTTGGTATACATTTGGTATACAAAAATGCAACTGTCTATTTCTTATTGTAAAAAACAAATGCAACATTTTGAAAACTGCACCCCAGTTTAATATATTTAGAAAAGTGCTAACCCATACTGATGTCTTAAAAATTATAAGAACATATAAAGCCAGAAAATTACTTAATTTGTTTAAGCAATATGGCTTTATCACCAATTTGAATTAATCCCCTACTGTGTTTTTTGTTTTTGTAGTTAATTTAATTTTCTTTTGTGTTCTTATTTTGTTTTGTTGTGACGCTATGTTTGTTATTTCTCAGTCTGTGAAGATTTATAATTTAAATTATGTTGGCCTGTTATGTTATTGTTCATATGCAATAAAAAAAATAATAAATTAATAATAATAAAATAAAATAAAATATATAATATATATATATATATATATATATATATATATATATATATATATATATATATATATATATATATATATATATATATATATATATATATATATATATATATATATATATATATATATATATAAATCTGCAATACTTAATTGGTATACTTAAAGTCTGCTAAATTGGAACACCTAATTTTGTACTTAATGCACTTTAGTTATTCGGAAATAGTGCTGGAGTCCAACTAAAGGTATACTTAAATATATTTGATTGTGCTAAAGTGGAACTTTTGCAAGTATGCTTTAGGTACACTTTAAATATCTTGAAAATTAAAGACTGATATTATAAAGAGATCAAACTATCCTTACTAATAGTGATATTAAAACACATTTTAGACTTAATATATTAAGAAATGTGCATTGTGCAATAAATAAGTACTCCAAATAAAGTCTCACGCAATATGTAATTAAATATGTTAATGGATTTGTAGTAATCTTAGTATGGTACATTTAGGTAAACATTTTATTTTCACCAGGGTATCTCTAACGCAATGTCTTACAGTCTTTGCCCACTTTCTTGTGTCCAAATAAAAATTCACTTTAACTCAAAATTTGGCCTGGGTATGGTTTGGAATAAAATTAAAGAATTGCTGTTGCTTTAAAGGAACACACCGACTTTTTGGGACTTTAGCTTAATCACCTGTGCTGCGTAATATCATTGCGCCGCTGCACCCATGGTATGGCAGCAAAGTTCCTTGATTATTACGCAGGTATGAGAGTATAGTTCCTAGCCATATCAGTCTAGAAAATCGCAACTTTTCATTTTCCGTCGGTCTTAGTACACAATGTAACTAACTATACACATTACAGCATGTAAATAGGAAAATGTTGCCGTTATTTTGTCCCTTATTGAGCAGTAGGCTAGCTGGAGCCGTTTACCTCCAGTCTTTGTGCTAAGCTAGGCTAGCGGTGGGTGCTTCAGACAGAGTTATGGCACGCACGGAGAGGATAATGGTATGTATGGACTTATCTAACTCTGGGGGATACGGTGAATAAGCTAAAGTCCCAAAAAGTCTGCGTGCTCCTTTAAGTGCACACCATATCGGCAACAACATGGCAGACAAGAAATTATGAATCTCTACACGTAAGCGGGTTGTCAAGCTTTAGTCTTGCTTTTTCTAACCCAATGAGGGTTTTTGTGGAATTGAGGTGACAAATATTATGATGGAAATAACAGATGTGGGTGTGGAAGTGAAGTCTGCTGCCATCTGTCAAATACTTCCACGGTTCGTGGTTGCCTCTGTACGCTTCATAACCCAAAAATTATATCTCTACACCTCATAACCCAAAAAACACCCACATCTTCTGTGGCTGAAAAATTTTGAGATGAGGGAAAATTACTTGTTTCTCATGCATGTATAGATTCAAATCTGTTTGTTGTGACTGATGTTTTTGTGATGCATCCTGAGCATCTTATTATTGGGTTAAAATTGGTCTATATATTTAAAGTCAGATTTATGATTAATATTACGTTCTTGCATGCTGTTGTGAAGGTCATGAATGAGGAAACAGCTTAAATATTTTATCGAATGGAAAGTTCTCTGGAAGGCCATAAACTTTTATTGTACATTCAGGAATAGACCATCTACGTGGAGTTTGAAAGGAGCATCAGATGCGATAAAAAATGATGTTGTCAACACAAAACTGTTCTTTAAACATGCAAAACTTTCCTTTTATAACCCTTTTGGAGCATAAAATAAGCATTCACCCGGTCTACTGTCTGTCTGTCTCTGTAGGCTACAGGCAAGTTGCCTGAGAATTAGAAAGGTGATCTTTGATCTGGAGAATTACAAAATCTACTTGATCTCGGTCTTCACCTTTGATGAGCTTAGCTCGACATAAAGGTGAGTGGATCAAACCATGTTTTTGAACACATCTCTGCGTCAGTTACAAAGCGATAGTTATTCACCCTCAGCACAACAAAGTTTTGGGGAAAGATTGAACTTCAGAAGTTATGTCTGTGTCCGGAATCCGTTCTGGAGCGGTTTTGAGAGTTGCTCTTACAAAGTCATCCTCGCAGACTCGAGCCGTTGATGAGCGTTAACCGAGGCAGTAATTGGTGCCAGAGGATGTGCGGCGTTCTTACAATCGAGCACTGTGAGCAAGTCCAATTTGTGTCCTCGCAGTCACACTTCCTTACCGTAGGGAAAAGGAAGTTCTCGACGTCTGCAAATACATCCACACAGGTCAGCAGCAGTTTAAGAGCTTTTCCCTCAGGTAACAGCGTACTTTATTAGGGCTGCTCGTGATAAATTGATGCGGCACACACAGCATTTGCCTTTTGTTTAAAAAAAAAAAAAGTGTTGTTTTTTCTCTCTCTTAGTGCTGATGTCTGTCATACTATGGTGTTTTCCTCAACTTTCTCGATTTTAATAAGCCTGCAGTCTTAGCCACACATGTCACGCCCAGAGTTCTTTAACTGACTTTCTCATGCATATTGCAGCTACGATCCAAAAATCGAAAGGTCCAATCTGCTGTCTGGTACTAGAGCGTTTCTGAAGAACTAATCACTGATTTACTAAAGTTTTAAAGGTTAGTGGCATCAAATCTTGCAAAGGTATTCTGAGTTTTTTTAAGGTACTTAGTTGCAAGTCAAACTAGATATCCACAAGCAGAACTATGTATTCTGGTATTATTATTCAGCTATAAACATGTTAAAAGAGACAATTGGCAGATTTTTCACCTGAAAAAAACAATTATTGGCAGATTTTCACCTGAAAGAGACAATTGGAAGTTTTTGTTCACCTGAAAGAGGCAATTAGACGATTTTTCCCCTGAAAGAGATAATTGTCCATTTTTTTCACCTGAAAATGTATCCGAAAGAGACAATTGGCAGATTTTTCATGAGAAGTTTACAGTATTTGAAGAAGACAATTGACTGTAGTATATTGTACATTCCAGTAGCTCAAACTGTATAGCATGGTGCCAGCAACGTCAAGGTCATGGGTTCAATTCCCAATTCAATGTCACTTAAAATTCTGAAAATTCACCTGATAGAGACAATTGGCAGATTTTTCACCTGAAATTCCCCTGAACGAGACAGTTGGAAGTTTTTTTTTGTTCACCTGAAAGAGGCAATTGGCAGATTGTTCACCTGAAAATTTACCTGAAAGAGACAATTGGCAGTTTTTTTCACCTGAAACAGACAATAGGCAAAATTTTCACCTGAAAGACACAAATGGGAGATTTTTCATCAGAAAGTTTACAGTATTTGAAAGAGACAGTTGGCTAGTATATTGTACATTCCAGTAGCTCAAACTGTATTGCATGGTGACAGCAACGTCAAGGTCATGGGTTCAATTCCCAATTCAATGCCACTTAAAATACCGCTCCACTGATGATGCCATTTCATCCACTATACACACTGCTCTCTCCCACCTGGAAAAGAGGAACACATATGTGAGAATGCTGTTTGTAGACTACAGCTCAGCATTCAACACCATTGTGCCCTCCATACTTGACATGAAACTCCGGGCTCTAGGCTTAAACAGCCTGTTATGCAGCTGGATCCTGGACTTCCTGTCAAACAGACGCCAGGTGGTCAGAATGGGCAGTAACATCTCCTCATCACTGACTCTCAACACTGGAGCCCCTCAGGGCTGTGTTCTCAGCCCACTCCTGTACTCCCTGTACACACATGACTGTGTGGCAATCCACAGCTCCAACACCATCATCAAGTTTGCTGACGATACGACGGTGGTAGGTCTTATCACCGACAATGATGAAACGGCCTACAGAGAGGAGGTGCACACTCTGACACGGTGGTGTCAGGAGCACAACCTCTCCCTCAACATCAGCAAGACCAAGGAGCTGGTGGTCGACTTCAGGAGGAATGAGAGAGAACACCGCCCCATCACCATCGATGGAGCACCGGTGGAGAGAGTCAGCAGCTTCAAGTTCCTCGGTGTCCACATCACAGAGGAACTCTCATGGTCCGTCCACTCCGAGGCCGTTGTGAAGAAGGCTCATCAGCGCCTTTTCTTCCTGCGACGGCTGAGGAGGTTTGGAATGAGCCGCCACATCCTCACACGCTTCTACACCTGCACCATCGAGAGTCTGCTGACTGGCTGCATCACCACCTGGTACGGCAACAGTACCGCCCGCAGCCGCAAGGCCCTGCAAAGGGTAGTGCGCACGGCCAGCTGCATCATCGGAGGTGAGCTTCCCTCCCTCCAGGACATTTATGCCAGGCGGTGTGTAAAAAGAGCTCAGAGGATCATCAGAGACTCTAGCCACCCGAACCATGGGCTGCTCTCACTGCTCCCATCAGGCAGACGGTACCGCAGCATCAGAACACGCACCAGCCGACTCCAGAACAGCTTCTTCCCACAAGCAATTAGACTACTTAACTCTTGATCCATCAGGATCATAACACACACTGGACAGAATATCACTCAGCACAAACCACTGGAGATACACACACATTATATACACATTTATTTATCATATAGCATCTATTGTACATCGGATTTCTATTTGTGAACATATTGTATACTGTACATTGTATATTATTACTATAGCTTAATGTATACTGTTATTGTTTAATGTATGTTTAGTGTATATTGTTTAAAGTATATGTATATTGTAAGTATGTGTATATTGTTTAAAAGCTGTGAGAACTACACTCACATTGTGTAAATTATTTATTGTTTATTGTAGTGTATACTGTGCTGTGAGTAATTGTGTGCGCATCAGATGTGTAATCTGTTGTTGCTTAAATGTTGTACATGTCATGTCATGACTACTATGTTTGCTCGGACTGCACCTAAGAATTTCACCTACTGTTGCACTTGTGCATATGGTAGAGTGACAATAAAGTGATTTGATTTGATTTGATTTTGATAAAAGCATCTGCCAAATGCATAAATGTAAATGTAATAAATAAATGTAGAAGAGAACAATGTACTCTTGTGGCAACAGCTAGAATGATACGTTCACATGTTTTGTTATGAACTTCTGACATTTTGAAATGATGCACAAAATCGATCTTAGCTGGCTACAAACATCTGCGTACTGCACTTAGAGTATGTTACAGGCTTAAGAGATTAAAGTAAATATAAATACAATTTGCATGCGCCCACGACACTGGAAGGAAACCGATATTAGTCAAATGATGTTCTACAGATGTAGCTTTTGATTTGCATGTCATTTAAAATTATAAAAAAAAAATCTAGTTATTTCATGCAAGACCAAAGAAAAATGCATTGAGAAGAAGGTATGTTCAGAAAATGATTGTTGAAGGTGCAAGTCTGGAAACACGAACATACAATCGTGGCATATGAAAACAGAGCAAATCAATACGTGAAGCAAATCATTTCCTGGTATTTGGGCATTCTTCATCTACCCTGCACAGAATCTGCCGCTAGCCATGCCTTCCAGGTCCATCATTAATAATCTGTGCTCTACAATGTTTACATCTAACTAAAAGAAAATAAGAAATATGTTCAGTACAAAATAGAAGGCGTAATAGCTCAGACGTATGTTTCCATCGTCAGTACAGTTTCATCACTTAGGGCCATTAAACCTGTTCTGAGGTATACGCATCGACCCATAACATCACTCCTGCTGGATGTACCGATAAACCAATATTTTATGCTGATTTATTTGTCATGTGTTCGTCCTTTTTGATTCGCGTCAGTATGAAAATCAATAAGTACAGTTATATGGTTTTATGGAATATAACAGTGTGTCTCTGAGGGATAATTTAGCCTGTGTCGATGGAAACGTAAAAATACAGTTTTTTCATTTACAAATATAACAGTAAATGATTGAGAAATGTGTCCATCCATCCATCCATCCATCCATCCATCCATCCATCCATCCATCCATCCATCCATCCATCCATCCATCCATCCATCCATCCATCCATCCATCCATCTATCTATCACAGCTGAATAACGGTGCAGGAAACGTTGAAATATTATGAAAATGAATAGTTTTTTTTACTTTTCTTAAATCAAAACTACAATCAATTGCTTTAAAAAAAAAAAGTTTTGTAGCAATTAATGACTATAAAGTTGTAGAAGGAAAAATGCCTCAGTATTTTAGGCAGCTAAACTAGTTCAGGCTTTATTTTAGCTCGCCCAGGGTCGTTCATTTATCATCTAATAGGTGGAAGCAACGAAATGCTTCCTGGGGGCTTTCCTGAGAATGGCTCATTCTGTTGTGTGCATTTTAAGGTTCTACGGTGTGGTTTCTAGGCCAAAAAGTCATTTTTACTTTAACCCACCATTCCTCTGCTTCACAGACTCGCTTCGAAATCTCATTTTTCATCTTCATGAATTTTAGCCTGGTCTTATTGACAGGACCTAATGGAACGTGAAAAGTCACTCTGGTTGCCTTGTCAAGAAATACGCAGCTTCTGGAAAATAGAGTTTAAAAGTTGAGCAGGCGATTTAGAAGTGCGCACTGAAGCGTTTTGGCCCACCTTGAATGGATCAAGCCGAAGCTCTCATGGGAACTTTAATGAGGCTTTAAACACCTTCACAAGGAACTTTTCATGCTTTAATTTTGTGCCACCATGAGACTCATAACCAAAACTGAACATTTGAGAAATAGTTCGATCTCATCATTAGATAAAGGCTGAAATCCATAACACGGTCCATGCTAGAACATCAATATGTGTAAGAAACAGAAAGAACTGTTTACTTTAGCTGTGCTATAAGAATCCACTGCAGTGCAACAGTCACACGCTCCTTCACATAAGACTCGAGCTAGTTCAAACAGAATTCTTGCCACATTTGAAATAAGAAACATTGATTTGTCTGACACACTTTCACTGCAGACTATGTGTGCATGCTAATTATACACTGTGGAACTTCACATTTTTATTTGTGTATTCCAGGGTGTAAATCCAACAATGACTTTCAGGGTGGGGGGTTGATGTCTATAAAAAGAGTTTTTAGGTCATTTTCAAGGGCACAATCTGTTGAACGGTCTCTCAAGCGATCCATATTTCTGCAAATTATACTGCACATCAGCCAAACCCACAGGAACTCTATTGGTCATAGATTGCTTTTTTTAATAGCTCAAGAGAAATAATGGAGCTCTTAATGATGTTTACTTGAAGTATATCGGCAGATGTTTCTCTCAAAATTACTTGGAAGTAAAAACAGACCCAGATGGGACAATTGCTGATATATATTTGATGAGAAACTCGTGAGTTTGACTTTTGATTGCACACTTGTTGCAGAACCTGATTTCACCAAGTGCAACATGTTCCTGGATCATTGATCCCGGAACAACCTCCAAACAACCAATCAGATTTGAGGGAAGAGTTTACAGTTTATATCAAGTTTAGGCTTACAATCAGGGTTAGGTGCTTCTACATCAGTGTTATTCACCTATCATTTCCCTCTGATTTTAGAGATAAATTATGGGTAGGTTAGGTTGAGGATGTCAACAGGATCAACGATTTTGGCCAACAGCCGATCGTCAGCTTGGTGTGTCCCGGCCCTTAGAAATATCCAACCTGGTCTTTTGCCACTAGCCAGCAAATGCTATCATTCCCATTTAGTTATGGAAAAGCTATTTATGAATGTTTTTCTTGGCTATACAAACTTTAAGGGAACAATCCATTTTGCAGACATTATGAGAACATTATTTTGAATCTTCTCTGAACTTTCTGAAGTAGGACATTTAAGTCTAGCTAAAATGTTTCAGAAAAAATGCTCCATGAATTATGTAAAATTAAAGTTTTTGAGAACATTAATAAAGACCAGATAACTTTAACGGAGTGTCTATTCACACCAAGTGCAAATAGCGTGCCTTGTTGGCAAGTGCTATTTGCTATAGCTCCACCTAATGTGGCGTTCACACCGGACGCGATTCGCGCGAAGGTGGACGCTTGAACATTTTGAGTTTACTCGCTTCATTCGCGCGTGTGACAACTACACAACAGACGCGAATTCGCGTCATGGGAGGGGCTTCTATATGAGCGTAGATGAGCCAGCTCGTCTCGGTCACTTTACGTCTTTTTTTGTAAAAAATACTACTATTAATGTGTGACAAAAAGTAGTTTAAAGACTTTTTCAGGCGATAATATAGTTGTTTAAAGCTCAAATCTGTGGTTAATTTATAAAAAGAGTGCCTATTTGAGCATTTTATCTGTCGTTTTCAGAGTTGTGAGATCCAGGGGATCAGTGACATTCCACGCTCGTTTACCCGGGGAGACCTGCCTTTCCTCGGCTAGTCCTTCTCACATTTGCCGCTGGCTCTGGCTCTTTTTTTCTGCTCCTGTCTCGTTGTGAAATGGCTCACTTGGCTCACAATGGCTCACAATAACTCACTTTCTTCCAAGCAAGATCCTTTTTATTCCTTTATTCCTGTTCCTGTAGTGATAGGATGATGTATCATACAGCTCCGGGTATCCACATACGGCCACGATTATCTTGTCCTCCATTGTTGTTGGGATTTCTGCCTCCACTTGTAAATGCGTCACTACTAGAGCAAGCTCGTGATTGGTTAACGCGGCGCGAAAAATCCACCAGAGTTCAGATTTTTCAATTTGAGCGATTCACGTTCAAAACGCTCAATTCGCGTCATTCGCGCCGCCTCAATCGCGCGACTCGCGCCGCAGAATGCCATTTCGCGTCTCTGCATTGACTTAACATGTAAATCACTCACGCGAATCGCGTCCGGTGTGAACGCACCTTAAAAATGCCTGTTTGGGAAAAACAAGATAAAATAAATAACATGGTAGTTTATGTCTTCAGTGGTGTAGTCAGTACAGCATACGGCTTAAGGATCTAGGTTTTGACACGATTGACCCGGGTTCGAATCCGCTTTTGCAGAGCTCACTCTTCTCTCTTTTCCCATCACATAGGAAAGGCATTTACTTCTAGAAAATGTTCTAAAAATGGAAATAAAGTGCCTAACGAAATGTTTAATAATAATAATAATAATAATAATAATGCATTTATTAGGTAGGGGTAGGTGCAGGGAGGGCTTTTATTGTCCCATTAAGGCAGCACCTATTTAATAATTTTAACAAATATACACTATGTTATTATTGCATCCCATAAATGTACAACAATACTAAGGTGCAAATAGTATGTATCTGCCAAAATAAAGTATAAATAGCATCTAAGTACTATTTACACATATTGCAAAGAACTGCTACTTTTATATGGTGTAAATAGAATATATCACTATTTTCACTTTCACAGTATGCTATTTCACTTAGTAAATAGCATCTACAGCTATTTGAACATCATCTATTGCTAAGAAAATCGTCACGGGTGTTGCAGGCACGAAGACAAAGACAGGCAGATACAATATCAAAGGAGAATTTAACGATGAAGGTTCTCAGGTGAGCAATAAAGCAGGTCACAACACACGCTTACTACAATGGACTATACACGACGGCGATCAGACACAGACTGGGGGAAAGTGAGAACTAAATAGGGAACACAAACAAGATAATTGACTAGACACAGCTGACACAGAATGAACTAATGATGATGGTTACTACGGAAACAGATGAGTGGCGGGAAACAGAACAAAGAATCACATGACAAATGAAAACAGGAAGTCCATAGAACAAAACAGAACATAACTGTGACAAAAAAAAGTGTTATTTTCACTTGGTGTAAATAGCATCTATCACTATATGCATTTATAACTGCTGCCTAACTTTAAACAGGCATTCTATTAATGTTACTAGAAGAACGTTTGTTCATAACTTTGAGAGAACATTAGCCAGTTCTGAGAATGAAAAATTTGGAGTTCCCTGTTTGCTGGATCCATATTTTTCATAACACAGTGTCACTTGGTCTCATCTTTCATGTATGTTATTCATAGAATCCATGCAATAACTTTCATTGATTGAAAATGTGTATGCAAAGCATGCTGCAATACTTTTGCCCTCCATTAAGGCAAATCAGCCAACCAACACAATTTCAAATCAATACATATTGGCAGCTGTTCATATCCCAGCAATGCATTTTACCTCAGCCAAGAACCCTAAACCTACCTGGATTTTAATTTGAAAGGTCCAAAAAGCAACTTCAGTGCCAAAAGTCACTGGATTTAGGCTGTAGAGACAGTGTGCATGAGCTAGAGACTGGGTTGGAAAAATATGAAAGAGACTGGGTTGGAAAAATCTGAAAGAGACTTCAAAACATTCTCCTGCCTTTTGTCATGTACTGATAAGCTAATATTTATGATTTATTTGCCATGTGTTGTTCCTGATTCACATTATTGTGAAAATCAGTAAGTATGCAAGGTTTGGGTAAATACATCCGTGTGCCGTTTCAGACAACACGTTCTCACTCCCAACTCGTCACATATTGACGCTTGGTCAGGACCACACGGCGTCACTTTTTAACGCACAGGGTAGGGGAGTGCGGGGCACAACCTAACGCGGGGTTAGTTGTAACACGCATGTTTTAACCCTTTCCACACATGCCAGGATGACTGGCCGGAAGGGAGCAGAATTTAATTGAGCCCCATGTTAAAATGCCCAACTTTACAGCAGATTAAAACATGTTTACAGTCTGGTACAAATTGTGGTTTTGGTCTATACAGCTAATTTTGCCATTCATGACAACTGTGAGGGGGGTGAATTTTTTTATAATTCGTCCGTTTACATTATATAAAGCCTTAAAGTTCTGCATAACTAAGGGCGTGGCCCCTTTGAGTGACAGGTGGATAGCCATTCATCTGCTGTCTGTAAGTCATCGTGTCACCTCAGCTCCACCCACGTCCCACCTCTTTGCCCATTTTCTATCATCCGGGAGTAACGCGCGATGACGCGCTGCCAAGATGGCAACGGCCGTCTCGTCCCTACTTTACACTTCAAAACTGCTCTTCAGAATCCTATGGGTGACGTCACGGACACTATGTCCATATTTGTTTACAGTCTATGGTCAGATCAAGACACAATTAATTCTTTGCGTTTGTAAAAGTAGACATGATCACTCCTACCCTAAACCTACCCTCTTCTCAACAATATAAAACACGTAACAGGCAAATAAAAGTACAGTCACAGGTATTTATTGCCAAAACAACTCATGTTGCATTCCAAGTCTTCTGAAGTCATACGATATCTCTATGTAAAGAACAGAGTTGATCTTAATGTTTTTATCGCTGAAATGATAATCCCATTAAAGGGTTGAAGGGTCCTGACCAAGCGTCAATATGTGACGAGTTGGGAGTGAGAACATGTTGTTTCGGAGGGATGGTTTAAAACACACAGATTTGAAACAGTCAGAGCTCAGAGGAAACAGTACTTTATGAGCAGTTAGATGATGGTTATTATAATTCCTAGCATAACTGTTATTAGAACTGTAGTCATGGCACAGATTTGCAACATGTTCATTTAAAGTAATTTCAGAGGCAGAGAACATTATCAGATTTAAAGGCAAACAACAATTTCTAATGTGGGCGTTGAATTGTGCAAATTACGATCATGAATGCGCATTAAAGGGATAAATTCACCAAAATATGAACATAAGATCATTCTTTTCACACCCTTGTGTATTATTTTTTCATGGAACACAAAAGCTGAAAAATATTTGACATGTATTTACAATAAATAGGGGCTATTTTAAAGGACGCCAAAGCAAAAGTATGAGCCACTTTTATAGTGCTTTTGAGAAACCCATGAGTAAAGGAGCAAATGTAAAGTGATTTTGATGTTTGGTTGAACTATTCCTCAAAGAAAGTCATGTTGACTCAAAACCATGTTTCCTAAAATTGCTCTGCTTCCCAAACTTCTTAACTCAACTCTCTAACTTCATAAATTACTGTTGAAAGCCTCTTCTCCAGGCAGTTCAAACCAGTTTTACCGTGAAAAGAGGTGCTCAGCGTTATTATCTGACCTTTATGTTACAGGAGGAGTCTGGGGAGACTGATGGCATAATTCAACTAAATAAGTTGTTTTCATGGAGACGGTATGAAGAAGGTGGTTTGTTAACCAGGTAAATGAGGTAACAGTGGGAGGACAGCATAGTGAGAGAGACAGAGATTCTGACACAGAGCCTCTTTGTGGATCAAGATGATGGCAGTGAAGTCTGAAGCGCACATAAGTGGCCGAAGGTTTCATAAGTGCAATCACTCGCCATTTCAGCTCCGCAGCAGGACGGACAGCTTCACAGCGCTGAAGGCTCCCGCTACATTTACTCTCGTCTTGGCCTGAAACTTTCTGCACAATTTCTCTGAAACAAGACCCCCTGAGAGAGATGGGAGAGAAACATGTCACACACACACACACATGCACACACGTGTTTCTGCAACGTTTGGCACTTTTGGCCCTGTAATAAGCTCTCATAAAAGTTTTCTTAAAACACGTTTTACTTTTTAAGTCCAACATAGTATATACATCAATCAATAGAGAGTTCTGTCATTTAATCATTCTATTTGCTACAGTGTCATTTCCACCCAGTGTTATTTTAGGATTAGTTATATACTTATATTTATAGTATTTATGCATATTTTGATTTAGCTTTTATCTTTAATTTAAATTTTAGTTAAAATTGTAGTTATTTTATGTAATGATGTCATTTTTATTAGCTTTATGTTTTTTTATTATTTATTTATTTATTTATTCATTCATTTTAGTTTTAGTCATTTATTTTAGCTGTCAACATTCATAATAAAAATGGTAATATAGGTGCTGGTCATATAATTAGAATATCATCAAAAAGTTGATGTATTTCACTAATTCCATTCAAAAAGTGAAACTTGCATATTATATTCATTCATTACACACAGACTGATATATTTCAAACGTTTATTTCTTTTAATTTTGATGATTATAACAGACAACTAAGGACAATCCCAAATCAGAAAATTAAAATATTGTGAAAAGGTTCAATATTGACACTCTAATCAGCTAATGAACTCAAAACACCTGCAAAGGCCTTTAATGGTCTCTCAGTCAAGTTCTGTAGGCTACACAATCATGGGGAAGACTGCTGACTTGACAGTTGTCCAAAAGTCGACAATTGACAAGACACAAAAGGTCATTGCAAAAGAGGCTGGCTGTTCACAGAGCTCTGTGTCCAAGCACATTAATAGAGAGGCGAAGGGAAGGAAAAGATGTGGTAGAAAAAAAGTGTACAAGCAATAGGGATAACCGCACCCTGGAGAGGATTGTGAAACAAAACCCATTAAAAAATGTGGGGGAGATTCACAAAGAGTGGACTGCAGCTGGAGTCAGTGCTTCAAGAACCACTACGCACAGACGTATGCAAGACATGGGTTTCAGCTGTCGCATTCCTTGTGTCAAGCCACTCTTGAACAACAGACAGCGTCAGAAGCGTCTCGCCTGGCTAAAGACAAAAAGGAAAAAAAGTGGTCCAAAGTCATGTTCTCTGATGAAAGTAAATTTTGTATTTCCTTTGGAAATCAGGGTCCCAGAGTCTGGAGGAAGAGAGGAGAGGCACACAATCCACGTTGCTTGAGGTCCAGTGTAAAGTTTCCACAGTCAGTGATGGTTTTGGGTGCATGTCATCTGCTGGTTTTCTGAGGTCCAAAGTCAACGCAGCCGTATACCAGGAAGTTTTAGAGCACTTCATGCTTCCTGCTGCTGACCAACTTTATGGAGATGCAGATTTCATTTTCCAACAGGACTTGGCACCTGCACACAGTGTTAAAGCAACCAGGAGCTGGTTTAAGGACCATGGTATCCCTGTTCTTAATTGGCCAGCAAACTCGCCTGACCTTAACCCCATAGAAAATCTATGGGGTATTGTGAAGAGGAAGATGCGATATGCCAGACCCAACAGTGCAGAAGAGCTGAAGGCCACTATCAGAGCAACCTGGGCTCTCATAACACCTGAGCAGTGCCACAGACTGATCGACTCCATGCCACGCCGCATTGCTGCAGTAATTCAGGCAAAAGGAGCCCCAACTAAGTATTGAGTGCTGTACATGCTCATACTTTTCATGTTCATACTTTTCAGTTGGCCAAGATTTCTAAAAATCCTTTCTTTGTATTGGTCTTAAGTAATATTCTAATTTTCTGAGATACTGAATTTGGGATTTTCCTTAGTTGTCTGTTATAATCATCAAAATTAAAAAAATAAACATTTAAAATATATCAGTCTGTGTGTAATAAATGAATATAATATGCAAGTTTCACTTTTTAAATGGAATTAGTGAAATAAATCAACTTTTTGATGATATTCTAATTATATGACCAACACCTGTATACTGATACTGATAAATAATATATTTTGCAAAATGTAAATTCGCAATTTTTTTCCGCAATTGCAATTCTATACCTCACCAAAAAAATTTTGTGAGATATAAAAATATACATTTTGAGACTTTTTTTCTCAAAACTATATTTATATCTCACAATTATGATTTTATAACTTGCAATTGTGAGTTTATATCTCGCAGTTCTGAGAAAAAAAAGTCGGAATTGTGAGAGAAAAAAAAAAGAGGGGGGGGGGGGGCATTGTTCTGTGAGGGAATCAAGCTTCCATTTGTGTAATTTGACCTTTAATGTTTTTCTTGTCCTATATTTGTAATTTTATAACTTTTGATACAATTTTATCAGCGCCCAAATTGTTATTTGTAGTTAGGGAAAGTTGTAACTGTTCTAAAAAGGGCTATAAATATTTATTCACAAAAAAAAGAAAGAAATACAAACAATTAAAATAGTTATTTTTTTATTTACTTTTTTGTTGTATTATCATATTTGATAAATATACTAATTCATATTTTTATGAAAGATATAAATATTATTATTTGAATATTCTATCTAGAATATAACCTCTTTTGAAGTATCTGGGACAAGGGAATCAATAAAATCTAAATATAATAAAAAATAAATATTTCTGGGACAGTTCAAACTGTATAGCTTGAAGAATCCCTCGGATATGCTGCATACTATTATGGGGTAAATGGCTGAGATGTCAAACAAACATTGGCTGTGGTTCAGACGTAACTCCTGAAAGCATAAATCGTAAGGAGTTGTTTTAGGCAGGTTTGAGGACACTTCTTAGGAGCACGGCAATAATTGCTCCCCTGGAGACTGGGGAAATGCCCTCATTCCTGAAGCCTTTGGCCACCACAGTATTTATAGTGCTTCTCCTTCTTTGTTGAACCTGTCAAGAGGTTGCACCCAGCGACAAAATAAAGAAAGATGTTTTTTATATTTTATATATATATATCGTGAGTGCTATTTTTTTGAGCAGTGTTGCCTTTGAGGATTTACCTCTGTTAAAGTCACATGGTGTGCTTGGCTGGCTTTCGTGAGAAACCATCAGTGGATGTATAATTCAAGGTTTCTATTTCACGTCATGTCCGCGGAGAGCGCTTCTTGATGAACGATGCATTGTTTATGTGATCTCTGCACCTGTCACTTCATCTCCGGCGGCTAGGTATTTAAGTGAAGCAGTTAGATCCACATTTATCATTACTATCAAGCTAAAAGGTTAGTAGAGTTTAATCCACAGTCCCCATACCCTTTGCTTCAGCTGTCAGATGACAGAGTATTCCTTCCCCCCAACCCTCTGTTTTTCCGCCTTCTTAACGTTCTCGCAGTATGGGAGAGTGGATGTGCTGGAGCGGTTCCATATGATATATTCCCCGGTGGCCTGATTTCCAGTGTGGTACATGTGCATGCTAACTGCTCTGGTTGGCTCTGATCCGCCCACTCAGTACCATTAGATAAAGTGTTTCGGCTGCTCAGCGTGGAAGAAACACCCCGCCTGCTCACTCCGAAGATCTCTTCAAGGTTTCGTTAAATAGCATTTCCCTCGCTCAGGGGAGGCAGACGCTGAAAACGGTGGAGATGAGACGAGCATGTGTGTGTTTGCTCACCCAAGTGACTAATAAAGGATCTTCATCATGGTTTTGACGACACAGTGACGTTAGGTGCATTGTAGAGCACAACAATGATCATCCACTTTGGCTAGGCATTTCAACAAGGTCTGCAATAAAGAATTTTTAACAATGAACCAAAGCAAATCATACTAAGCGCCATATTTACTAACAGCTTGCGCCAGCGCAAAAACCCTCTATAGGCGTTAAAAAACTTCTGTCAGGATTTACGCTAAAAAGCCATGGACACAGTTATTTTTGCTAAATTTATGGGAGGAGAGTATTAAAATGAATCATGCAATTGCGCTAGTCAATTTATTGGTATTTGCACCATTATTTGACGCCCCAAAAAGCATGGCTGCGTCCAAAATCACATACTCTTTAGAAAAGATACAAAAGCTGTCACTTGGGCAGTACCTTTTCAAAAGGTACACTTTTGTACCTAAAGGGTGCATATTGGTACCTTAAAGGTAGATATTAGTACCTAAAGTGTACATGTTAGTACCTAATAGTGTACCTATTAGTACCTAGTGTATTACTCCCATCTTTCGGATGATACGTTAAACCGAGGTCCTGACCCTCTGTGGTCATTAAAAATCCCAGGATGTCCTTCAATAAAAGAGTAGGGGTGTAACCCCGGCATCCTGGCCAAATTTGCCAATAGGCCCCTGTCCTTCATGGCCTCCTAATTATCCCCATATATATAAATATATACACAATCGGTTTCATTAGTCTCCTCTCCACCAATAAGCTGGTGTGTGGTGGGAGTTCTGGAGCAATATGGCTGCCGTCGCATCATCCAGGTGGATGCTACACATTGGTGGTGGTTGAGGAGATTCCCCTCTTCTATGTAAAGTGCTTTGAGTGCCTAGAAAAGAGCTATATAAATGTAACAAAATATTATTATTATTAGTGTAAAAGGAACAAAAGTGTACTTTTTGAAAAGGTACCGCCTCAGTGACAGCTTTTGTACCTTTTTTTCTGAGAGTACCTATTTTGAATAAGTAATTAAAAAAGTATGTTCTATATAGTATAAATGTGTGTAACATAAATATAATCATTACCATGTTGTCATTATCATGTGACCTACCAGCGTCAGTTTCGTCGCTTATGACGTACTATCCCATGGCCTCATGGGATAGTAAAGTGTTCATTGTATGCACACTTCAGAATCTCACCGGAAGTTGTAGATCATCTGGGTACTTTTTGTCTACTCTTTTGTGAGTACTGTGAAATCTGACATACTACTCTTATCACATACTGTTTTGTCACCTACTATATAATATGATGTATGTATGTACTATATAGTATGCGATTTCGGATGTAGCCCATGTCTTAAACCAGACGCTAGTTTGCACGGCTCTTGGTAGATTGCGTTGGTCATTATGGAAATTATTTGTCTTCTTTAATGTGATCATTGTAAGTAGATAATGCGCAGAGCTTTCCACTGCCATTGGTGTTTTTAAGGGATTGCGCTCTCACACTAATTTGCCCTGTTTAGTAAATCTGGACTTAATGTGAGCAAAAAATATGGTAAAAATTATGGAAAACAACAAGGTGTATACACCATAGTACGTTTTACAAGAACATATTTTTTTCAGTTTTTCTACTTCAAAATTTCTTATTTTAATTCATTGTGCTGTTTCTTTTTTGAATTTGAGAAATTTTCTAGAAAATTGCATATGAGTGAAAATCCCAAATTATTATATATACGTTTAGTCTGATTATAATGTAAAATACTATATATTTGTTGTTTATGGCAAAATATCCGAACATGCAAATATACAAATACACAAGTCATTAGACTGCATAGAATCAGTTAAGATCTTTAAGAATTCATACACTAAAAAAAAAAGTGTAGAAACAGATTTCACTCAGAAATTACTAGTACATTTCTCAAGTCATTACAACGGCAAGTATCACATTGAAGTGTGAAATTTGAAGTAGAAAGACTGAAATCGACAAAAAATTTTTTTTTACAGTGTAGTTCTTAAAAAAAAACATTTAAAAAAGCACACTGACTTGTGGCCTATACAGAAGTATGTACTAAGGTCAATTTTGAATGAAATGTTATGAAAATCAGGATATATGGAGTCGGCAGAGCTCGCAGTAAGTAACATCATGGTCAAGGATTTGATTCCCAGCGAGCGCACATACTGATATAACGGCTATGGGTTCCCTGTAACTTTATCCACATTACATTTGTTTCATTTGCTGCAAAAAGCATTTTCCAAATGCATAAATGTAATGTGGATGAAGTTGACTTTGCTTGCATGATGGTCATAACTCCACATAATTCACTTACAAACCACATTTCTTCTAATGTGTCTAATGTGCAGCTATAGAGGCTTGTTCACTTACTCGCATATAGTGGATATTTGTGTGTACGGGTCGGGATTGTGTTCAGATTTGATAAGGTTTTCAACACTTTGATGAAACTCAAAGGCAAAAGCCCATGAAACGTTTGGCAGCCAGTTAAACCCCTGAACAAAGACAGGCCTGCATACGGCATCTAGTGGGAAGAAAACACACATTGTATGTTCAAACCTCCACTGATTCACGTGATGGAATTATAAGAATCTGCATTTATATGACTGTTTACTGTTATTCTTATTTTACATATGCAACACTGTAGATTCTGAAGTCAAAAGTTGACCTTATTTACTTGTCCACGATTCAATCCAAAGAAGAGAAAAAGGAATATATTGCAAATATGTTTTCATGTTGACTATGTTGATGATATTCAATTTTGTGCAGACAGATTACACATAGTAAAATGATTAAAGCCACATAATAAGAATCCTAAAACACCATGCATTTAAAGTTGCTATGAAACGGAAGTTGCAATCCTCTTTTTGTGACTTATATCCAAGTGAAACTCGAATAAATGATTAGAAAACTTGAATGCATCTCGAATGAGACAACATTTATGAGCACATTTTGTTAGAATGGCCAGCAAAAAAATACAGTGTTATGTCCAAGGTGTTATACAGTAAGGAAGTAATGCACTTCTTTTATCAATCTTTCTTTTTCTTTTCAGGTTGTCCCAGGGCCGTTAAGCGAGTAGGAAGTTCTAAACGTATTGCTCTGGCAGCAGCAGCCATGATGGCAATGGATTCTGACGTGACACAGGGACCATCTGTCTCTTCCGCTCACCCTCTCCACCTGCTCTCGTTCTCACCCATCAAACTTCCGTTTCTGACGGCACCTCGTTCAGGTAGGAGTACAACAGAAAATGCTTTTTTAGTGTCTTTGTGCCCAATAAAAAAAATCCCCAGCGGTCTCCAATCAAACACAGCTGTCCCAAAGGATCCTATCCTAGCTGCAGTTTTAGGGAGTAACTGACTAAAAGTAATGACCATTTAACTTAATTAGATTTTACAGTGACAGCAGCTCAGCTGTTCCAAAATAGTGAAGTTTGTCCAGTTAACATGGCGTGATATAACTGTCACAACGGTTTGTGAATCCTTCAAGAATGCATGATCGTGAATATGTTATTGCTTTTATACGACATTAATAATGAGCAATTTACATTTTGGACACTATTTTGTTACTACTGCATTTTTGAGCATTCTCTACCAAGGAAAATATTTCCAAACAAAGCCACATGAACCATTGCTTCTCCAAGCAACACACGGTTGTGGCATTACTGAATGAATCAGTGTAGTTGAATGAATCGGATGAGTGAGTGGTTTAATGAATCACTCGTTTGCGGTCCGTTAAAGGCGTAGTCTCAAAACATGCCTACTCTTCTGCTACACAGTCAAAAGTATGTACCTTTTTTTTCACAAAAACAGGGTGTAGCAAAAGTATGTGAGTTGGGACACAGAAATAGTCAACCTGAATGAATCAGATGAGTGAATAATCCAATGACTCACTCGTAAGGATGGCTATTTGTTCTGTTCCTGATTGAGTCGTGTATTTGAATGGATCGGATGAGTGAATAACGATTAACTTATAGTAATTTGCTTTTTATTACTGAATGAATCACTGTGTTTGAACAAATCAGTTGACTTAGTGATTCAGTGACTGATTCATAAATATAGTCAGTTACTTGGTTCCTAAAAGAATCAGTGTTGTTGACTGAATCGGATGAGTGAGTGGTTTAAAGAATCACTAGTCTGCGGTCCATTAAAATATGTCCCCAAACTTGCCTACTCTTCTGCTACACAGTCAAAAGTATGTACTTTTTGATCACAAAAACAGGACATACTTTTAGGGCGTAGCATAAGTATGTGAGTTGGGACACAGAAATAGTCAACCTGAATAAATCGGATGAGTGAACAATCCAATGACTTGAATGAACCGGATGAGTAAATAACGATTAACTTTATAAAAGATAGTCAGAGTGAATAATCCAATGACTCACTCGTAAAGATGGCTATTTGTTCTGTTCCTGATTGAGTCGGATGAGTAAATAACGATTAACTTATAGTCATCTGTTTTTATTATTGAATGAATCACTGTATTTGAATGAATCAGTTGACTTAATGACTTAGTGACTCATTCATAAAGATAGTCAGATGTTTAGTTCCTTAAAAAAAATATCAGTGTTGTTGACTGAATCGGATGAGCAAATGGTTTAATGAATCACTGGTCTGCGGTCACTGGTTAAAGGCAGTTAAAGTTGCCTACTCTTCTGCTACACAGTCAGAAGTATGTACTTTTTCTTCACAAAAAACAGTATTTTTAGGACGTAGCATAAATATGTGAGTTGGGACAGAAATAGTCAACCTGAATGAATCAGATGAGTGAATAATCCAATGACTCACTCGTAAGGATGGCTATTTGTTCTGTTCCTGATTGAGTCGGATGAGTAAATAATGATGAACTTATAGTCATCTGTTTTTATTATTGAATGAATCACTCTATTTGAATGAATCAGTTGACTTAATGACTCAGTGACTCATTCATAAAGATAGTCCGTTATTTAGTTCCTAAAAGAATCAGTGTTGTTGATCGAATCGAATGAGTGAATGATTCAATAATGCGCTTGTAAGGACAGTTGTTTCTGATTGAATCAGTGTGTTTGAATAAATCAGTTCATGAAGAAACCTGCAGAAAGAATCACTTAAAATTATCAAATTATGTTGATTAATGTTACTAATTATTAAAGTTGGATCCTGTTTGGTGTGCACTAAACTGTCTTTTACAAACTATAGTGGAAAAACTCTCATCATCAATGCTTCAGCTTTTTTCTTTGTGCTCAGGTTTAAACCAACCTGCTTTGTGTTGTTTTGTCTAGATCTGACCCACTTGGTATTATTCTTGGGTTCATAATGAGGGCCTGCTTTCTCACAAAGCTTCTGATGCCCTAATTGGTGAATTGTAATTGCAAATGCCTTTGGTTATGCAAATGTTGCAGTTTTGTAGTCCTGGGCTGACAGAAATAGTCTGCATGTTGTTTTATTCCTTCACTTTAAACTCTATTAAAATATTTTACAGTGCATTCTGGTAAAAAAAAATAAGTTAGTGTGTGTACGGTGCTTTCAAGCAGACTTATTCGATTTGAGAGGAAATTTGAGGGTGTTATGGTTGTTGGTTTGGACTTCCCCTAGCAATTACAAGAAATGTTGCTGCTTGAGCACCCATCTTCTTGGTGAGTTTGTTTAGGTGTTTTTCTTACCGTGGCATTCCCATTTCTCTTCAAAAAGTAAGAGTTTCACTTTGCTGAAGTTGACGGGTTTAAATCAAGGGTCAGTACATAATGACTGAACTGAAAAGAGAAGTACGGCCGTTCATTTGGGGAAACAAACAGAGCGTATCCTTTTTATTTCCAGTCTTCCTTTCTCTCTTTTTCTTTCTGTCTATTTCTCTGCCGTCATGCATATTGATTAACTGTTTCCTTCGTCTGTTGTTCAGTGAACTTGCTCAGTCCCTCTTGCTTGTGAATTGCCTGAGGTGAAAAACCGTGAGTGAGTGTCAATACGAGTGTGAACAAGAGTCTGAGTGCAGATCTATATATTTTATGAGCAAATGTATGTATTTTTTACCTCCAGTCTTGTATGTGGGTGTGAGGGATGAATTCTCTGCCATGAATCAATAGGAAATGTGGCTGCGTGTGTGTCAATATGCCCCCTATGGATGACAGGAATCCTCCCCTGGAATTACTTCCTTTAGCCAGGCCTCAAAAGCAACATTAAAGCAAGCATGCCAGCAAACCCCAAAGGGCTTTTAATCTAGCACTAATGATATACACTCACCTAAAGGATTATTAGGGACACCATACTAATACTGTGTTTGACTCCCTTTCGGCGTCAGAACTGCCTTAATTATACGTGGCATTGATTCAACAAGGTGCTGAAAGCATTCTTTAGAAATGTTGGCCCATATTGATAGGATAGCATCTTGCAGTTGATGGAGATTTGTGGGATGCACATCCAGGGCACGAAGCTCCCATTCCACCACATCCCAAAGATGCTCTATTGGGTTGAGATCTGGTGACTGTGGGGGCCATTTTAGTACAGTGAACTCATTGTCATGTTCAAGAAACCAGTTTGAAATGATTCGAGCTTTGTGACATGGTGCATTATCCTGCTGGAAGTAGCCATCAGAGGATGGGTACATGGTGGTCATAAAGGGATGGACATGGTCAGAAACAATGCTCAGGTAGGCCGTGGCATTTAAAGGTCCCGTTCTTCGCGATCCCACTGTTCAAAATGTAGTTAGTGTGTAATGTTGCTGTTAGAGCATAAATAATACCAGTAAAATTATAAAGCTCAAAGTTCAATGCCAAGCGAGATATTTTATTTAACAGAAGTTCCCTTTCAAAGCCTACAGCGAACGGCCGGCTTGGACTACATCCTGGTACTTCCTTCTTTAATTACATCAGTAGAACAGTAGAACAGTCTAACCTCCGCCCACAAGAATACGCAAAAAAGAGGGCGTGCTCTTGTTGCTGTCCCACGTGGAGAAGAGGAAGTGTTGCGTGGAGAAAAGGAAATGTTGCGTTTGAGACGCTGTTATTTTCATTCCGGAGTCAAATCACCTTTGTTTGGCTTTCCCAAGGACGCTGTAGAGATCATTGAGCGCATATAGCTCCCTGTTAAGAGGCGTGACCTTTCCGTGCAAGTTATGTGCGCTAAGCTGCTGTCAAATCACAACACAGGAACCGTGTCACGTGCGCTAAGCTGCGGTCAAATCACAACACGGGAACCACTGGCACAATCAGAACTCGTTACGTATTTCTGAAGGAGGGACTTCATAGAACAAGGAACTCATCAGCCGTTTTTAGGACAGTGAAAACAGCGGTATACAGATAAGTAAATTGTGTGAAAAATACTGTGTTTTTTTACACGCGAAACATGAACACGTTATATTGCACACTGTAAACACAATCAAAGCTTCAAAAAAACACGAAGAACGGGACCTTTAAACGATGCCCAATTGGCACTAAGGGAGCTAAAATGTGCCAAGAAAACATCCCCCACACCATTACACCACCACCAGCCTGCACAGTCGTAACAAGGCATGATGGGTCCATGTTCTCATTCTGTTTACGCCAAATTCTGACTCTACCATCTGAATGTCTCAACAGAAATCGAGACTCATCAGACCAGGCAACATTTTTCCAGTCTTCAACTGTCCAATTTTGATGAGCTTGTGCAAATTGTAGCCTCTTTTTCCTATTTGTAGTGGAGATGAGTGGTACCCGGTGGGGTCTTCTGCTGTTGTAGCCCATCCGCCTCAAGGTTGTGCGTGTTGTGGCTTCACAAATGCTTTGCTGCATACCTTGGTTGTAACAAGTGGTTATTTCAGTCAAAGTTGCTCTTCTATCAACTTGAATCAGTCGGCCCATTCTCCTCTGACCTCTAGCATCAACAAGGCATTTTCGCACACAGGACTGCCGCATACTGGATGTTTTTCCCTTTTCACACCATTCTTTGTAAACTCTAGAAATGGTTGTGCGTGAAAATCCCAGTAACTGATCAGATTGTGAAATACTCAGACCGGCCCGTCTGGCACCAACAACCATGCCACGCTCAAAATTGCTTAAAATCACCTTTCTTTCCCATTCTGACATTCAGTTTGGAGTTCAGGAGATTGTCTTGACCAGGACCACACCCCTAAATGCATTGAAGCAACTGCCATGTGATTGGTTGATTAGATAATTGCATTAATGAGAAATTGAACAGGTGTTCCTAATAATCCTTTAGGTGAGTGTATATGCATATTTGTCTGATGCCGTGGTAACTGGACCACTCTTCATGTCCGGTTCGCAGAACATCAGCCCACTGCATTTGAATTGTAATAGACTTTCTGATTGCAATCTAACTCTTAAGGCAGGAATTGTTGTATGGTGTGTGTAAGGGAAGATAATGGAGGTGTATGGCTCTCTCTGGATACTGTGTTTAAGGATTGTAACCGATGTAAGACAGAATAGAGCGAGTTCAATTGACAGTCTTATTAATTAACCCACAATCCAATTTAACAGGCAGCTAAATGAAATCCATTGCACAGTTAGTTTTTTATCATTCCTTTCTAACTAAATTAGACTCATCACAGATTGCACCTTATCACATCTCAACATTGTATTTAAGTGCCACTATCATCAGGATAAATTATCCTGTTTTAATTAACTTTTAATTTTTCACTGTAAACCCTAACACTCAATGAATTGGTTTGAGTAAAGCCAACTCAAATTAAACACATTAGTTCAAACAAATTAACTTTTATGAGTATTTAGAACTATAATTTACTTTTGAGTTCTCAAAACGGACACATTTTAAGTAATCTAAATTGTTTCATTGTTTTGAGCTTTATGAACTTTGTTTCTTTAAATATAATTTTAACTGAAACTGGGCTGGGATTTCTATATTCCAGCATGCTTTGCCATGGCACTCAAAAGGGACAGTAAATGCCAAAAATAAGTGTTATATTATTTTTATTTTTTTTGTGCAAGATTATTGTTAAGTGGAAGATTTAGTCGTGTATAACATTTTGTTATGCTAGTTTAAAAGAGTTTCTGTTATATTGGGATTTTCTTGTATGGTTTTATATATTTTTGTGTGAATGATTAAATATTTAAAATGTTGATGTTTTTGAATATCTAAAACTGGCTATATGTATATGTAAAAAAATATATTAAATATTTATTAAATAGAATTTTTTATGTCACGCATTTTTTATGTTTTCATTTTTTATCATTCTTTTTGAGTCCATATATTAAAGCGGTATCACTTTATTTGTAAAGCCCTGTTCCCCATGTACATACTATATACTTATTATAGTAATTACAATAACTAGTTATTTCTGCTCGTTTCTGCTTCTTCTTTACCTGTGTTTTGATCTGGAGATACTGTACTCGTTCAGGAGATGCATAATAGTGCCCCCTAGCATATGAGATTAAAACTATTCACTGGCAGGGAAGCATTTTCTCATAAGTGACGAGATAACTCATCAATGGCATGGGAAGGGTTAATAACCAGATACCAACCCTGAAACTACCCCTAAACCTAACCTTAACCCTTACCGCATATTACCCAGTACTTTCTTAGGTAAGTGCACTGTAAGTAAACGTAAGTGCACATACTGTAAAATAAAGTGCAACCATTTAAGCTTGCAAAACACGTATTGCAGATGTTAGAGTTTAGTGTACTTTATTACATGCTGTGGACACAGATGCTACACTTTTCTTGCAATGGCTATTGTGAGGCATCTTGCTGTCTACATCCTACATAGCCAGCTGACTTTTAAGACTTTTAAGAAAATGTTAATTCAAACATTTAATTCAGTCATGGAACTCTAGAGGGCGCAGTCTGATATGTCTGATTTGCTGATTTGCCTCTGCTGATCCTGCAGCCAATGAGATTGCTTGCTCAACATTTTAATAGTCTGGTTCATTATCTGCTGTAAACTAGTCCTGCAGTTCCTCTGAAATCCTCCACCTCCCCCAGCTCCACCTGCATAGATCTGTTACGGGATTTATGTATTATTTATGGGATTTATGGGATATTTCTATTTATGTATGTCAGTGAAGCTGCGTTGACACCATTTGTATTGTAGATTTTTTATGGGGAAAATATTTGGCGTTAACATGTTTCTAAGCTAACAATGTGATACATAAACATACACTGCACATTCAAATATAGGATAAATGGTCATTTTTGTAATTATATTGAAATTAATACATTTGACTATTGAATAAATCAAACCATTTCTCTATTTTTGTCTGCCAACTAAAATTTATTTTCCCCATTTTAGATGACACAGTGCATGCTTTTCATGTGATACTACCTTTAAATTAAGCCAAACAGAAGGTATTTTAGAATAATTATACTGCCTACCACTTGGATTAACCTTCATGACGGGAGGATGCATATGATGCTTCCTACTTAGAGCCAAATCGAGCCAGTCTGTGGATGCTGATGCCAGTTGCAATGGATGCATGCTTTTGAAAGCAGATGTTTCTATTATATCAATGTTCATGAGTTGAGTCTCTTATATTTGAGCTTACCATGCTCTCTGTTAGTGCCAGTGCTGCGGGGGGAGTCCTTTAATGCCAATGGAGGCGGCTTTGAGCTCTCTTCAAATGTCTGAATTACAGGAGTCCTACACATCTGTGCTGAAAGATTAGGCTTTCAACTGATGCCCTGAATGTGACTCCATTGTTGCCAAACCAATCCCCCCCGCAAATAAATGATAGAGTTTTGTGTGACCAAAATGTGTATATTACAATATGGAAAGTTTTAGGTTACAGTATCAACATGAAGTTGAGTAGATGAAGAATTAATTAGTTTTAGGTGAGTCAGTTCAGAGGTGTTTGTCTATTTATGTCGGGATGTTGGACAGTAAGTTGAACGAATGTGTGAGCTTATGGTGTCTATAGATGGTTCCTATAGTCTTTTACTGATGTGTGAGAAGTTGTTTTTTTATCTCACACCTAAAGATGTGCTTTTCTACTCTTTACTTAAAAATCGCCATGCAGTACACTTGTAAGAGAGGAGACCGAACTCGGTGGGTGTGCATGACTTTATTGTTCTGCAGTGATAAATAATAATAATAAAAAAATGGAAATTTCAAATCTGAAAACGTACAAGATTTAAACAATTTTACAGCATCATTATATAGAATACAATGAAATCAATAGAATATACGTATATTAGTGCTGGGCAATCGATTAATCGTGATTAATCGCATCCAAAATAAATGTTTGTTTACATAATGTATGTGTGTGTACTGTGTATAATTATTATGTATATATAAATACACATTCATTCATGTATATATTTAAGACATATTTGCATGTATATACACTGTATTGTAAATAAAGTTTATTATTGTATATATATATATATAAAAATTATACACAGTACACACGCATATATTATGTAGACACAAACTTTTATTTTGGATTCGATTAATCACGATTAATTGATTGCCCAGCACTAAACTATATACATTGCTGCTCAAAAGTTTGGAGTCGAAAAAAACCCAAACTTTTTTTCCACAAAGACGCATTCAATTGATCAATGACAGTAAAGACATTTATAATATTCTATTGCAAATATATGCCATTTATCAAAGAATCCTGATAAAATGCATCATTGTTTCCACAAAAATATGAAGCAGCACAACTGTTTTTAACAGTTTTTAACAGGATAAATTATCCTGTTTTAATTAACTTTTAATTTTTCACTGTAAACTCTAACACTCAATGAATTGGTTTGAGTAAAGCCAACTCAAATTAAACACATTAGTTCAAACAAATTAACTTTTATGAGTATTTAGAACTTTCATTTACTTTTGAGTTCTCAAAATGGACACATTTTAAGTAATCTAAATTGTTTCATTGTTTTGAGCTTTATGAACTTTGTTTCTTTAAATATAATTTTTAACTGAAACTGGGCTGGGATTTCTATATTCCAGCATGCTTTGCCATGGCACTCAAAAGGGACAGTAAATGCCAAAAATAAGTGTTATATTATAATCAATAGAATATACGTATATTAGTGCTGGGCAATCGATTAATCGTGATTAATCGCATCCAAAATAAATGTTTGTTTACATAATGTATGTGTGTGTACTGTGTATAATTATTATGTATATATAAATACACATTCATTCATGTATATATTTAAGACATATTTGCATGTATATACACTGTATTGTAAATAAAGTTTATTATTGTATATATATATATATATATATATATATATATATATATATATATATATATATATATATATATATATATATATATATATATATATATATATATATATATATATATATATATAAAAATTATACACAGTACACACGCATATATTATGTAGACACAAACTTTTATTTTGGATTCGATTAATCACGATTAATTGATTGCCCAGCACTAAACTATATACATTGCTGCTCAAAAGTTTGGAGTCGAAAAAAACCCAAACTTCAGCATTCAATTGATCAATGACAGTAAAGACATTTATAATATTCTATTGCAAATATATGCCATTTATCAAAGAATCCTGATAAAATGCATCATTGTTTCCACAAAAATATGAAGCAGCACAACTGTTTTTAACAGTTTGTTTCTTGAGCAGAAAATCAGCATATCAGAATGATTTCTGAAGGATCATGTGACACTGAAGACTGGAGTAAAGATGCTGAAAATTCAGCTTTGATCACAGGAATATATTATATTTTAAAATACAAAAAAGTTATTTTAAATTGTAATAACATTTCAGAATATTACTGTTTTTACTGTATTTTCAACGCTATCTCACGACCAATTCGTATGTATTTGTACGATGTGGCTAATTCGTACGAATTTGTACGACCTCACTCGTACGAATTTGTACGTTTTGTCTAATCCCCAGTGACGGTTAAGTTTAGAGGCGGGGTTTGAGGTAGGTCATTCGTACAAATTCGTACGAATTTGGCAACTCGTCAAATACGTACGATTTAGCAAAAATCGTATGAATTCGTACGACTGAGGTCGTACAGATTCGTACGAATTAGCCACCTCGTAAAATATGTACGAATTGCCATAAGATCGGGTTGGTATTTTTGATCCAATAAATGCAGCCTTGGTGAGCATAAGAGACTTTAAAAATCTGACTGACCAAACTTTTGATTGGAAGTGTAAATCTGTCTCTGACTTGGCAATTTTACTTGGATGGAGTTTTCGAGTTTGTGTTATGTAAATGCTACTCATGGAGTTTTCATGACTTATACAAGGTGTGACCCACCAAAAGTCAAAGGTCAAAATTTAAACAAGCTGGGCTGCTGAATGAGGGGGCAATTATGCAAATGACATTATGTCTGATAACAGCAGCATTAGTAGGTCATGATTTACATAAGAAGTGTCTTCACTGCTTGGGCATAGAGATAACGCTTTGGAGATTAATTTTCTGAGAACTGATAAACACCTTCACTGATAAATCTTCACATTTCTCTCTCTCTCTTGAGAAGTCCTGCTAATTTTCCTAATTACAAACTTATCTCAGAACAGTAGTGGGCTGGTCAAGGGGGTCAACCTGAGCTTTTGATATCGCGGCTCTACTTTCTGCGTAGACTCAGGTCCCGAGTTCACTTCTGCGCAGACTCGGTTCCAAGTCAGCGCCATATTCGGACGTTGGCGGCTTCACTTTTCTTCAGTGGAAGGCAGTGAAGGCGCGTCGTCCATATTTTTTACGGTCTATGGTTGGATGCCATAACTACAGCATTCTGCAAAATGTGTGTCGATGTTAATATTTTTAACAAGCAATCAGGGATGTTTACTCTGAGGAGGCAAGGGAGGCAGTGTCTCCTAAAAAACTGGATGTTTTAGCAACCAGCAATCGACAAAATAATCGATATTACAAAAAAATAAATGCGAATATTACTAAATGTGACATTAAAAAGTGTAAAAAACCCACTTGTTTTACAAGTAACACTGTCCCACAGCAACACAGTTGAAGTTACAGTGGGATGCTGCGTCTCTTGTGCCTCCTCTGTTCCCATGGACTTAAAACAGACTCCCTAAAGTGTGCGGTAAGTTTAGTAAGGGGTAATAGAGAATGAATGGGGGAAAGTCATGTGAGAGGAGGTAATGGCTCCACAGCACTATGATTGGATATGATCGGTTATGATTGGATGGGATTGGTTCGTGTAATAAATCCCGCCTCTTGTTTTTGTGTGTGTTCTCATCGGCCTGAATGAGTATAATGATGGCGTTAACTTTTGTGTTTGCTGAGCTAATAAAATATTAAAGCTCAAATCAATATTTTGTGTACAATTATTTAATTATGTCATCCGGTATCGCGGACTTGCTAAGATAACAAACAGGTACAATTTTAAAACAGTTTAATATCAAATCAATATCTCTTATACCCATAATTATTTATGTGTTGAAATCCTAGACTGTATAAAACAATGGACGTAGTGTCCCTGTAGGTTTCTGAAAAGCATTTTTGAAGCCCAAAGTGGGCGGAGCCGACACCATCTTGGCAGCGTGTCACTCCCAGATAACCAAAAATGGGCAAAGAGGCGTGGCGTGGGTGGAGCTGAGGTGCCTGGTTGCTAAAACCACACCCACCGAGCTCGCCAGTAGTGACAGCAGCAGCAATCCACCTGATGTCACTCAAGTGGCCACGTCCTTAATTATGCAGAACTTTAAGACTTAATATAATTTAAACGGATGAGTTATAAAAAAGTTCACCCCCTCACAGTTGTCACGAAGGGCAAAATTTGCTATATAGACCAAAATCACTTTTTGTACCAGGCTTTTTTCTGCTGTAAAGTTGGGCATTTTAACATCTATGCAATTGACTCCCTTTTGGAGCCTGTCTCTAGCGGCCAGTCGATGAATTGCAGTTTAAGTCACTTCCGTGTTGGATTCAAGAGAGAGACCGGAAGGTTGCCGCTTGGTTGAAATGCCATGTAATAAGTGGTATGGCTGTACCGTATCCCTTAAATGTCAGTCTAGTTTGACGTTGCCGCTTGCTAGCAACTGCTTTCTCCCTGGAAGCTTTGCGTTTAAAGAGCTAATCAAATATTTAGACTTCGATCAATATTTCATGTCTAATTATTTGCTTATGTAAGTAGCGTGTTAAAAGCGGGATAATGTACATCCGGCTGGTTGTCATCACAGAATGAACTCCGACAGGGTGATCGGGAACCCTGACGTAAAGCGGCTGGATGTACATTATCCCTTACATAAAACATTTCTATGTAAAATAATGCTGCACTTTTGCATTTTCTATTCATCAAATAATGCACATTGATAATAGCTAGAAATATTTATTTAGCAGCAAATCAGCATAGAATCATTTTCTGAATGATCGTGTGACACTCAAGGCTGAAGAAAAATCTTCTTGATCATAGGAATAAGCAGCCTTGGTGAGCATTTAAGACTTTCAAAAACATTAAAAATTGCACAAACCTCAAACTTGTATATATTAAGTATGTACAAGTCCCGCTCTATATTATATTTAGTCAAGCTTCCGCTCAGGCGGTGATTTCCCTGGCCGCAGCTCTGATCTCTCTCAGCTCTCTCCCACCTCATGGACTTGTGGACAGCTTGTACTACTCTTGTTCACACTGATCAGGTCAGCCTTAAAGTTTTAATTGATTGAAAAGGTCACCGGAGAGCAATAAAGAGCGAGAGAGATGAGGATGATTAAAGTGGAGAGGTCTCTAGCACAGCTTTCATTAATATTACGAACTCTGACTGGACTAAGAGAGATTCACTAATGACTCTGAGGACGCTCGCTATGAATTTGGTACCACATGTAGATGAGCAGTTTGCCCCCTGGAAACTCCCTGCATGGAGCCGTGATTTAGCACATTTATAAGGGTTGTCATGATACCTTTAAAATTCTTTAATGATAAAATACTTTATAGTTTCACGTAGACTAGAAGACATTCATAGGTTGATTCCAACCAATAGTGTGAGTTTGGAGCGGTTTATCAGTTTATTTCATCAATAGCAGACAGGGTAAAAAATACATGTACAATAAGATTGTGTGTGTGTGTGTGTGGTGTGTATTATTATTAATTATTTTTTTATAATAATAATTATTTTTAATTAATAAAATATAATTACTAATTATTTTTGTTATAATTAAATAATAATAATAATAGTAATATTATGCATGAAAGTGAAGACAAAAATACCACTGCTGTATTATAAATTAGAAGACCATTGATTGTCATGGATATTAAAGTTATTCAGTTCTTGTTATTTAGTCACTTGTTTATTATATTGTATATAATGCAATCCTTTAGGTGAGTGTATATATATATATATATATATATATATATATATATATATATATATATATATATATGTGTGTATGTGTGTATGTATGTATGTATGTATGTATGTATGTATACATATATATATGCATATACACACATATGGGACAACATATTGAGTATCGTGGTATAACAATACTTTTTGGGACAAGAGTGTCACTGGCACTAAGTATCACAAAACTTATTTACTTTATATTTTAATGTTTTTATTTTGGTCCATCTACATCTACACTGATATTATGATGATACTACTATGTTAAAATAATATGCAACGCAACCGTGTTTTTTACAATGTAAATTCAAACATAAAAATGGGAAATATAAAAATGATTAAATCCCAAATTAAGAACACATAAGGCCCTGGGGCTATAACAAACCCTTGTTCAACCAAACACACCAAACCTTGGTGCCACAACCTTTTCTATCACATAAATAATTAGTATTTTTTTTTATAAAAACAAAATCGTCAAAGCACAGAGATACAATGAGAATATACTGTCTGAATATTGAATTCAATATACAATCCACAATAGCCCTCGATGCATCTAACACGGCGGACGCAGGGGCTGCTACTGCATACTATACCTATCAGCATACTTCCCGTTATATCAAAGATAGCGGAGAAGTGGGTAGTCAGACGGTTGACGGCCCATTTGGAAAATGTCTAACCTTCATTAAATCCACTACAATTCGGTTTTTGGACCCATCACTCCACTGATAGTGCCCTGTGTGTGTTAACAGAAAACATAAAAGGTCTGCTTGACAAGAGTCCTTGTGTCTTCTTAGATTTGAAGAAAGCCTTTGACTCTGTAAACCATCAGATTTTAATATCCAGGTTGACTCAGTTTAACATCTCTGATCAAGCACTTTTATAGTTTAAATCCTATCTGTCCCACAGGAAACAGTACATGGTGTCAAATCTCCTTGTTTAGATTCTGGAGTTGGTGTCCCACAGGGGTCTATCCTTGGGCCAGTTTTGTTCTATCTTTTTATTAATAACCTACCAAATTCATGTCCAAACATCTTCTCGCAGATGTATGCGGATGAAGCAGTAATTTACACTCAAACCATCCAACAAGCAGCTGTTGATCTCACAGCTGCTTTATTCTATGTGCAGGACTGGCTTAAGGATTCATGCCTCATGTTGAACACCAGAAAAACTGTGTGCATGTACTTTTCAAAATGTCACGTCGAAGTAACCAGATCAAATGTCTTTCTGAATGGAATGGAACTTGACCTGGTCTCAGAATTTAAATATCTTGGGGTAGTCCTTGATCCAACACTTTGCTTCAAAAGACATGTAAAAAAAAGTAGCACAGGTAGTCAAATTTAATCTTCAAAATTTCAGACATATTAAAAATAATTTAACCGTGGATGCTGCTAAAACATATTTTTATTCAATGATTATTTCTCATTTTGACTATTGCTTGACTACCTGGTCTCTTGCATGCCCCACAACACTTCAAACCATAGAAAGTCTCTATAAAAAGGCATTAAAAATATTTGATAAAAAAAAAAAAAAATTCGCTATCCCACCACTACTGTCATGTTTTTAAAAAAAACATAGACTATTGGATTTTCACAATATGATCAATTTGAAAATGGTCGGTCTGATATACAAGGTTTTACATTCCCTCGCTCCTCCACCACTGAAGGATTTTATCAAAACTAAAGAAAATTTGCAGAGGACCATGCAAGCCTCCACCAGAGGAGACTTGATAATACCCCACAGGCACACCACCTTCGGTCAGACGGTCCTGTCTGTCCGAGGTGGGAACCTGTGGAATAGTCTTCCTCTAACACTGAGAGAATGCCCTACATATAGCTTGTTTAAAGTCCAGTTGAAAAAATGGTTATGGGCAAACCAAAGTTGCACACATTAGTGGGTATGTTGTATTTTATTTTCAATTTTGTATTTCGTAATGTGTACATGGATGAGTGTTTGTGAAACTGAATGAATTTTTGAGTCTTATGTGAATATTGTTTTATGGACTTTTGATAACTTATTGATAAACAATGTACTTACTATAGATGTACATTTTATTTCTGCAATGTTTTGTGACCTGTGTGATCTTAGCCCGTGGGACTACGGATGGAAATTAGCCTTTGGCTACAATCCGGCATGTTTACATGCATGTATTCCATGTTTGTTCATTAACATGCACTGTCCAATCAAAAAAAAAAAAAAATGTTTTAATATTAAGTAGGCCTATATATAAATATTCCAGGCTGCAACACATTAACAGCATAAATGCATTAACTCCAGATACGAGGTCAAAGCAAACAGGTTTCCAGGAACAGAAACAACTTTTGGGTATACAACTGCCTTAAGGAGTTTTACAATCAGTGAGGTCCCAAATTTGAGCTATTTTGGGGGCTTGGTCCCCCAAGAAATTTTTTATTTTTCTGATCTATCTATGTGCATTTTAATATGTTTGAAGGCTAAAAATAATAATAAATAGCTTTCAAAACAAACCATGTTAGTGGTTTGTCATCTTGTTTCTCATTTCATCACTCTTTATTTTTCTCTCAGTCTCCTTCTCTTGACCTGTCTCTTCCACTCCTAAAGCTGAGCTCTGGCTGATAGTCTATTCATTTTCGTCTGTGTCAGTGAAGAAAGGGTTACCTGAAGTTAATTCACTGAAGGATACGAATGCTATAAAGTTTAATACATTAATTCACAATATGTACACAAACACATTTGTCATTTTATGCCTGAAATTATTTTACATCATTCATTATACACCTCGGAAAAATACAGAGGTCCGAAGTCCGGACCATCCGGATCCTCGGTGACCTCATAGCTGACTACGGCCACTTTTACAGTCGTGTAGGCAGCCTATAGTTTACCTCAACACTTCACTTTACATGGTCGGAGCGGAGCTCTTCAGTCTGGTTCAGCTAGTTTCGCCACAGAGCCTTTACTGTACACTTGCGCTTGTATTCAAATGGATAAAGCGACTGCCTGACGCCCATTATCACATCAATAGAGCGGCGAAAGCGCCGAACAAGTTCGTCTGTGCTGTGCGTGAGACGATCCAGCTGCTCTCGCGCTGCGACTGCTGGATATATTTATTCATTTATTTGAGGTGCCGGAACGCAGTACCGGACCGTTCCGGCCCACTTTAACCCCTGTGTATATATATATATACATTGATAATTTAGATGTTTGGATACGGCGGTATACTGGTATCTATTTTAAAATATACACAGATCAGGCATAACATTATGGATAACCTATATATTCCCCCAAAACAGCCCTGACCCGTTGAGGCAAGGACTCCACTAGACCCCTCAAGGTGTGCTGTGGTATCTGGCACCAAGATGTTAGCAGCAGATCCTTTAAGTCCTGTAAGTTGTGAGGTGTGGCCTCCATGGATCGGACTTGTTTGTTCAGCACATCCCACAGATGCTCGATTGGATTGAGATCTGGGGAATTTGAAAACTCAAACTCGTTGTTGTGCTCCTCAAACCATTCCTGAACCATTTTTGTTTTGTGGCAGGGCGCATTATCTGCTGAAAGAGCCACAGCCACCAGGGAATACCGTTTCCATGAAAGGCTGTTCATGGTCTGCAACAATGCTTAGGTAGGTGGTACGTGTCAAAGTAACATCCACATGGATGGCAGGACCCAAGGTTTGCCGCCTTGCCTTCTTCCCATAGTGCATCCTGGTGCCATATGTTCTCCAGGTAAGCAACGCATTCGCACTCGGCCATCCACGTGATGTAAAAGAAAACTGATTCCAGACCAGACCACCTTCTTCCATTGCTCCGTGGTCCAGTTCTGATGCTCACATGCCCACCGTTGGCGCTATCGGCGGTGGACAGGGGTCAGCGTGGGCACCCTGACTGGTCTGCGGCTATGCAGCCCCATACGCAACAAACTGAGATGCACTGTGTATTCTGACTCCTTTTGATCAGAACCAGCATTAACTTCTTGAGCAATCTGAGCTACAGTAGCTCGTCTGTTTGATCGGACCACACAGGCTGGCTTTCACTCCCCATGTGCATCAATGAGCCTTAGCCAGCCATGACCCTGTCCCCGGTTCACCACTGTTCCTTCCTTTTGATAGACACTGACCACTGCAGACCGGGAACACCCCACAAGAGCTGCAGTTTTGGAAATGCTCTGACCCAGTCGTCTAGCCATCACAATTTGGCCCTTGTCAAACTCACTCAAATCCTTACTCTTGCCCATTTTTCCTGCTTCTAACATCAAATTTGAGGACAAAATGTTCACTTGCTGCCTAATATATCCCACCCACTAACAAGTGCCGTGATGAAGAGAAAATCAGTGTTATTCATCTCATAATGTTATGCCTGAACGGTATATTGTTAATTAAAAACCTATGATATTTTTATCGCTGAAACTGCCAGCCTCACTATAACAAATTTGAACAGGAATGGTAATGGTGCAAAAATGTGTCTGCATGTCATTGTTTTTTTCAGATGACAGTGTGAGCATCACTCATCACCAGACTGAAACACGATGATGTGGGAATGGCACATTTGAATGTGTGCCAGTCAGCGTCACACTGTGAATAACAGATCTGTCACTCTGTCTTAATTTCCTTGTTTTGGCATCACACACACGCACAGCAACATTACCTGTAATTTGTTTCTGAGCAACTGCACATTTGAGTCAGTGGTGGCCGAACTCACCACAGCGGTACTCTCGTTTCAACACGTTTAGTGTTTTATTAATAATTGAAGACAGGACCGCATCGCTAATTGTGCTGGTAATGTGATCCACTTGAAAAGAAAGAACACAGACAGATAAAGTATTGAATCCTCTACATGAGTTCAGGATGTTCTTTTTTTAACAATCATGTCTAGAAATGGTACACTAGTAATTATCCAAGCCCTGGTTTCCCTTCTATTAAAAGCCTGTGTTTGCAGACTCTTGTCACAAGTAAGAGCAGATTTATGCCACTGAGCCTTTGATTTGTGAAATCTCAATCATTAGCTCCATTCAGCGTCCCAAGCAGGATCTCGTATGAAAGCATTCTTATTCCAGGGCAAAATGACATAGTATAACTATCAGTTCTTTGATCATGCGATAGTCTGTTCATATAAAGTCTATTTAGTTTAGTTTTTTTTTTTTTTTTTTTATACTGACGCCATTATTATGAATCATCTTATCCTTCAGTTTGCATTCAATGAAGTACCTTCCATTTGTGAAGTTTTGATTTATTGGATAATTCAAAATACAGGCATTCCCACATTTTTGGAGTCTAATTTCCAGTAAAATAAGTATATTGCTCATTCCATGGTATCAACTTTTGGTCAAACTTTAGGCATTTGTGTCTTCTAAATGGCTGTTCATCATGTTATTTTCTAAACACAGCACCAGATTGTCTTCCAACAGAGCCGATAATTGCCGTTTTCTCTGTAGGAATATTTTATTGCTTAATTGACAATCCGAGAAAGCCCTCCTGTAGATCACTAGGACATTGATTCTCACATTGTTATGCTGAACAGTTGGAGACTTTACAGATTTACTGTCTGCAAACCAGTTTCCCATAGCACCGAGAATTACTCACCAACACCGAAATCAATTTAGCCTGTCAAGTTCCCCGTTTCTCTGAGCCGCCGAATAAAACTATTATCGCTTCTCCGTTCCTACTGTATCCCTTTTTTATTTTTTTATGTGAGGTCATATCTTATCTGGATAGATGCCCTCCAAATTTCTAAAATAAGTGAACTCCACCAGTATCTTATCGTTTGGACGGAGAAAAGAACGCTATTAGCAGTGCCTCCTGGTTCGCTGAAAGAGTTCTGAACTCTTAAGACTTTTGAAGAGGGTCACTCCTTTCCTCTGTATCGGTCCCTTTGTAAGCCTCCACATTAAAATTCCCTTTCAATTTTTTATCATCAAAAGGTGGGGAAAAACCTCTCAAATCTTCAAGCTGTGCTTCTGATTGGTTGTCAGAGTAGATGAGGGTCTAATCTCTGTGGGTGATGTCCTAATCTCTGCCCTCTGTTTAGCTTTTCACTCCGGTTCCTCAGCGGAATATACTCAAGTCCGCTTCAAGGAGAGTCTTGAACACACCACGGCCCGTTTGAAAGTACAATCGTGAATGAGATCTTGATAATATCGCAGTTGTTTCTCCTAAACAGCAATGGGTTTAAGTCTCTTGCTTCTCAGATTTTGCTCCTGAAGTTTTAGAAGAAATCTCAATGTCTTACTGTGTTCAGATATGCCACGTCGCCGTAGTCTGCAATTATTTCAGTCATATTTCAATTAATTAAAACTATTTTTGATAACACTTTCTATGAAACTCATGCTATAATGAATTATAATAAGTATTACTACTTTATAAATATATTTATAAAGACTCATTAAGACCTATACTACTTTATAAGAACAGTTATAGTTCAATTTACAGTCAAACCAAAAAATATTCAGACACCAGATATAATTTGCATCATAGGCCTATAGTTCATTTATGTAAGTGAGGAGAGCAAAATATGCATGTTTGGACATATTTCTAGACAGCATTGCATGTCCAGAATATATATATATATATACACACACACACACACACACACACACACACACACACACACACACACACACACACACACACACACACACACACACACACACACACACACACACACACACACACACACACACACACACACACACACACACACACACACACACACACACACACACACACACCAAAAATTAGGGACACTATAGTTAATTTATGTAAGTGAGGAAAGCAAAATAAAGTAAACTGTGACATACATTATACCAAAAATTCTTCATACAGTGGACTACCTGTAAAATTTATAAAGATTTGGGACCAAAATTATTCAGACACTTTGACCTGACCATGTTTTGCTTAAGTGTTTTCAATGTGACCTTTTACACCACGGACTGAACAAAATGAAGCATTGCTTGGTAATTGGTTGACATAAATTGGTATGATCTAATTGTGTACTTAAATTTAACAGCTGACAGCTGATTGGTTGATTGTAATCCATTACATACCTTTCTATCAAAGTTATCTGACATTATCAAGATGAATTTGTCCTGACACAGTTTAACTCTGAGCTCTTGTCATATTTTATTAGCATTTTCTAAACTATAGCGAATAAACTGTGATAATGTGAGGAAATGTTGAAGGTGTCCGAATACATTTTGGTTTGACTGTATATTATTTTTATAATTACTTATTATACTTAAAATTACTAAAAATCATGCATTTGCTATTTCAATGTACAAACTTATAATCCATTATACAGTGATTTATAAATATTAATTAGTCAGTCGTATGGTTCCATGAATGGTAATTTAGATTTTTTTAAATCTGTATCTCCTCAGCCATATGGTATTGCTTACAGCAGTTTACAATTATAATTAAAAACAAATATGTTTCAGTGTTTTTTCAACTGTTGGTATTAGCTATTAGTTTTTTTTTTTTCATTATTTTAATACAGGAATTATTGTTCGGTATAACATGTACAAATAAATAACTTAAAATGTATAATGAACACATCATGATTTCTTGAAATTTGCTTCATTGCATCCTATGTTTTCACTTAAAGCCATCAATGATGCATTTATAGAGGTTAGTAACTGTACCCTGACAAGCCAGACCCACATCAAAATGTTGGGTCTGGGAACTCACCATTGGCAGGGCACAATCCAAGGGACGGGATAAACGGTTGTCTGTCAAATTCCCTCTGTACGCAATAGGACAGCTCTACAACCAGCCAGAGCTACGAAGAAGGTGAAGCGGAGCTAATTGATAGATTAAACTTTTGCCGTATCCGGTCGGCAAAACTCCGAACACATATTCCTTTTTTAAGAAAGAACGAACAAAGAATCATTGTTCTTTCCTCAAAGAAAAGCTTCCAGAGTCGCAATCTTCTTTGTTTACAAGTAGCATGTGGAACCGCCGCAACTCTGCCGTCATTATGTTAAGCCCGCCCACCGACTCTATACACAATGTGATTGGCCTGACCCAGGGCTGGACTGGGGCTAAAATTCGGCCCTGGCAAACCCAGCCCATCCGGCCCATGAGTTCCCCCGTGAATGTTTTTGCTGGGGTTAGGACCTTAAATTGGAGTAAATAAATAAAACTAAGACAGGGACAAATAATGCTGGATATTATCGAATTTACTGCAAATTCAAATTCACAATTCACAGCACCGATATCTATCTTTCATGAGGTTCCATTTGGAATAGTCAAATTTCATTAGATCTATTAAAAAGTTAATTTAAAGAGAAAAAAGCTTTGTCCTTAATTCGTGGGATCCATGCATTAAAGCTGTTTTGTTGAATTATCCTTTAATTACCCTAAAGACATTTTATTTATAGTTTAACTGTAGTTTCATTTAACTGTAAGAGCATGGTACACTCTAAAAAAAAAAGGTTCTATATGGCACCAAAAAAGGTTCTTGGCTCGTAATCATAGGGGAACCTTTTTTAGTGCTATATAGCACCAATTTTGGTGCTTCAGTGGTTCTTCAGCAGTTCTTCAGCGGTTCTTCAGAGGTGCTATATAGCACCTTAGTCAAAGAACCGGTGAAGAACCTCTGAAGAACCGCTGAAGAACCACTGAAGCACCAAAATTGGTGCTATATAGCACTAAAAAAGGTTCCCCTATGATTACGAGCCAAGAACCTTTTTTGGTGCCATATAGAACCTTTTTTTTTTAGAGTGTAGTCACAGGTAAAACATGCTCCTCATCACCATGGGTATATGGTTTCTAAAATAAATAAATAACAATAAACTATTGAATTTGTAATCAAAAATATTGTAAACACATGTAGAAAATACAAAAACAGCCTCTATAAAAGTGATTTATATTCCGCAATATTGAATGTAAGTAATAATAGCAACATTTTTAATATATACATTTCTTCCAAAACACCATATTTCTTCACAGTTAGTGGCTGCAAGCTGTTGTGGTTGTGCTAGAGTGGCAAGTTTGTAGCTAGTTGCGTGTATTGCCGTTTTCCAATTTACCTCATCATGTATTTACATGCTCGCGGCTGTTTTCAGCTGATTCACCGCAGCGGCAGAACATGTTCCCATATCACACGACTGTATAAAACAAAATTCAGAGTCACTTCATAGAGCAGCAGAAACACAACACGCGTTTGATAGCGCTGTGCGGATATTCGTCTTTTGCAGTTTCATGCGCTCAAAAAAATAAAAATAGAAAAAACAGCGCCTAAAAGGGATACAGTCTATGAATATGGAGGGAGGTATCTCTAGCTTTTGCCTGTCAATTCAGAAGACAAACCAATGGGCTGCTGTCCCCGCATGATGGGCCAATCAGTGGCAAAAAAATAAATAAATAACCTTGTATCGGCCCCAAAGTGCATCGGCCCACCGGGAAAATGCCCGGTATGCCAGATTACCAGTCCAGCCCTGGCCTGACCAGAATTTGGTTTTTCCAGCTCGCAAGCCAACAGAGAGTTGTTAGACGACCTTGGCTGCAAATTAGATTTGCTGCCACTAGGGTGTGTCTAGATTTCTAGGCTGTAGTAACTGTATTATCACTCACAATATGTATTTATAAGAACACAACATGGCTATTAATAACAATATATTCACTTATTTGACAGAAATCTGAATGACCAAAAAGTAATTGTAACTATATTATATAATATCATTATAGCAATGCAGGTTGAATCTTTATAAATACATTCATGGAATCATACGACTGACTAATTAATACTAACTGTATAAATCAGTGTATAATGGATTATGAGCATGCACATTAAAAAGCAAATGCATGACTTATAAGTCATAAAAATAATAATAATAAAAAAATAACTATAACTTATAATGCAGTATAGGTCTTAATGAGTTTTTATAAATATATTTATAGAATAGTGATACTTACTTATAAATAAGTATTTGAATCATGGACTTCATAAAACAAAATTACCCATTTTTTTATAGTTAACAAAACAGCAGACAAAACAACATTGATGATTAGATTTTTTTCAGTTCAACCCTGTAAATAACAGAACATTTGTGAAACTTTAAAACAAAGAAAAGTTACGAGATGAGGTTAAAAAGGTGTGAGATGGTGGTCCAGTGGGTTAAACCACTGAACTGATATGCAGAAGGTTGCTGGTTCGATCCCAGCGGTCACCACCACCACCTTGTCCTTGAGCAAGGCACTTTACTCCACGTTGCTCCAGGGGGATTGTCCCTGTAATAAGTGCACTGTAAGTCGCTTTGGATAAAAGCGTCTGCCAAATGCGTAAATGTAATTAAAAAGAAACATTCAATATTTGACTAATGTTGACCAATTAAATTAGTGACACTGATCATGTGACCTCCTGCAGGTTTTCTTGCTACCATTGAGGCACAGTTTTCACTCAGTTTGTTATGGTGCTAACAATTGATAAAAACAGGGAAACATTGGAAAACAGCAGAATGAATCAGACTTTTGGGATCCCACTGTATGCGTTTATACAGGCTATGGTCTGAGCTGAATCATGAATAAAAAGGCAGAATCATGAATAAAAGCAAGCAAGCACAGTAAGAGTTGGAGTTAATAGCAGGTGTTATATGCAGGAACAATAATATGCGTCTTTACATAATATGTATGTCGTAGTCTAGATTTGTGCAGTAGTGTATCATTTTATTCAAATAAAGCATCATAAAACACCACTGTGATCAAGTAGAAGGATGTTGAATAATGTATTAAATGACTGCCCTACTCTAGAGTGAACTGACATTTGTGGCTTTGGAGGCTTGTGTTCTCACCAGAAGTAAGTTTTTTACTGTGTGCCGATGGTGAATATGAAATCTCATGCAACCAGTGTTTCAATAGTTAAACTCATCTGTAATCAGATTACTGTCATTTAAATTAGGCTGTATTTTCCTCACATCATTAGCTTCAACTCTCACCCTAGCTAGTTCTGTGCAATTAGCCGGGGCGCTGAAGGCAGACTAATTATATTAATTTTAATTATGTGATATGTCATCATTATTATATTTTAATATTTGTTTCAGTGTACTTGATAAGTAGCTTGGGTGCTCTGATTATGATAGACAGGACTCTTGGTGTGGCGATGCTTTTCTTTGCTGAAAAGGTTGAATGTCCATGCAGGTTAGTGCTGGTTTGCTGAACCAAAATCAAGCTTGACTAGTTAAAGCTGCTTTTAGCAAGGGTTATATTGGGATTTTTTGAAATCCATTGGTGATTCTGGTGTAGGTACTCAGCTGAACGACTGAACAATTCGGAGTGGCATTCAAGTTATGAGTGTCGTTCCAGGTCCTTCTTACCTCTGGCTGTAAGATACTTTTTTTTGCAGTACTACACATAAAATGTCCTTACAGCTGACAGATATCACTGAAATATGTGCCCTGAGAAATCTGATCTGTCTCTGTAACAGAACTAGACTCTGTTAACAGCAAAACAAAGAGTCAAGGGAGCATCCCACGCTTTTTAGCCATTTTGACTGCCTGGTGAATCATTTTGTGCGTTGGAGCTGCTGACATCTGACATGTCAGTTATCAATCTGGTGGAAGTTAGTAAAGTGGCGGAAATGGCTTTCAGCACGTTAGTCTGGCCTCGCTGCAGGTCTCTTTAGATATTGTATTATTTGGAACGACCCGCAGTACTTTTGTGTCTTCAACATGTGTACCATCATGAGTATAGCTGTTTACCTCAGTATGTAATTGAGAAGGCGCCATTTTCATTGTGCTTATAAAGTATTTGTCTTATACACCGAAACTTTACATGCACAGAACTTGGAGACAAACAGCAATGAAATGTGTGTGATCAATTACACACTACCATTCAAAACTTTGGGGTCAGTAATATATATGTCAGACTGTCCTCCCAAAAAAAACACTGTCGTTTTTCAAGCACCTTATTACGACCTTTATTTACGTTTTAAAGTAATGCACCCTCTAGCTGGTGTAAAAATAATGACAGTGTCCTAAACCTACCCCGTGATTTATTAGGCATATACACTTTATGAACACATGTGTTCCCTGGGCTCGAACCCACGATTGCATGATCACATTATTACATGATCACATGATGTTGTATTTTGCAATGCTCTATCAATTGAGTTATGCAAAACCTGAAATATGACGCAAATAAAAGGAAACAAAACATTAAAATGAAAGTGTCCTGTTGTCTATAGGGGCACAACTTTAGTAAACGCTCCTATGGGTCGTATTTCAGGGAAGTGACAAATGACATAAGCGTATTTGTTGGAGGACATGTTGCTATTATATACATATACATATATATATATATATACATATACATATATACATATATATATATATATATACATATATATACATATACAGTGGTGGGCATAAGATACATTTTTTTAGTCTAGATTAAAATGGCTCATTTGAATTCTGCCGAAGGCATTCAGAATATGTGTGCTCGTAAGTGATCGTTTGTCTTTTTGTAGTTTGAATAATAAATAACTTCTGTCCCTTTAAGACCTGATGCACGTATGGATCCCAAACACTGTTCCTGTGAGCTGGTTATGACTGTGTTTACGTTAAAATTTACCAAGATGGGCATTGAGAAATTGAGTGTATTTGACCATTAATAAGCTGTAAAAAGGAGCTCATTTTTGCACTTGTATGTCAGAGGCGGCTTTATTATGGGATGTGTGTGTGCGCTTCAGATGCGAGCGCGAAATCTGCGTGAATTAGTAGAATTAACGTTATGTGCAACCCCGCGCAAAATTCATACCGGTAACACCAATTAACAAAAGTCCAGCAGAACACCCGTTCGTAATGTTCAGAGGATTAAACAGACTGAATGAGAGGAGGCGGGTGCGTGTCAACTCGCTGTCGGTCGGAGAGGAGAGGAGAGCGCAGCTGATATCAATACTGTAGAAAATGAGTATTGTATCGTTTCAGATATTTCAGTATCGATACATAGCGAAATATCTATATTTTTGACAACACTAGTAGGCATACACACAGGTTCGAAGACTCGTTCTCTCACCCCCTACAGTGAAATTCAGCTAGGTGTACATCCGCGCTAAAATACCAAGGTGAAAGTCATCATAGCTTGCGTAGTATAGACCCAGCTCCCAACCCAACTTTGAGAATAGATTAACAGCTATATTTTTTTTAATCGCCCGATAAGAGTCTCACGTTAACGCAGCACGTTAACGCCGATAACGGCCCACCACTAAAATATACATACATATATATGTACATATATATATGTATGTATGTATGTATATATATAGTAAGAAAGTAAAATCAAGAATGAGATCCCTTCAGTTGCTCCTCATAGACAGCGATTGGTTTAAGGCTCATGCTTCACAGATTTTTTGGTAACACTTTATTTTGATGGTCCCTTATGAACATTCTGTTGACTTAATATAACTTTGCAACTACATGTCAACTAACTCTCATTAGAGTATTGAGTACTGCTTAATATCTGCTAACTCTTTATTGTGACGGTCCTTCAACAGACATTCTACTGACTTAACATATTCTGTTGACTATAAGTAACTTTGCAACTACATGTCAACTTATTCTAACCCTAACCCTACTAAAACTCTAATGAGAGTTAGTACACATGTAGGTTACTTATAGTCAACATAATGTGTTAAAGGGACTATCGAAATAAAGTGAAACCGATTTTTTTACTGAAGTTTTAGAAGAAATCTCAACAATGTCTCAAACTGTATTCAGACATGCCAAGTCATCATAGTCTGTAGTAATCAGATGTCAAAGAGTTTATTTCTCTGACTTAATTTCTCAGAAATTCAGGTTTATAACACAATTCTGAGAAAAAAAAGTCAGAATTGTGAGAGATAAAATCTCAATTGTGAACAAAAAAGTCAAAATTGTGATTTTATATCTCACAATTCTGATTCCCCCCCACAATCCAATGTGTGAATTGTAGCCCTAGTTTGCTGTTCTTAGCTAACAGGAGTGTCACCCAGTGTGTCTTGCTGCTGTAGCCTGTCTGTTTCAAGGTTGGACCTGTTGAGCGCTCAGAGATGCTCTTCTACACCTCGGTTGTAATGAGTTACTGTTGCCTTTCTATGAGCTCGAACCAGTCTGGCCATTCTCCTCCGACCTCTGGCATCAACAAGGCATTTTCACCCACACAACTGCCGCTCACTGGATATTTTCTCTTTTTTAAAAAAAAAAATCCCAGTAGATCAGCAGTTTCTGAAATGCTCAGAACAGCCCGTCTGGCACCAACAACCATGCCACGTCAAAGTCTCTGAAATCACCTTTCTTCCCCATTCTGATGCTCAGTTTGAACTTCAGCAGATCAACTTGACCCGGCTGCATCCAAAAACCTAGGCAGCTGACATGATGCCTCGCTACCTTAGCAGGCAATGACTTGTAAGGCAGCGTAAGCGCACAAAGGTACCCCACGAAACTGATTTTGGACAGACTTATAATAATAATAAAAGTAAACAAATATTTAATTACTTCAGTAGTAATGTCTCACTAGAAATGACATCAGAAGAGTAAGAGTTTATTATAATTGTACGAGTACAAGTACAACGAAATTTAGAGGGGCAGCTCTCAAAACGAAATAAACACTTACTCATTAAATATAGACATACACATTCAGTTACATAAAGAAAACTCTAAAAACATAATGCACATTGTATAAAAGTGTTATGGTGCATGTATTGAATGTTCCTCAACATTTTAAAGCACAAACAGAACAGAACAAACATTGGTCAAAAACGTACAAACTGACCAGCAACCGCAACTTTCAGACTCCATCTTTCTTATTCCAACTCATCTGTCACTGAATGGAAAGCATAGGATTGTGGGATATCAAAGGCAGCGAAAGATACATCTATGCTGCCTTCAAAAATCGATCAGATGAAGGTCTCTCAGGAGGAAGGAATTGAAGCTAATATTGGATTCAGTCTTGATGCCTCCCTACCTTGATATGTGTCCTCCGAATGCAGCATTTTCCAGTTTTCGGACGCAGCCTACATGCCTAAATGCATTGAGCTGCTGTCACATGATTGGCAGATGAACAGGTGTACCCAATAAAGTGGCCAAGTGAATAAAGTCTGAATTGTGAGATAAAAGCTGCAATTACATTTATTTATGTTTTTATGGCGGAAACAAGCTTTACTGTCACTTATGAATCAACTGAACGCATCCTTGCTGAATAAAAGTATTGATTTCTATTAAAAAAAACCTAATGGCCCCAGACTTTTGTAGGGTATTGTATGTAAAAATTTGAATATGTTACAATATGCATCAATTATAGGACAGCCACTTTCTTTTAATACAATATGTAAGGGAGCGCGGGGCACAACCTAACGCGGGGTTAGTTGTAACACGCATGTTTTAACCCTTTCCACACATGCCAGAATGACGAAACTTACGCCCGTTTCACACATACTCCGTCTGCAGTGCGTATGCGGTGCGTGTTGCGGTGCGTATGCGGTGCAGGAGCAGCACGCGCTGTTGTTCTTTCATATATGCTGCGTTTGCAGCGCGCAACTGATCCGCGGTTGTATACCACAAACACAGCATTTATTCATTATTATTTTTATTTCAAATCCAAAAGTTGTTACTGAACATGGCTTGTCAGAATTGCAATTCTCTTTGTTTACACTTTCATAGATGTCACGTTTTAACGTAGTACATTTAAACAACGTTTTATTCAATTCATTACTTTATATTTATATAGCCTATATAACTTTATATAGCCTATACTTTAGCTCACACAAGTGGCAAAACATTGAAAAATAACTTATAGCCTATAAACATTTTAAATTAGAAACTTACAATAGAAACAGCCGACTTTTAAAAGCAGGTCATAAAGACCTTTGTTTTTCCACCTCCAGGAACGTAACGTTACGTGCTCTCCATTATTTCAATTTTTTAACCTAAATGCCAGGTAAGGTGTTGTTTCCTTGCTTTACCCGAGAAAAAAAAGCCATGTGTTGACTTTGAAACAGAGTATATTTTAAATTACATACATCTGTGGTAAAATTACTAGATTTTCGTGTCAGTACATGTTTATTTTAAAAGCGAACAATGTGCTGTCACTTTAATTCCGCAGTGCAGCACAGCAAAAAATAGACTCGGAAACGATCGCCAGACTCCTGCAGACGCACCGCACCTGGAACGGACTGACGGACAGCATCCGCGCGCAGTGTGAAAGCTGTAATCCGTTAACATGGGTACGGAAAAAAATACGCACCGCATACGCACTGCAGACGGAGTATGTGTGAAACGGGCGTTAGTGTATTTACTAGTTGCCATATCAACATGTCATATTAATATAACATTATTTCGAGAAAAAATCGCGCCAAAATTCTAATATCTTTGGAAGATATTAGTACATAGTAAAAGTAAATTTCTTACTTAAGTTTATTTTTCATCTCTGTTTTTTGTGTTTATTTAAAATAAGACAAATCTGATATTATTTTAATCTTATATCTGTTTTTTAACAGTTGAGATCGTTCTTGAATGCTGATCTAACAGCAGAAGACACGAGCTGCGGTTTAAATCCCAGTTGTGCAGGTGGGGTGTGTTGTAACACTGCGTTACAATGAGCCCCTATTAGAAATATGCTATTATATTCTAGAAAAGGGCGAATAAAGACTGAGAGTCAATGTTCAGAAATTATTCATTATTGTTATGAATTTTTAAATATGCTGTATAGCTGTATTTAGCTATGTATTTGTTGTCAAACTCAAAATTAGTATATTTTTCATGATTTAAAAATGGCATTATTTTATTTGAAAAAGTTGATCATTGTATTTTGATGACAAAATATTTTAGTTTGTCTTGGATATTTTTTTTATTCATTTGTCATTTGGTCATGTTACATTGTGCCCCTCACGTGTTACAATGTACCCCACCTATGGGGCATGTTGTCACATTTCACTTCCATTCTTTCGGGGTAAATCAAGAAAAAAGTATACACTGTATTAATGAAACAAAACCAGATGTTTGTACTAGACATGTGTGCAATTAATGTGAGAAAAAATAAATACTCTGAACCCCAAGCGGATTTACTCAAAAAGCGTTAGGTTGTGTCCCGCTCTCCCCTAACTACTGATCCTTCTCCTAGCAGTTGAAGATCACTTCTGTGTCCATCAAATCCTTTTATACTTTTTTTTTTCTAGGCTTCTGCAGTTTCTTTGTGAATAGCAACACTCATTCATATGTAGTTTCGTCTCAAGAGTCAGTTTGTCATTTTTATTTTAGAAGCTATTTCAACTGACTCTTGTGAATGGAGCAGTCAGCGGTGACGCGCCAATATCCCTCTGATGTTTAATTCACAGGGAAAACAAATACAAAGTGCTGAGATAGTGCTACCACTGAATTCTCTTTTGATGCCAAATTTATCACAGTATTTCTGGCTGGCCTATTGTAAGTCTCTAAAGTGCTGGTGAAGTCCTGCGGCCCTCACAAACAGATATCGAGTGCACAGAAACAGCTGTATTACATTTTATAGTGTGTTTTGCATCAGATTGATCTATCCTACAACGGTTCTGTATGCAGAGCAAGAGCAGGTGTTGTTCTGAAGTGATAGGCTTTTGTGGGCTTTGACAAACAGCACCATGTATATCTGCTTCTGAACCCACGCCAACCCCAGCACTCAGGTATCAGACAGGATGTCCTGATTTGTATCTGCTCACTGTGAGTGCTTCTTTAGTTGTCCAGGAGACTGACAGCTCTGCTATTCTCTGAAGCGACGGCTGTTTTTAGACCTGTGCTGGGAAGAGCTAGTTTTTTTCCACAGTAAAGTGTGAATGGAAGAAAGAAAGATAGAGAGACATGAGGAGAATCCCATCTAAACAAAGAGCCTTTCCACTGATAAGTCGCGCATGACACACGCTTGGGTGCGTGAAAAGAGCGTATTGGGTCACGGTGCAGAAACGTTCTCCCAGGTGCATTATGAAAAGGTCAATCATGTTGTGGGAAACAACCTCAACTGACCTTTTGCTTTGAAAGGAGCTGCAGGTGTGTATGCCGACTCATTGCTACAATATGTCTGTGCTGTCTTGAATACCTTGTGGATTCTTTGATTGATTTATCAATTTATTTGATTGATTTATGGTTAGGACACTTTTAAATGCCATTTTAAGTCAAGTCAAGTCACCTTTATTTAAATAGTGCTTTATACAATACCGATTGTTTCAAAGCAGCTTTACAGTGTTAACAGAAAAATGATGAAGCATCTTGGAGACGTTGCCACAGTTTCAGTCTTCTGAATTTAGTCTGTCTCGTTTTTTTTTTCTACATGTAATCCCAGACGGACACGATGATGGTGAGATCAGATCATACCAACTGCTGTCAGACTCCTTGTGCATACAACAGTCTGATTATTACAATTAAATGGCAAAAGGAATGTTTGGAAATGTAAACTGATATTTCCTACTGACACAAAAGATAAAAAATAACTGGCTTGAACCCATTTTTTGTGTATGTGCGCGTGTGTGAAAATACTAATGTGCCTTTGCAGAGACTTTTGAAGACTTTTGCACAGCACTGTATATAAATATACCTTATTCAGAGCGCCATGACATATGAAAATGAGGCTCTGAAGGATAGACTTGCCATGTTTTCAATGACATCTGCTCTAAAATGCTGTATAAAGCTCCTAGATCACTTGTACATTTCTACGGCTCATATTGTCTGGGGGGTTTCTTTGTCTACTGAAATTCCTCGTAAAGATATTTTCGTCAGCAGAACAATCCAAAAACACATGAAATACCAGTACAACCCACTGAAAAGATGCATGTCTATCTCTCACAGCCTCGCTTTTATTCCCATTAAAAATGATTAAAGACAAGTGAACAGTCAGTAATAAAATACGAACAAATACACAAATTACAACCAGAGATAAATACTATATTAGTAAAGTTACTATAAAGTTACAAAGTCTAACAGTTGTATTCGGGTACAGAAATCAATAGTTAGGCCTAAACTTTTGAAATTAAATATAGGTTCATCTTTGTTTAAGCTGTATCTTATTAACATTAATGACAGAGACAGCAGGAATATTAGGCTACTGTCACTTTAAGTGCGAATATACTGACACATATCCGGTTTCTTTCTCAACTGTTCACTTATGACAGAACCGAGAGAATACTTGCAGAGACGGGTATTTTGACATACACTGAACAAAATTATAAACTCAACACTTTGAAGCTGAACTCTAAGATTGTTGGACTGTGTGAGGCAAATGGTCAGCATCTTAATATGCCACACCTGTGAGGGGATGGTTTATCTCGGCAAAGGAGAAGTGCTCACTAACACAGATTTAGACAGATTTGTGAACAATATTTGAGAAATAGTCCTTTTGAGTACATAGAAAAAGTTTTAGATCTTTGAGTTCAGCTCATGAAAAATGGGGGCAAAGACAAAAGTGTTGCGTTTATAATTTTGCTCTGTGCACTTTTGTGTGTATGTGTCTGTTCAAGCGCAAGTAAACGCGGAAAAGAAATCAATTCGGTGTTCGAGCGCTGTCTGAAACGTCTGAGCCTCTCTCTCTCTATGCGTGCGCCCGCTTCGGGTGTGTGCGGCTGTGCGCACTGTTGTGAAAGGTTCGCGAGTCCCGATTTTTGCCTCTTCTTCCGCGTATAAAATCATGTGAATGTGTAAATTGGCAAGACAAAACACATCCAATTGATAAACGTTCACTCTATGATGGTTAAACTTAGCAGTTAATCCGCAAATCTCATGCGTGCGGAACCGTGGGGCCTGGTCCGTACGGATCACAGATCAACTGAGATCCGTTGCACCCCTAATTATGAATGAACATGCTTATCATCATGATTGCTATCTTACCAGAGATAGAGAAAAATCCTATCCTACTCCAGTATCCCTGTCCCCAAAAGTGTTGGCACTCAAAAGATATTCCCTCCCCGTTTTCTGCTGCACGGCGTTTATTTTATACCATGCATGTGCACCAGTTTTGTGCACCCCTGCCTTAGGCCTATTTGTATTGTTGCTTTAATTGCTGTCTGTGTATAATTTATTCATGATTAATGCACCACTAGCTAAGAGGTTTCAGGAACAGTTCACCCAAAAATAAGCATTCTGTTATTATTTACTTACCCTCATTTCATTCCAACCCCGTCTGCTGGTACTTTTGTGTGGAAGAAAGAATCTCCACACAGCTCTTTTCACAGCGGCCGCAGCTGTCAAACTCCAAAAAGGACCAACTCCATAAAAGCTTCATAAAAGTAGCCTGATGACTCATGCTCTCTATTCCAAGTCAAGTGAAGTTTTTCAAAAGCTTTGTATGAGGAACAGACCAAAATGTGGGTCGTCATTCATCAAAAATCTTCCCAAACAGGTTTTTTTTAGTTTTTTGAGTGAACTATTTCCTTTATCTTGCAGCTCACCGTATGTCTGTAGAGTGATGGTGAAAAAAAAGCCAGCTTAGACCAGCATGAATTTACTTGCTAGTTTTAGCTAGTTAGTAGTAGTACAGTAACATGGCCGTAGCCTGTGCCCGGTTGCATAAAGCACCTTAAGTGTAATCTTCCCTTAAGTTCGCCCTTATGTTTCCCTTAAACCTAAGGGTGTTGCAGAAAAAAACCCTTGAGGGTTTCATTAAGTGAAACGTCATAAACACTTAGAATTCCCCTTAAATGCTGTTTTTTCACTTAAGTAATCCCTTAAAAAGCGTTAAGTGTTGCATAAAACCCCTTAATGGTCATTTCCCTAAGTATAACTTAAGGTTTGGAAATCGTAACCTTAAGAGTAAGGTGGACAAAAATAAGACGACATGACATTTTTAGGGATAGGGAGAACCCATTGAACCATCTTAGTGATGAAAAATTGTTGCAAGAATACCGATTTGACCGTCACACATCGCAACCACTGTGACAGTCAACACTTGCAGTCATACATACATTTCTGAATGAGATGAAGAAAAACTCACATAATTAAAGAAGTCGTTTGACGTTATAACAAGTCATTAATGTCTTATATGTTTCTTATAATAGAACCTAAGCTATAGTTTGTGAATTTAAAAATTTCTCGTTTACCAGCGGCAAAAGTCAGGAGGACTAACCGAGGTAAGGCTGTTCCAGGCGGGTTACATGAGTGCGAGCTCCCGGTGATCGCCTTGATCTCACAACATTTTTAAATAGGCGCTATCTTTATAAATAAACCACAGATTTGAGCATTAAACAACTACATTCTCGACTGAACAACTATTAAAACTACATTTCGTGACACAATAACAGTAGTATTTTTCAATTTCGCGGCCGCACACAACCACTATGACAGCGCAGAAGGAATGCATTCAAAGTTCAAGCGTCAAACTAGACGCAAATTTGGCGCTCTATTCACGTTTGGCGTGAAGGCAGCATTAGTGTTAGTGTTTTGCGTATCTATGGCAACAAGACTTTTATAACGTGAATCCAGGATTGCTGTCGTGAAACACTTAAATGTTTCCCTTACCTAAGAGAACCATTTAAGAGATTATATGCAACACCCTTAAGTTATTCTCTTAGGTAAGGGGAAATCGGCCCTTAAGTCTCATACTTGAGGGAAAAATTTAAGGTGCTTTATGCATCCGGGCATTGGTGTCTACCACACCACAGCATATGATGGAGACCGGATTGACATGCTTCACTGTCATAACATATTAACTTAGACAGTGTGTGCAAAAGAACTACCATGCACAGTTACATTACAGTGCACTACTTCATAAAATATGCCTCACAGTGGTCTCAAACCTCTGTACGGCCTCCTGCCAAACCCACCAGCTCGTTTCATCCATTTTTCTAGGGCAAGATCATTCCCTCTGCCACATGAGCACGGTCCTGAATTTCTCAATCAAACTTGGGTCTGATAGTCCCTCTGTTAGCCAGACCACAGATGGATAACCATGTCACGAGAGCCAGCCATCGGGCCATGATGGAGTTTGAATAATTTAATGGTTGGTTTAAGGTCAGGCTAGACTGGGCTTTAGGGCTTACTGTTGCATATAATAGGGCCAATGTTGCATTATATTCTTGAATATTTCAGAATCTTCCTTTTGAACCACTGCCAGCGCTGGGTTGATTTAGCACAGATGCTTTAATTCTGACAAAACGCTCAGGATTTTAGGGGGGGTTAGTATTAGCATTAGGCTGTGGAACAATGCCATGAAATGAAAGCTTAGTCGGCTCATGTGGCACAGCAGATATGCTTGGTTAAAGAAACCAGCGAAAGTTCAAAATTCAGAAGCGTGCTGTAGAATGAGAGTTTAGAAGGATGAATGAGATTACCACAAGGTTTTTAGTGTTATGTTGTAAATACATGGGATGATTTTTGGAATGGAATGTTCAAATAGTAGTATGGCACAGTGCATAGTATGTTTTATAAAACGGTTAGTTCCAGTCCTTGATTCTGATTGGTCAATAGCTGTGTTTTATTCACAATAAAACTCGGCTATGACCGCTTCACCCAATGGTTCAGTGTCTCACAAAACACCCTTCGCAACCACTCTTAGCTACGTAAACATATGTTTGTTCCCATTGATATTGTTCATTGAAGCTTACTGTATTATGTAGAGTATTGTGTGAGAGAGCGATAGAGTGAGAGAGTTTATTAGCTGCATTCATATACAGCTTTTTTCTTCAGGTCAATATAAGTTCATAATAAAAAATCAGTTTAAATGTCAGCTGCGATATATTGTCCTTTTAATAGTTAAGGGGTTTCCCATGCCTGACAGTGCTAGTCAAAGCATTTGTCAGTTTCGTAGGGTAAAGTGGGGGAAAACGCCCCCCCTTAAGGACTGTGTACAGAGCTGTACAGTGCGACATATATGTGAATTCCATAACTTTTTGTCAGCATGGTCATTCAATGACATCTGCTCTAAAATGCTGTATAAAGCTCCTAGATCACTTGTAAATTTCTACGGCTCATATTGTCTGGGGGGTTTCTTTGTCTACTGAAATTCCTCGTAAAGATATTTTCGTCAGCAGAACAATCCAAAAACACATGAAATACCAGTACAACCCACTGAAAAGATGCATGTCTATCTCTCACAGCCTCGCTTTTATTCCCATTAAAAATGATTAAAGACAAGTGAACAGTCAGTAATAAAATACTAACAAATACACAAATTACAACCAGAGATAAATACTATATTAGTAAAGTTACTATAAAGTTACAAAGTCTAACAGTTGTATTCTGGTACAGAAATCAATAGTTAGGCCTAAACTTTTGAAATTAAATATAGGTTCATCTTTGTTTAAGCTGTATCTTATTAACATTAATGACAGAGACAGCAGGAATATTAGGCTACTGTCACTTTAAGTGCGAATATACTGACACATATCCGGTTTCTTTCTCAACTGTTCACTTATGACAGAACCGAGAGAATACTTGCAGAGACGGGTATTTTGACATACACTGAACAAAATTATAAACTCAACACTTTGAAGCTGAACTCTAAGATTGTTGGACTGTGTGAGGCAAATGGTCAGCATCTTAATATGCCACACCTGTGAGGGGATGGTTTATCTCGGCAAAGGAGAAGTGCTCACTAACACAGATTTAGACAGATTTGTGAACAATATTTGAGAAATAGGCCTTTTGGAGTACATAGAAAAAGTACACAGCAGATATGCTTGGTTAAAGAAACCAGCGAAAGTTCAAAATTCGGAAGTGTGCTGTAGAATGAGAGTTTAGAAGGATGAATGAGATTACCACAAGGTTTTTAGTGTTATGTTGTAAATACATGGGGTGATTTTTGGAATGGAATGTTCAAATAGTAGTATGGCACAGTGCATAGTATGTTTTATAAAACGGTTAGTTCCAGTCCTTGATTCTGATTGGTCAATAGCTGTGTTTTATTCACAATAAAACTCGGCTATGACCGCTTCACCCAATGGTTCAGTGTCTCACACAACACCCTTCGCAACCACTCTTAGCTAGGTAAACATATGTTTGTTCCCATTGATATTGTTCATTGAAGCTTACTGTATTATGTAGAGTATTGTGTGAGAGAGCGATAGAGTGAGAGAATTTATTAGCTGCATTCATATACAGCTTTTTTCTTCAGGTCAATATAAGTTCATAATAAAAAATCAGTTTAAATGTCAGCTGCGATATCTTGTCCTTTTAATAGTTAAGGGGTTTCCCATGCCTGACAGTGCTAGTCAAAGCATTTGTCAGTTTCGTAGGGTAAAGTGGGGGAAAACGCCCCCCCTTAAGGACTGTGTACAGAGCTGTACAGTGCGACATATATGTGAATTCCATAACTTTTTGTCAGCATGGTCTGAAGATGATCTGGTTCAATTTCCGTGAAAGTCAGAGCAACGGCCTAGGAGGAGTTTGCATAAGTAGGTTTTTCAGTTAATTAAAAATGGCGGGAACATTTTCATAATGGAAAATTACGTCATAGGGTGCAATTGAATTGTCTTGAGCCAAGGAATGTAGTTTTGTTTCTAGCCCTTATGGTTCAAAAGTTATTAGCATAAACATGAGTGCAACTTTTGACAGGTGCTGGCACTAGAGGGATTGATTTAGAGACTCAAAATGCTATAGTGACAGTTGGGACTATCCTCTATCAGTGTGCCAAATTTCATAACTTTCCCGCAAGCGGTTCTATGGGCTGCCATAGACTCCCATGGCGGAAGAAGAAGAAGGAAGAAGGAAGAAGGAAGAAGGAAGAAGGAAGAAGGAAGAAGGATAATAAGAACGCTAATAATTCCAATAGGTACCTTCGCACCTTCGGTGGTTGGCCCCTAACTAGTGGTTATTTTGGGAAAAACAGTAGGGCGGGACATTTTACTGCATGGGAGATTTCCCCCTCTCTACCCTGTTGTTGCCGTGATCGCAACAAGTTTCAGTCCTTTCAAAATAAAAGTCTTGACTACTGACTTTTACTGAGTCACTCATAAACAGTGTTGGGCACGTTACTTTAAAAAAGTAATTAGTTATAGTTACTAGTTACTTCTTACAAATAGTAACTGAGTTAGTAACTGAGTTACATCATTATAAAAGTAACTAATTACCAGGGAAAGTAATTACTGCGTTACTTTTTTTTTGTTAAAAGTTCAAATATGTCAAATAACTTGGATGCCCCCAATTTAAATATGTTAAATGAATGAATTAGACACTAAACATGGTACATTAATGTACACTATTGTAATGTTGCTGTGGGACAATGTGAGAGACACCTATCAAATTCAATATATTGTAAATATTATCAGTAGACCTACTATAGTGTAAATATTATCAGTACTTTACTACTCCTTTGGTAGTGGAGCTCACGTTATCACCTGGGTTTTTAGCCGCTCATTTTGTGGCTGTGATGATGTGAGGCTTCATTAGATTAGAATTACTGGCCACAGACGTGGAGAGACTCTTTCTTCCTGGGCATAAGTTGCACGTCACATAAACATTCTTACCTTTCACCTCAACGAGGGAAGAGTAGCGCTTATACTTCCAGTTTGCGAACGCTACCTTTGAAGTCGTTGGACTAGCCATCACTGACTGTGCATATGCGTGTGCGACTGTGCGTCATAGGTGTGTGTGTGTGTGTGTGTGTGTGTGTGTGTGGACTCAACCTATCAACCTCGTCTCCCACCCACCAATCATCATCAGTTATGTGTACCACGCGCGCGCACACACACACACACACACACGCACGTTGCAGGTCCGACTGACAGAGAGCCTGTTCGGATGAAAACCGCTTCAGTGAGCTCAATTATAGTAACGCCGCATTTTTTTTCTCAGTAACGCTAACGGCGTTGCAACATTGGGAAAAGTAATTAATTAGATTACTCCGTTACTGAAAAATTAACGCCGTTAGTAACGCCGTTATACTTAAACGCCGTTACTCCCAACACTGCTCATAAATTATGTTTTATTAACAAGGTTCGGGAGGAGCACGTTCAGATAAGTGGAGAACACTCAGCTAATCAAGAATAAGATATAGATAATATATATATATATATATATATATATATATATATATATATATATATATATATGCAGCAGTCTTACCTCCATTCGTTGACAGTTTATCAGCATCCCTCCACCACCTCTTCTCCACACTTAAAGTTAGTTCTAACCACTTACATACACAGGGGTTACTCTGGGTTTGGGCCAAATTCCGAGCTCGAAGCCCTCCCCCCGAACAGCACGCCAAACACACATTTAAATTTACTCTCCATAAATTATATGTAAGTGTGAACTCGTGAAAGACAGCCTGTGCTGCCATTTAAATGGCATCAACTGCCAGCTTAGACCAGTATGAATTTACTTGAATTTACGTGAATCACTAACTCATAGAATAAGCCGTGACTTATTCACAATATAGCACAGCATCTCATACCTTTTTTTTTTTTACTTGAAATGCTATTTTTAAACATTCGGCAACGTACAGTATATACAGCACTGTTCACCATACACTTGTATTCCATTCCAAACATAACCATAGACTGACTGAACCACACTGAAGTCATGTAAATCTGTAGCTTCTGTGAAATGAAATTTGAGCACCCTACTGTATATATAATACAGCCCTCCATAAATTTAATTAAATTTTTTATCAAGTGTTGCTGCATTATGTAAGATGAAGAGTGCAAACTCGTGTAAAAGTAGCCTACACAGTACAGTCTCAGAGACAGATGTCTCAGTCTCAGACACAGCTATTGAGATATATATATATTAGGTCAAAACAACACTAAAAACAAAAAGGGATATTAAGGGAAAAATTGTTAAACAAGAAAACATTTTGCTTGAAGAAAATGAAGCATATTTATTGTTGGGCATTGTGCTATTTTTATGACAATTAAGCACAATACATTCTGATTACTGTAATACAAGGATGTGTGTTCAAATATGCAAAAAATAATTCATTAATTAATCAAATTAAAGACAGTACAACTAAAAACACTAAAAACTAAAAGCTATTTCAATGATACTTAAACAACTTTTGTTGGCATTACAGTATGAGAGAAAATATGAGAGAAAGAATGTTCAAATGCATATTTCATTGTGTTCACATTTGGGTGAACTGTTCCTTTAAGAAAAGCATTGTGTTTTTGTATGCCAAATCAATCCTTCTTTCCTACACACCGTTCTGTTTATAAGAAAAGTAGATTGTTGAAATGTAGTAGTCCTTCATCAAGTGAGGTTCTGATCAAAATGGCCTTGTTCCTGCAATGTTATAGCACTCTTCTTTAGACCTCTGGTAAATAATTAAACATATTGTACTTTTTTTATTTATTTTTTAGTTGCAGTCGACAAAAATGCAAGCCTTTAATAGCAATTCCGTCACCACATGTGGGAACAAACCTCTTGTTCTCTTAAATCTGATTGGTTATAAAATTTTAATTGCGCTGCACCAAACATCTTTATCACGCCATTGTTTGTTTGGATGGGTAACTGATTACTAGCTGAGGTCTGAGTGTGGGGAAATTAGCAGGCACTAGGGGCTCCGTGCACAGATTGCACTCCATATATATTGAAGATGTGCTGGGAGCTTTCATTGCAGAGAGTTCAGGCATCTCCGGCTCATTTTTCATGTCATTATTTTCATACAATGGAGTGTCGTTTCCTAGAGAGCAGAACTTATTCTGTGTCATTGCATTCTCTGTAAAGCATTGACTAAGTAACACTAAAGTATCTCTAGAGGTAGAAAAGCAGGAGGACTGAAGGACAGCATGGAATGGATGTACTTTATTAAGCAGAGTGCAGAGCTTTGCACTGTAAACCCTAATGTTGTCTTTACTTAAACAATCAAGTAATCTTGACTAAATATTTCTAGTTTAGTCAAGAAACTCATAAATATAAGTTAGTATAACTTGTTAACCTACAAAATACATAAACTTAAGATTTCAAGTTTAATTAACTCAAAATCATAATTAATTAAAATAGCTCACTCTGTTCTTGCTTTGATGTGATTGGCCATGCAAGGAGTTCTGCCTGGCAATAACTAAACTAATGCACTGATTGGAGGATATTTTAAAAAGGCAGTCCTTTTCGCCTCGTCTGTTGCTTGCTGCTGATTCAAATCAAGATGGAGACCTTTTCATTGTGTGCAATCTTACATTTGGTAAGTAAAAATATTTAGATATAAAGTTATTTTTTGTTTGATTTTTAATGGCAAGAAGAAGTCAATTTTGTTTTTGAGGTGGGGCAATTTTTTATAGACTTATCACTCATTTCCTCCACTTCCTCTCACCATAATTGTGATTACTGTTCCCTTTGGTTGGACACTTGTAACTTCATTCATATTATAGTAATTAACTTCCTATAGCAATGCAACAAGAAATCATAGTTGTATGATTTCAAAAGAAGGGAAGTAATATATACAATTAAGCAATTAATTTATTCATGCCACAATGCACTCTGGGAGTACACTTCCTCAGATCCCAGATAGAACTAAGGTGACTAAACTTAAACGGTTAAAGTAAGAACAACTTAACACCAAGTTAAGTGGACTGAATTGTTTAAGTACATTTTATAAACACCGAGTTTGGTGAACTTAACAATTTAAGTACAGTCAACATGAGCACCAAGTTGAGTGAACTTAAATATACAAGTTTTGGGAGACTCCATTACTCAAATAAATTGAGGCAACGAGTTTACTCAAATCAAATGAGTTCAATCAACTTATTAGGGTTTTCAGTGTGGAATGAACGAATCAGGATGAGGATGTGCCATCATGCTTCACTACACCATCTTCACCATTTCAACAAGAGATATTTGCACTTTTATCCTGTATTATGTATGTAGTGAAACAGTATATTCATTATATATATATATATATATATATATATATTGGAAAACGCTAGTGTGGACAGAGAGCATTTTGAAACGAAAACTCCATTTTCAAATCCATCCAATTTATTGTAGACATATGCTGCGTTCACACCAAATGCAAATAGAGTGTCAAAATCGTGTCTACCGCGTCTAGTTAGATGCTTGAACATTTTGAATTAATTTGCGAGTCCACAGTGAATTGGACGCGCAAATAAATAAAGCGTTTGAAGCGAAATAGACATGCGTTCAAGGCGCTCCAGGAGAAATATGTCATAAAACACCACTCTGCCTTCTTTCATTTTCATTAAAAAATATTAAACATTAATAGCCACACAAATGTGGTCCAGGCAATGCACTACATTATCTTCACTGCAAGTATATAATATCCTAAAAAATAAAGTTATGAAACTTCTTTGCTCCTCAGTCAAAATGATTTGGCAGACAACAAATGATGATTCATGAGAGCAAAGATCGCCCGTTAGATCCACACACATCACACCACACCAGCGGCAAATGGCTGAAGGACTGGCCGAGGAAAGGCTGCTCTCGCCGGGGTTAATGAGCGCTGAGTGCCCTGTGATCACGTGGATCTCACAACTCCAAAAACGCAAGATAAGATTTTTTTTTAAATAGGCGCTCTCTTTATAAATAAGCTTTAAACAACTACATTCTCACCTGAAAAAGTCTTAAAACTACCTTTTGTGACACAATATTAGTATTTTTAAATTATGCAGGGTTTCTCATCACGTCACTTTACCACGTGACAGCAGCGAGCAGGCTCCTGATTGGTTAACGCGGTGCAAATTGACGCCAAAGTTCACATTTTTCAACTCTGGCGTCAGACGCTAGTTCACGTCAAACTCGTGAATGCACAAAAAGCACCATTCGTGCGTATTCGCATCTAATGTTCGTCATTTGCGCGAACTGGACGCACGAATGAGGCGGAATCGCATCCATTGCACAAAACGTGTCTATTGCGCAACAGGACCTCCAGACGCGCATAAATAGATGCCCGAGCCACCTCAGCTGGCTCCTCACGATGTGGACGAGCAACAGCTCTACTCTGAGCTCCTCCCGAGTGACTGAGCTTCTCACCCTATCTCTAAGGGAGCGCCCAGCCACCCTGCGGAGGAAGCTCATTTCGGCCGCCTGTATCCGGGATCTTGTCCTTTTGGTCATGACCCACAGCTCATGACCATAGGTGAGAGTAGGAACGTAGATTGACGGGTAAATCGAGAGCTTCGCTTACAGCTAAGCTCCTTCTTCACCACGACAAATCGGTACATTGATCGCATTACTGCAGAAGCTGCACCGATCCGCATGTCAATCTCCCGTTCCATCCTTCCCTCACTCGTGAATAAGACCCCTAGATACTTGAACTCCTCCACTTGAGGCAGGAACTCTCCACAAACCTGAAGTGGGCAAGCCACCCTTTTCTGATATACTACATATATATTGCAATATACAGTATATTCCAAGGCTGCAATTGATTGATCAAAAATACAGCAAAAATACAAAAACTAAAATATCACAATTGAAAATAACTCCTTTCTATCATAATATATTTTAAAATGTAATTTATTCCTGTAATCAAAGCTGCATTTTCAGCATCTTTACTCCAGTCTTCAGCGTCACATGATCCTTCAGAAATCATTCTAATATGCTGATTTGCTAGCCTGACGTCGTCATACTCAATTCTAGTCAGAATCTGAGTCTGATACTGCTCCGTTGGGCTGTGATTATGGGGCGTGTTTCAACCGAACCAGGAAAGACCTCAATTGGATAGACCTACAACTAATCAGAGCAACGGAGCGACGCATAACGTTAGTTGTCAAATGTCAACAGAACTCAACTGCACTGTGTTGCCAAGTCTGCAGGTTGAAGCGACCCTAATTATGTGATAATTACCCTGCCAAAACACATATTTTACCCCCCAAATGCCCAGATAACCCCCCCACCCCTCTCGGAAAGCTATTCGGCTTGTTTTTGGCTAGTTTTGAGTAACGTTAGCAATTGAGCGGGTTTTGTTGTGAAAACTTGGCAACCCTGTCTGCATGCACGCTGTCCAGGTAACGTTAGAAGAAAAAGATGAGTGTAAACGATCTTTGCCGGTGTTGTAATAATAGAATTTAAGGATACACAGAGTACTTACCAACACGATCATCATTTCTGAGAGAAATAGTAAAGGTGAATGCATATACGAACAAGTTCTCCGTTTAGGATTAGAACAAATTCAACCCAAGCGCCTTTGATGACGTGGATGATTACATTACTGTTTATCATCTGTCCATCATCGTCTAAAGCCTGCCCTGACAATTTCATTGGTTAGCATTGGCATAATTACTTCTCTATAGATCAAGTCTAGACCGTGCTGCCCGAGTTAAAATGTTGTGGGCGGGGCTAAGTTTGGCTGGCATCCAGGCTACTGATTTGCTGTTCAAGAAACATTTCTGATTATTACCAATGTTGAAACTGTAGTAAAAAAAAAAAAAAACATCTTTACCCCCAAGCTGACCCCATTTTTTAGATCGAAAGTGCTTTAAAAAAAAAAAAAAAAAAAAATAGGGCTGTGAATGAATTCAGCATTACAAACTAATTAAATTGCACAATTTTCTGGGATTACTTGTTTTGAAAAGGTGCGTTTAAACTTGTGGTCATGAATATTTTTCTATATTAAATCCCCAAATTAATGTTAAATATACATTTAACATAAAGGAAGGATATTTAAATGTATACATAGCATTTGTTTGTCAGCATCTTGCCAAGTACCATCAAGGCACATGTGAAATATTGATGTTACCTTGTATTGTAGATTTATTTTTGTTTAGAATCCATTATAACCTCCCAGAATGTTATATAGGGTGTTTGCAGTTTACTGATACAGAACTAAAAATATTCCTAGTGAATATATGGCTGCCTGTCAGCCTGCCTGTAAATGACAGATAATTAAGAGCGAAGAAGTCATATGTAACTATTTCAGTTCCTTCTATTCCCCTTCAGATCGAGATTATGGTATGACTGCGCTTGACGGACGCTCCCACACTCACAGAAGTCTAGATGAGAACCTCAGGCGTGTGTTTTTTTTCTTCTTCTTCTCTGATTTGAGATATATTACATTTCTGGAATGGATAAGGACTCTTTCTGAGTGAAAAGCCATTCGACGGGCTGACACTTGCTAGAAGCTGATCTGTTTTCTGCTCAGGACTGATGCCAGCATCACATGAAATCCTATAAGAAAAAGAGAGGAATCGAGAGATGGTGATAGCAGGAGGTTGAAAGAGGACAGATTTGAATAATTTGTTATTGTGACGGAGACTAAATTTTGCTCCGAAGCGAAGGCAACGTGACATTGAATTGCAAAGCCTGCCAAAGCCTTTCCCTTGTATTTAGAGGTAAATTTCAGCGAGCTTTGACCTGGTACAGACTTTTCAGGGTAGGACAAAAGACAGGGCTGTATCACGGCTGATCTCTCTAATATATGAAACGGAGATCCTTGATGCAGCGGCTCTCTTAAGAAGACAAACGAGAGGAGATTAATGAAATGTCGCTGCATAATGTGTTGAATTGATGCAGCTATTTGACACTAGTGTCGTGTTTTTATTCAGACCCTCTCAGGGCTCTTTTCAAATGGAAATGCATATGCATCTGTTCTGCCTCTTCTCCATCGTCTATAACAATGTCTGCTCTCATCAAGAGAGCAACAAAAGCTTACTATTCCAAGCATTAATATGATACTAAATGTACATCCCCAAAACTTGACCCGTGATGCTTTCCAGAAGGCAGCCACTATAGCAAATGTGAGCCAAGAAACCCTAATTCCCAAACCGTTCTCACTCCCAAGGCGTCGAAATCTGAAGCATGGTCAAGTGCCTTCCGCATCACAATAAAGAGGTTAATGGCATCATTTTTCGGCGCACAGGTGCTCCATTAATTTAAATGAGAAACCTTTGGCGTCATACACAGACGTGTTATGATTTCGCCATTATGACATTTTAGAGTGTGATTCTCAATTTAATCAGCCAGCATAATTTTATATATGCTATTTAGGCACGTATGTAACCCAACTCCATCCCATCCCATCCCTAAACCTACCCATTTGTGTATTATAAAACACAGGATATTACGGTGGCCCAGTAGTGCACAACACAACGAAATTTAAAAAGCATACATAAGTTCACAACACAACAAAATAAATCCACAACACAATGGAATGAAGCCACAACACAACGAAATAAAGCCACAACACAACGAAATAAAGCCACAACACAACGGAAAATCCATAACACAACGAAATAGCCACAACACAATGGAATGAAGCCACAACACAACAGAAAATCCATAACACAACGAAATAGCCACAACACAATGGAATGAAGCCACAACACAACAGAAAATCCATAACACAACGAAATAGCCACAACACAACGGAAAATACACAACACAACAAAATAGCCACAACACAACGGAAATGCTCTCGACCACTAGGGGACTCTCAGAGTGGGGTAAAGTTAGTTTTCCTTGCATTGTTCTATAGATTCGTCAATGTTACAAATATTTAAACACTATGATCAGTTTTAAGTGTGCAGTTGTATATCGACATGAAATATCAATTCAAAATCACCTACGTGCATAATAGCGGCATATTTATACTCGAGAACGCTTTGACCCGCTGCCACGGCGCTAAGGGAACGTCTGCCAATTCCACCAAGTTGAAACATATAATTTGTAAATTTACAAATTAAATTAAATACAATTAAATTTACTTTTTTTAATTTTCAAATTCCAATGTTGTGTTGTGCATTATTAAACGTGCAGTATGTATTTTTTGGCCACTAGGGGTCACTCATTCAAAATAATAACAACAGACGTACTTTGATGACGTCGGGAAAGTGCGTGGGCTCATGGGAGTTGTTGTCATTGTCACTGTCAACCAGCGAATCTGGCATCTCCAGCAGAAAACATGTTCACTGACAAGGTAAAGTATTGTTATATTACATCTCTATTGTTGTTACGTTTAGTTATGGCTTTTCACTTTATGTAATCAATCTAATTAAATAGCAGCGAGCTACCGTTAGCTCATCAGTAACTTATCAGTAACGTTAGCTAATGTGTGAGACAGAATGTTGTGCGGGCGGTCGCTATGTCAACATACCTATAAGTTGAGTGATTTATAGGTATGTTGACATATTAACCGCGTATCATAATTTAAGTGACTCAAATTATAGGTATGTTGACATGGCATCCGCGCTTGTCGAACATTCTGTCTATCAACTTGAGTTGCTGCTACTAACGTTTAGATCAGGCATCTACTACCCTCGTCCTGGAGAGATGTTGTCCAGACTCTTTTCGCTACAAAACATGTTTCATCACATGTAATTGTAATAATTATAGGTTTCATAAGCCGAATCAGGTGTCATTGTGTGTGTTTGAAACGCCGATACAATACAAAATGTATACGTATTCAGCAAAACGCGTCTCAATGTGGTCAAGATCGCTATGCAATATGCAAACATACAGCATGCTATGATTATATGAATATTATGTTAGCTGAATGGTTACTTAATTTACCTGTTTATTAAAACGCAAGCGAGATCAGCATCTCTCTGCAGTCCGAGCTTGTCACGAAGATTTCGCCATCTTTCAAAGGCTTCTCCAAGGTTTACACGTCTCTTGCTTCTTCTACTGTCCCAAAATCTTCTCGGGTCATTTTTTTCACCCGTACGTTTGCGCTTTGTTGAGCTGGCAGAACGTACAGGCAAAGAGTAGTCATGATCCATTATCGTACGGCTGTCATGGTTCCTCTTTGAGTTTGGCGGTTCCGCCGAGTTCCGAAGGAAGACGCAAACGTGGATATGACGTGATAGACGGGCGACATAACGGAAATAAAGACACGGTCCGTGTCTTCGAATTAAAATATTAATTTCTCTGGATTTAGAAGTTAATTGGAACTGTCGGGATAATGTAAACACACAACTTTAAAAAATATATAACATAGATATAGTGATTTTTTATATTTTTAATGCTGAAACATTACATATTGTGCCTTTAAGTCAGTTTTACCAATACAATCAAGCTGTGGAATTTTAACATGTCTGTTTTTAAATGTTAAAAGCAATTTTAATTCATACAAATTATACGTTTCAAACAATTGGTGGAATTGGCAGACGTTCCCTTAGCACCCTGGTATCGGGTCAAAGCATTCTCGAGCATAAATATGCAGCTACAATGCATGTAGGGGATTTTAAATTAATATTTCATATTGAAAAACAATGGTTAGCCTACATACTGTTAAAACTAGTTGTGGTATTGATTTCTTTGTAAGATTGCGACTCTATAGAACAGTGGCAACTTTACCGCGCTCCGAGTGCCCCCGAGTGGTTGGGAGCATTTCCGTTGTGTTGTGGCTTGTTTTTGTTGTGTTGTGGCTTGTTTCCATTGTGTTGTGGCTTGATTTATTTGTGTTGTGGCTTTTTCGTTGTGTTGTGAACTTATGTTTGCTTTTTATATTTCGTTGTGTTGTGCACAACTGGGCCACCGTAGGATATAACAGGCAGATACGACTGCAGGCACAATTTATTCAAAAAGAACAAATATTCAAGTGTTCAGAGGCCAAACAATGGATTTGTGTGAAGGAAATCCCCAAAAGCGATCAGCGTTTCCATCCGCCGAAGATCATGCACACATTCAAATTTCAAAAATTGCCGCCCGAAGAAACGTTACGTCAGATTTCATAGTGAAATTACATTGGCTCTCGTATGTCTCATGACCAATTGCGTCATAACGTCAGCTTTGATTGTAAAATATCATTGGCTCTTCTGTGTCTTGTGACTGATTGTGTCATGCTCAAGAGTCAGGTGTATCATTTGAATGAGATATGAATGGGTGCATTCACAGAGCGGCAGGATCATCATTTCAGCGATTAAAACATTAAGATCAACTCTGTTCTTTACATGAAGATATCGTATGACTTCAGAAGACTTGGAATGCAACATGCGTTAATAGTTTTATACTGTTTTTGGTCAGTTTTGGCAATAAATACCTGTGATCATGGGCGTCGGAAGCAAAAAAAATGTGGGTGGGTCCTTGCTAAACATATAGTTCGGAAATACAATATTACGGAAATCGCCGTATCATTGAAAGCGGCAGTAGTGTAGGGGTAAGATGCACGGCGTCTAATTTTGACACAAATTGACCCGCGGTTCGAGTCCGCCTTTCGCCGCACTCAATCTTCTCCCTTTTCCCATCACAAATCAGATCAGAAAGGCATTTATTTTCAATAAAAATGAAGAAAATTATAGAAAAGTGGAAATAAAGCGTTTAACGTGTTTAATAATACGTGTTTATCGATTAGGGGTAGGTAAACAGACATGTGCTGAATGTTAGAGACAATAAAAGTGAGTGGGTCCTATATCATTGATCGTAAAAAGTGGGTGGGTCTTGTCCAACCCACATACAATGGTTCCGACGCCCATGCCTGTGATTGTACTTTTTTTGCCTGTTATGTGTTTTATATTGTTTAGAAGTGGGTAGGTTTAGGGTAGGAGTGGGCTTAGTTGATCCAAAATATAAAAGTAGCCTATAAATATTCATAAAATCATGTCTGCTTTTACAAATGCAAAGAATTAAACGCGTCTTGATCTGACTCATTGGGCAAACAACTGAAATCAATGGAGTACCTGCGCGTCGATATAGTGATGTTAACCTTTAGCGTCTTCATTGTGATGCGGAAGGCACTTAACCATGCTTCAGATTTTGATGCCTTGGGAGTGAGAACAGGTTGTAATTCCTATAAGCCTAATGCCCCTGACAAAGTGATTTTGTTTCCACCCCGAATTAACACACCTTAGGCAGTTACTTCAGTAATTAGATGAAGCTAGAATGATTGAATAAGGTTTGTTTGGCCAGGACCTAAATGAAAACATTTAGTCAAAGGGATGCTCTGGAAATAGGGTTGGTAAATAACTTTTCTCAAGAGCTGGCAGGTCGCATGTGCAAGCTAAACATAACGTAAAGTAGTTAAAAGAGTGGTTCATATACAGTCAAACCAACATTTATTCAGACACTGTCAACAGTTTCTCACATTATCACAGTTTATTCGCTATAGTTTAGAAAATGGTAATAAAATATGACAAGAACTCAAGAGTTAAACTGTGTCAGGACAAATTCATCTTTATAATGTCCGGTAGAAATAGATAATGCTTTGATAGAAAGGTATGTAATGGATTACAATCAACCAATCAGCTGTCAGCTGTTAAATATAAATACACAATTAGATAATACCAATTTAGGTCAACCAATGACCATTGACTCTTCATTTTGTTCAGTCTGTGGTGTAAAAGGTTACATTAAAAACACTTAAGCAAAACATGGTCAGGTCAAAGTGTCTGAATAACTTTGGTTCCAAATTTTTATCAATTTTACTTGTAGTCCACTGTATGAAGAGAATTTTTGGGTATAATGTTTGTCACAGTTTATTTTGCTATCCTCACTTACATTAATGAACTATATTGTCCAGCACCCACTAGAGAGAAAAAAAAAAGTGTGTGTGTGTATTCTCGACATGCAATGCTGTTTTGAAATATGGCCAAACATGCGTATAGTGCCTTAAAATACTGTCTAGGCAAACAGCTGACTAGGTTCTGGAACAGAGCCGTTGTCTTACTTCTCTCATACCCTTGATTCCACTGCTACCTCTCTTTGTGATTCCACAGAGACCTGCAGAAGAAAGTTCCTGCTTCATTTTTAATAAATCCTGGCTCAAAGTTGCACATCCTCTCACCACAAAGTCTGTTTCTCTAGTAGCTCTTGAACACTCCCACATTTACCTCAGTGCTACACAAACTCTCTCTCACTGTATCTTGACCTCTCTCCTTCCTGACTTTTCATACATATTATTAGACCTCATTTTCCAACAGCCTCTCTCTGTTGATCTCTCACTGTACTGTTAATTATCACACTCTCTCTTCTCAAGCTGCTCACTTCTCTCTTCTCTTCCTCACTCCACTACTTCTGTACTTCACAGGAGAAGCATCTCTGGTTTAAAATGTGTGAAGATTTATTCCCCATGGGGGGCTTCTGAAATATAAATCTTTATAAGTTACATTTGTCACAAATTGTATAGTGGTTGAGCAGTGTATTTTTAATAGCCCGTTTTAATGACCAATAGCCCATATATTTAAAGTCGACATGGAAGGGAAGTTGCAATAGTCTTTTCCTCCCTATTTTAACGTGTATCTGAATGACTTTTTCGCCTAGAGAAAATGTGGGGACTTGATGGAATTGATTGGATGGTTATGGTTTGGTCGATCTCATGTGATTGTCAGGTTGCCCCACCCTTGCACGACGTCGAAAGAGAAGAGGTGTCGCTGCAAAAGGCAAAAAGGGGGTAGGGGTTATTTTGATCGAAGATTACATGGGCACATGAAAAAAAGAAAATGCACTGATAAATCATTTAGAATAAATACTGCAATATTCCATAAAAAGTAAGAATTTTGTTAAACATTTTGATTCCAAGATGACTTAGTATCGTATTCGCAATCATGCTGTTGTTGCAAATACTCTATGTTCTTTTTGCATGAATTAATCTTGTGTGTTTACAGTTGCTATTTCTATTTAGCTCCACCAACAGAAATCGTTCCCAAAAGTGGAATATACAGTTGCGCATCTTAGAACAACACAGCAATGCCGTTCATGAATGGACAAATCAGTGGTTTTGAACAAATTGGTTGGGTAAATGATTCACTGAATCGCTCATAAAGACAACCACTTTTTCCAGTCCTGAATTAATCATTTTCAAACTAAATTAAAATTTTATAAATGTACGCTACTGTTCAAAAGTTTAGGGACTTTGACTTTTTTTGTTGTTGTTGAAATAAATCATTTTCAACATTGATAATAAGAACTGTTTCTTGAGCAGCAAATCAGAATGATTTCTGAAGGATCATGTGACACTGAAGACTGGAGTAATGATGCTGAAAATTCATCTTTGACATCACAGGAATTAATTGCATTTTTAAAAAGATTAAAATTGAGAACAGTAATAATAATTCACAGTATTACTGTGTATATGTATTTTTGGTCAAATGAATGCAGCCTTGGTGAGCATAAAAAAAAAATAAAAAAAATCTTACCGAACCCAAACTTTTGGACGTTAGTGTACAAGATTTTAGAGTGTATTTCATTCCATAGTATTCTATCTTCCCAGCTAAAGCAAGTCAACCCCAAACATTGCCACGTTGAAAAGTCTGTAAATAGTAAACATGGAAGGGCTGGTACGGTTCTCACAGGCGCTGTGTATAATTTTTTCAAAGCCAGAAAGTCAAAATACACCCACAGTATTTGGAAGAAAATGACTATGTGTACAATGTACTTGGCATTTATGTAAATTATTCTATATCACAGCCAGTGTCTAAATAGCACCTGTCACCACAAACATCACGCGCCCACATAAAGATGTTTTATGTGTATTAGAGGCTGTATTTCCCTCATCCTGACTCTGAAAGAACTAGTACTCTCGCCACATTGCATCTTATTTTAGCCAAGAAACACCCACAGGAAGAGGACTTCTGTTGGCGTGTAAAGTGACCAACCACTGTTCTGTTATTAAAGGGGACCTATTATGACCCTTTTCACAAGATGTAATATAAGTCTCTGGTGTCCCCAGAATGTCTGTGTGAAATTTCAGCTCGAAATACCCACGGATCATTTATTATAGTATGTCCAATTTGCCCCTATTTGGGTGTGAGCAAAAACACAAGTTTTTGTGTGTCCCTTTAAATGCAAATGAGATGCTGCTCCCAGCCCCCTTTACAGAAGAGGACTGTGCCTTTACAGCTCCTGCTTCGGATGCTCCGGCAACAACAAAACTGGAGAATCTCACACAGCCAAAATGTCAGAAATTGTCTGTAGTGGTGTTCAGTTAGCCTGACAAGCCATCAAGATGTTGGGTCTGGGATCTCACCATTGGCAGGGCTCAATCCGAGGGGTGGGATAAATGGTTGTCTGTCAAATTCCCTCTGCACACAATAGGATAGCGCTACAACCAACCAGAGCAACGAAGAAGGTGAAGCGGAGCTAGTTGATAGATTAAACTTTCGACGTATCCGGTCGGCAAACCTCCTAACACATCTTCCTTTCTTAAGAATGACTTCAGTGCCGCTCTTTGTGACTGGAATGTGATTGGCCTGACCAGAGTTTGAGTTTTCCAGCTCACAAGCCAACGGAGAGTTGCTAGACTACCCTGGCTGCAAAATTAGATTTGCTGCCGCTAGGGTGCGTCTAGATTTCTAGGCTAGTGTTCAGTTACATGTTCGGGCCAAAGTCAGACACTAATGGAGAAACTCAGGAAGAAGTCAAGTCAACCTTATTTATATAGCGCTTTTAACAATGCAGATTGTTTCAAAGCAGCTTTACGGTGTTAAACAGGAAAATAATGCAACGTAATTTTATTCAGGCGTATAGCCATTCTGGAGAAAATAGTGATGTCATCAATTCATTTCAATTATCATAGAGTGACAGTGTGGGCTTTAGATCAGAAATTTTATTTATATGGTTAATTTAGTTTAATAATTAGATTTATTTGGATATTTAGTTGAAAAATGTAGAACAATTTTAGTGTCCCTAACTGAGAACGCCAAGCCAAAGGCGACAGTGGCAAGGAAACCAAAACCCCATCAGGTGACTTAATGGAAAAAAATAAACCTTGGGAGAAACCAGGCTCAGTCGGGGTGCCAGTTCTCCTCTGGCCAATTAACAAACAGCGTATGATTATTATTCTGGCAACTTTACAGGTCATCGGAATATTCAAAAGATCGGAGGCAACACGCCGGAGACGGGTTAATTGAGGATGACATATCGATTTAAGAATTATTAAATTGTAATATTCGAAGTTGCAATTTTTAGTATGAAACTGGATGTTTCTGAAAGGTTAGTGGATGAACGAATTTTGTTGTTGAGGAGTTAAGTTGATTCAACTCATCGACTAGCATGTTAATCTAAAAATCATTCAGAAACAACTGACCCTCGTTTGAGAAGCAATCTGGCGTAAAATAATTTACGCAAATTTTTAACGCTTTAATGACTTTCTTCGGCACATTTTCTTCATAAATAAAATTCAACCATGGTGTCCTCAGTGGCTCAGATGCCGGGAGTCTATGGAGACTATTATGTTCATTGGTACATCCAATAACAGAACGTGTGAATTTTATTTTTGCACAGACGTATTTCTCCACCTGCAACAACAGGGAAACGGAAATGGCGGACTGTTAAGGCTCACTAATACTATATGCTAATAGGGCAGATCGTTTTACACAAGAGTAGAGGGAAATCTGGAACCGCTAGTTTGAGACCGTTTATGAAATAAAAGGAGTGGGTGTATTTTTACCATTATAGGCTGATTGTTTACACACATCTGTGTTAAAACACCTTATACAAATTAATTTTGCATAACTGGTCTTCTTTAAAGCTATGGTCTACGATTTCAAAGATTGTTCATTATTAATAATCTCGTTTAGATGCTGGTTATGGTTCTACAGTACAATCCTAACATTATGAAGAGAAAAAAGAATGAAAAAAATCCATTCACTCTATTGGGTGTACACCCGCAGAGAAATTGACCAATGTAAGCCGTCCGGCCGGACAGCTTACATTGGTTAACTGCTCTCATCCAATCCCCTGCTCCACTCGCGTCTCCACCCACCGCACCCCACCCCGCCCCCTCCTGCGACATGAAATTTTGCGGGCAAGTAGGCAGCATCAACTCAGCAATGGAGAAAAACCAACAAACAGACAGCAGCAAGCGGCCCCTGCTCGCCCCAACAGTCAAGGTTGGAAGAAAGAGAAAGTCAATTGAGGAAAGAGCAGAGATTTTAAAAAAAATGTGAAGAACGCCGGACTCAAAGCTGAATCAATATAGGGTCCACCATTGCCTGTTGGAGGAAGCTTCAGAGAAACCTTGGACTTAAAACCGACGCTGACATGGCTGACTTTTTGTTGAGCAGGTAAACATTTATTTATACTTATATGGTGTGGTGTATTACATAAATAGCTTTTTATCAGTCTGACAACATGATCATGCTGCCGATCGGCATTGGAATGTTAGCCGTTTAGCATCGCCTATCACGGGTCAAAGTAATTATATTTCTTGAAGTGCTGGACTATTTCAATAGGCCTAACGTTAGCGGTTTTCTGTTCGAGCCGATAGAACATTGCATGTGTTGCTAATCTTGCGTAGGCGTGAACTCAAACGTGTGCCTTTGAGCTATCAACATCTCTGTTCCGATGTTTACTCCTGCTTGACTGAGTGACGTTGTTCAGGTCGTTTCCCGGTGGGAGGGATCAGGTAGCACAGAGGGGAGGGATGAGTTTTTATTTGTAAAATTCAGGCTTTCTCGACTGATTTTCAACATCGTAGACTACAGCTTTAAGGACCGGGTTCTGTTTTTTAGTGTTGTGGTTGCTGTAGAGTGAAAAACAGTGGATAAAATATATGGATCAAATATTTTTACAAATTGTCCTTCTACGTACTTTAAGTGTATTTTCTGTCTGTTCTGCATGCAAGCTCTCTCTAAAACATGCACTTACACTTCTTGGTGTGTCTGTGTGAGTTCATGAGTTAGTGTCAAGCATGTTAATATAAGACTCAAGGCAGGTTGAACGCTGAGACTGATGCAAAAGTAATTAGGCCTTCAGAGATGTCAATTAGGCCTTTCGAGAAATCAAGACTTCAGTCTGAAGCTTTCACCTGGTCACTGGTTGAAAGAGGATGGGTGTAAATCAGCTCAAGAAATCTTTTCCAGCATGTGTGTCAGGTAGACTCAGAGGCATTAATGTGTCAGGCTAAATATATTTGCTGGTCACTGGGATGTCCGTACACATCGCAAAGGATAACCTACATAAATAGTGCCTTTTTCCTTACACAAATCTATTATACTACTTCATAAGACTTTGAATATAGTGCATGCATCATATTAACTACTTTTATGGTGTCTTTTTTTTTTTTTTATGATCTTTGGATAAAAGCCTTTGCTAAATACATACATATGTTTAATATTTGTCATTATGTAAAGTGATCTTTTTAAAAATAAGATGGTGTTAAATGATACAACACCAGCCATTTCAGTTAACTAAGTTAAAAATATTGTTTGTTTCTTGGGGTCAATAATTTTTTTTTAATGACTAAAATTCTGTAAATTCAGAAATACTCCTCTGTGGGAGTTCAGTTGAAATGGTTATTTTTCTTCAAATTAAAAGTTTTAGAACCCATGTCTGTGTTCATTCATTAAACTGCCTACAGGAGGAAATTAATGAACATATCAGAACAAGCTGTGGCATATTTATGGATCTCTCAGTCCTGACAGATGGAGAGAAGGGAGACGTTTGGAGAGTCCAAGAGGATAGTATTGGACGGATTGTTATTATATATCAGTGAGTTTGGTGTGAAATGTGCAAATATTTAGTGTGGATGAAATATAAATATCTATCAAACATGGTGTCTGTTTTGAATTCTTTGAATCTCTAGTTTCATGTCGAATGAGTGTCTTTTGAATTTTTAATGCCTCATTTTTATCTACGGCAGTTTAATCTAGATCAATTTACATTCACGTCCAACATATGGAGCACTACCCAGCCAAAGATGTGTCGCTGAGCGCACATCTAGAGCTTAAAAGTTGCTTTTGAAGAAGTTTGTGCAGCGTTGTGTGTTCAAGGGCTAGAGAGTGAGGACTATTGATTATAAAGGTACAGCATCTGCCTACCAATAATACAAGTTCTACTCCGCTGAAAGGGTATTACTTGAACTAATTTCTCTTGAAGAGAAATTATATTGCTTTATCAGAGGGAGTATTGTGCCACTAGAAGCATTAAAGACTTATAGGATTAGTTCACTTCAAAATGAAAATGTCCTGATATTTTACTCACCCCCATCTCATCCAAGATGTTCATGTCTTTCTTTCTTCAGTTGAAAAGAAATTACGTTTTTTGAGGAAAACATTCCAGGATTTCTCCACACCATTGACTTCCCTGACAACCAAAATGTTGAAGGTCCAAATCAATGCAGTTTTAAAGAGCTTCAGAGGCTCTGCGCGATCCCAGATGAGGAATAGGGTCTTATCTAGCAAAACGATTGGTCATTTTCAACGTCAGTGATTGTGTAATCACATCGAAAATGTCACGCTAGACGTAGATAGAAGTACCGCCCCCGTGTTTACAAAGTACACATATACGAAGACTAATACACATGCCCTTTAGCAAAAAAAAACCAAAAAGGTAAAACAACGATGTCGGACGATTTTGAAGTTGAAGATGGAGTATTTTTTGGTAAAGGGCAATTGTATTAGAGTTGAAGCTTTCGTAGGCCTGTACACAACGCTGACATCTTGGAACCGAGTGTGTGCAATAGCGATCTCGGGACCGGAGTTGCGCAGTAGAGAGCAGGAAGTAGAGGCGCGATTATCAAAAGCCTGCCCACACTCTCACAGATGTAGAACAATTCATTATGATGGTGTGAAATAAACAGTTATGGAAATGTAGAAATTAAACTTAAAGCACCAATCTCCTCCCAAAAATAAAAAAAAATCTGTAAGTGCCTCAGTGACAACTTCACTCAGAGAAGCCGTCAATCTCAGCTGTCAATCATGACGTCACACCCCCCGTTTTTATAGCATCAAATAACTAACTAAAACTAAACGTATTTAAAAAAACGAACACTTGAAATGAAATCAGCGTGATAAAAACTGCCTAAAATGACAGAAACCATCTTTAGGAAACAATTATTTGAAGTGTAGTTTAATTGTTTAGTGTGTATCGCGTCCATTCTAATACATGGAGGGGCGGAGGTTAGGAGCTATATTGGGACCAACCACCAGGGGGGCGATCGAGGCGCGGAGGCTTCAGTTTCTGAGTGGAGTGCTGCAGGCGTGGTCCTTGCACGTTTTCTTGGGGCAGTACTTCCACCTTCGTCTAGCGTGACGTTTTCGACCTGATTGCACAATCACTGGCGAGCCGCAGAGCAGCGCAAGATGAGCAATTTAGGTTAAAAAGTATATTCATTTTTAATTTTAATACAATGTGAGATGGTGGTCCAGTGGTTTAAACCATGGAACTGATATGCAGAAGGTTGCTGGTTCGATCCCAGCGGTCACCACCAGTGTGTCCTTGAGCAAGGCACTTTACTCCATGTTGCTCCAGGGGGATTGTCCCTGTAATAAGGTCCCTGTAAGTCACTTTGGATAAAAGCGTCTGCCAAAATGCATAAATGTAATTTTTTGTTTTTTGTTTTTAAATGACCAATTGATTCGCTAGATAAGACCCTATTTCTCGTCTGGGATCGCACAGAGCCTCAGAAGCCCTTTGAAATTGCATTGATTTGGACCTTCAACATTTTGGTTTTCATGGAAGTCAATGGTATGGAGAAAAATCCTGAAATGTTTTCCTCAAAAAACGTAACATCTTTTCGACTGAAGAAAGAAAGACATGAACATCTTGGATGAGATGGGGGTGAGTAAAATATCAGGAAATTTTCATTTTGAAGTGAACTAATCCTTTAAGTATTATACAACTGCACATTGACTGCATTTTTTTTCTCCATAGTTTGTCTATATGCAGATATGTACAATTAAAATGCACAGGAAAAGAGTCCAAAAATATTGATGACTCTCGCTGTCGTGGGCGTATCTAAATTTGAGAAATTGAAAACTTAATATCACTTTCATCTTACTAGAATTCCCTTGTGAAAAACAAGTGCACTTACCTACTTTTAAAAAAAGAGTATTTATTACAGAAATTATATACTTAAAAATAATATACTGAAAATAATGGATGTAATGTTTTCAGACACTTAATTGCAAAATGCAATTGCTGAACTTTTGACCCACTTAAGTACATCTTTTTATAATTTCCTAAATACTTCTATTGAATATGGCTAAAGTGTACTGTTTTACACTTGGGTACTGACAAGTATGTATGGTGAACTAAAATACACTTTAATGTAATTTTTATGGAACTTGTATGTCGTGAATTTGAATATATTTACGCATGTCGGGAATTTGAATATATTTACGCATGTCGGGAATTTGAATATATTTACGCATTTTGATTAATAAAGTGCATTTAAATTTTGTAATATAATATAATGTGCACATGTGCTTTAGTAAGTTAGTCAACACATAAGAATAAGTGTACTTGTTTAAAAAAAAATTACAAAAGATTAGAAAGAACAAGAATTTACTTTTAATTTGACATTATAACAAAGTTTACTTCTTAAGTGTGTTAAAAAGAGTTAGGTAAGTGTACGTGGCCTTTTATTTCAATAATATTGTTATCTGCAGGTACAGTTTTTCATGTACTATTAAGATTTAAAAAGTATTTCAAGTGCACATTCAATACAATTAATCAAACTTGTTCACAATGGTTAACAAGTAGAAAATCATATTTCACAGCTGTGATGTAAACTAAAGGCTATTGTTTATTTTAAAACAAAGGATGAGCCGACCAAACGTCCTGTTTGAATAGAAAACACAACACAGGAAAGAAAATGTTCTCATCAAGTCATTCCAAGGAGATTTTGAGTTCTCTGTTAGAAGTATGAATGCATTTGTTATTATCTGAAAGAGTATGTCAGTATTGCCAGTATCTTGCACGCTGGCACTACAACACATGTACACATAAATGGAGGATGTTTGTTTTCTCAAAAAGTCAAAGTTACAAAGTGTTACATCATGAAAGTGTCCTGATCACAGTCTCTTTGATTAAATTTTCCACTCACCTCTGAGAACGGTACTTCAGACACTCTCCGGGATCTCTCTCTCGTTCAGTCTTTGTCCCCGCTTAATTTAAGTGGAATACGTGTTTAGAATCAAGGCCAGCGTTCTAGGCATATTGTGTTCATTTAATCTCTGTGTCCGTCGCTAAATGAATAACACTTGTGAAATTTTCCGCAAAGTACTTTTGAATCCTTGAGAATCCAGTTGAGTGCTCAGAAACCCAACAAAGGAAAATGTATTTAAAGTGTCTGTTCCTGCTAAAAATGCCAACGTAGACAGACATGAACTTCCAGACTGGTTTATGCTGGCCTGGCTGATGGATCCTTTTAGCAATGCTGTTCACCACTTAAACCTTTGCTGCCTCACTGACCAGAAAGTCAGTGACTTAACAGGCATCATTTTTGGGCCCTTTGAAAAATGCTGAACTCATAAAGCTTCCCAAGCACCTTAACATCACGTCAATTGAACATTGCTTCTCAAATGAGTTTGTCCTTAAAAACTTTTTTTTTTACCCTTTCCCCGCCAGCATTTTTTAATAAAGTTGCCAGCCACTGCCAGAATTTTTTATAATTTTCACAAAAGTTTCATGGCCACCAGAATATTTTGTTGTATGAATATCTGAACATGCAATATATCAAAAGAAAGAACGGGGGGGGGGGGGGGGGGTATTCCAGAAAGGAAGGTTAACCTACCGTCACATATACCTTGAAGTCTCGGTTGATTAACCCAAACCTTGCTTACTCAAGGTATGCTGGTTCCAGAAACGAGTCCGGGAGTAAGTTCAGACAACTCAGAGTATGATCCCGGTTAACACACAAGACATTCTCAACAGAGTGACGAATCGATGATTCACCATGCAAACAGACGTTAAGAAAGAGCGCGCCATTCTACTTCCTTCTTCTTCTTTTGTTTAATGGCAATTTACATAACCTACTTAATGCACATCGCCATCTATTTGGTGGTTATGTAATCATTTTTTTTTTTTCAATCTTTTCGTTTAATAAGTAATCTTTATATAAATAAATAATAAATATATTTTAACTCGATTAACATTTAAACATATTTTTTTAATTCTTATTCTTGTAATATATAATATTGTATATTAAATAACTGAAACAAATTTGGTTATATTAATAACTATATTAATTTTATAAAACACACCAGTAAAATCACGCCCTGTCCACACGAACACAGGTATTTACTGCGGTTTGGCTTTTTTGAAAACTCCGGCCAGGGTGAAGATTTTTTGAAACTCCAATTACAGCGTTGTCGTGTAGATGGTGAAACCGGAGATTTCGGCTTGATAATTCGAAGTGTGCGCCGTTCTCTCCTTTGTTTGACGTCAGTTTGTACGCCGTTATCTCTTTTGTTTACATGAGTCGAGTCTATGATGTAATGGCGGACGTAGCTTTTAATAACTCTGCTAACAGCGCTTATCACATGTATACAGATACATGCGCAGTTATCTCATTGTATTGCAGAACAGAGGCGCCAGAATGCAATAATACAAGTCAACTTTATTTATATAGTGCTTTTAACAATGTAGATTGTTTCAAAGCAGCTTTACAGTGTTAAACAGGAAAATAATGCAGCATAATTTTATTAAGCTGTATAGCCATTTGATGTCATCAGTTCATTTCAATTTCCATACGGTGACAGTGTGGGCTTTAGATCAATAATTAGATCAGTAATTTAGTTTATATGGTTAATTTAGTTTATTAATTAGATTTATTTCGATGTTTAGTTGAAAAATGTAGTGTCCCCAACTGAGCACGCCAAGCCAGAGGCAACAGTGGCAAGGAAACCAAAACCCCATCAGGTGACCTAATGGAGAAAAATAAACCTTGGGAGAAACCAGGCTCAGTCGGGGTGCCAGTTCTCCTCTGGCCAATTAACAAACAGCGTATTATTATTATTCTGGCCACTTTACAGGTCAGAGGTCATAATAGATCGGAATATTCGAAGGACCGGAGGCAACACGCTGGAGACGGGTTTATTGCGGATGACATATCGATTTAAGTATTATTTAATTGTAATATTCGAACAATCGGAGTCAACACGCTGGAGACGGGTTTATTGCGGATGACATATCGATTTAAGTATTATTTAATTGTAATATTCAAACAATCGGAGTCATAGTAAGGCAAGTGTGTGAAGCTTCAGTCCACTCACCTGTGTACAGTTACCTGTCACTGAGTCCAAAGTAAACTTGCAGAAGGGTTTCACTGAGCCCATGGCATCCCTCAGTGCATCGGTGCCGTGGATGGGACCCATGTGGAAATCAGGCAGCCAATCATAGCACGGTTTTCATGTGGACAGAGATTTTTTTTAAACCGTGCTTGTGTGGATGCGATTGTTTTTTAAAATGGAGGAGGAAAAACTCCAGTTATAAAAATACCCGTGTACATGTGGACTAGGCCTCAGTCACATCACACATGACTGATTAAATGAAGCACAGGTGATACAGATGATGACTAACATAGCTGAACAGAACCAGACTAACGAGGGTAACCAAGGAAACAGACAAGTGGCGGGAAACTAAGGCAAAGGAACACGTGACAGAATCAAAACTCAACTAAACAAAAGGCTTGTTCGACTTCACCCAGCGATGCGCAGACCGATCGGCGGCTGACTTGAAGCAGTGCATGCCGGTTAGAAATTTTGTCCGACTTGAGGCAGCGCCGACGCCACGTGACAGTGACGTATGTCAACAAAGTGCCGCGAGAGCGATTCGAGAGCAGTCGGCTGATACAGCCGGTGCAGTTTCTACAGAGCAGCTGCAGGAGGCTGCACGGACTCTGATGACGACACAGCTGTTCCACGATTGGCTGTATTCACCGCATGACAGCGATCACGTGTGTTTCGTGTTTATTCTGAAACCTTCAGCTCCACTAATGCGCACAAATCTGTTTTTTATAACAGTAAAACCTCCTTTCATGTAGTCGCGATGTTATATTGTCATGTTTATCAAAATAAAACTGATTAAAAATGTAGACCCCACTTCATTGATAGTGTAGACTTATATGTTGACATTTATTCTTGTACAAACACACGCTGTATTAAGCAGTACATAAAGTATTACATGACAATAATGTCTCTGAAACATCTGTGTATTGCCAAATATTGCATTTATTTCACTTCAGCTGATAAAGTATGCAAACACAGCGCGAGCATCACTACGGGAAGCAGAAAGTGTCCGACTTCACGGCTCCGTTTGCAGCTCCTCCCCATCTGCACGCGGCTACTCTCGCCGATCAGTTGAATCCGGCCGCAGCCGATGTCGAACACACCTAAAAAGTTCAACTAAACAGACAGACATGTGACAATATTACAGACATGAGCAAAATAATTCACTGCACAAAACTCATTATGGGTATCCCAAACTATGTTTTTCTTTGTTGCATAAGGATCTAATGTGTGATTTGTCTAATTTTAAACAAGTGACAGAGGAATTTTGCAAATCTTTAAAACATCAACCATAGAATGAATGGAAAGCATTTTCTCCACCCCTTTAAAAGTTGGAAGTTCTGTTTATTTTGCTATCTTATCCTCTGTACGCATTTGATTGGTTGAATTTATTTGTATAGCATGGTTTTTTTTCCAGTTGAAAATGTCTCGGTTGCATATGTAACCCTCGTTCCCTGAAGGTAAGTCACTGATGTATTGGGATCCCGATACATCGGTGACGCTGACGTAACATCGACTCAAAGGGAACCATTGATTTAGATATTTAGACTTAACTACTAGATATTACTAGATATTTAGAATTGAATTGAGAAATGCCTTTGTCTTCCTACTTCTGTTTACTGCCCGCGAAGGCAGTAAAATATTTCAGTCACAGCTTTTGTTTAGACCTTTAGGTGTGCATGTAATTCTATTACTCATAACCTCTGCAGAAATGTAGATGTCCAGGAGCAAGATGAACACCATGTCTA
>CM042257.1:5415052-5580052 GCA_023566225.1 Romanogobio albipinnatus | reverse complement strand
GATCCAAATATCTCACATAGTTTAATAACACTCACTTTTGGTCCCTCTATCGCCCCCTTGAGGTCTGGAGTTTGTTACTGCCACATCAATGCAAGATTGAAGGTTAAGTGTGTTCAATGGGTCCACATGCTTGCAATGCATTGGCAAAAATACATTTGGATCAGCCCTGGCATACTTGTGCAAATATTTTTTTCTGCAATAATTGTTCAGATGATACAGGGCTAAAAGGGGCTAGTTTGGCTGGGGCTTGATTGTGTTGGCTATAAGCCGGTAATTCTTCTGTTAAATAATTTTACAGCTCAGTTACAGGCAGGCTTTAATAGACAAGGATTTGCCTCTCTACATTAGCATAACAAAAGAACTATGCAAGATATTTATATAGACGCACTCAAAACACACTTTTAAGTGTCGTGCAGTAGCCAAACTGCATGTAGAAAAGTGCTTTGACTCAATAACACAACATGATAGACAGTGATTTGTGTTTAAATTCTCTGTGATGGGTTTGTTTAATTCAGAACCTGGCCGAGGGGCGAGAACAAGATATATATATATAGGTGTTGGGACGATATAGCCACATTTTTTTATGGTCTCGACTATCACGTTGACAAAAAAGCATACTTCATACACTCTCACAGCTGACGTGTGTGACATCTGGTTTTCACTTAGGCCTGCAGGAAAAATACCTTGGGAAATATGATGTCCAATATGGGGACTGGAGCTAATCTAAGCCAGCGGTACACAAATCATCTCTCACTCTCAGGCAGAAGAGAGTACTTCTCTCCAGACCTGCAATGCATCTGTAAACAAATCATAGTATTAATGGGGATGGAAATGAATCATCCATCTCCACTGGCCTGTCGCCCTGCTCATGACAACAACATGATTTCTCTTCAGGCCTTTAAGTGGGATCTGCTCAGGCAGAGAAAGCAAAAATGTGGCGCGCTTTAGATCTTCACACCATAAAATATGACTGTGCAAAACTACTGTGGGTACAGCTGCCAAGCCAAAGACCCAGACATGCTATTGAGTGCATGATATCCTGTAGTAGAGTTCCTTTACAGAGAAAAAAGTCATTTTGAGTCTCATTACTAACTAGAGATCTGTCTGTCTGTCAGTGTATATATATATATATATATATATATATATATATATATATATATATATATATATATATATATATATATATATATATATATATATATATATATATATATATATATATATATATAATATCTGTCTGTCTGTCTATATATCGATCAATTTGTCTGTCTATATATATATTTATATATAGACAGACAGACAGACAGATATTATATATATACAGTAAGGAAAATAAGTATTTGAACACCCTGCTATTTTGCAAGTTCTCCCACTTAGAAATCATGGAGGGGTCTGAAATTGTCATCGTAGGTGCATGTCCACTGTGAGAGACATAATCTAAAAAAAAAATCCAGGAAATTTAAATTTATGATTTTTTAACTATTTATTTGTATGATACAGCTGCAAATAAGTATTTGAACACAGTAGCCTTTGTTTGCAATTACAGAGGTCAAACGTTTCCTGTAGTTTTTCACCAGGTTTGCACACACTGCAGGAGGGATTTTGGCCCACTCCTCCACACAGATCTTCTCTAGATCAGTCAGGTTTCTGGCCTCTCGCTGAGAAACATGGAGTTTGAGCTCCCTCCAAAGATTCTCTATTGGGTTTAGGTCTGGAGACTGGCTAGGCCACGCCAGAACCTTGATATGCTTCTTACAGAGCCACTCCTTGGTTATCCTGGCTGTGTGCTTCGGGTCATTGTCATGTTGGAAGACCCAGCCTCGACCCATCTTCAATGCTCTAACTGAGGGAAGGAGGTTGTTCCCCAAAATCTTGCAATACATGGCCCCGGTCATCCTCTCCTTAATACAGTGCAGTCGCCCTGTGCCATGTGCAGAAAAACACCCCCAAAGCATGATGCTACCACCCCCATGCTTCACAGTAGGGACGGTGTTCTTGGGATGGTACTCATCATTCTTCTTCCTCCAAACACGTTTAGTGGAATTATGACCAAAAAGTTCTATTTTGGTCTCATCTGACCACATGACTTTCTCCCATGACTCCTCTGGATCATCCAAATGGTCATTGGCAAACTTAAGACGGGCCTTGATATGTGCTGGTTTAAGCAGGGGAACCTTCCGTGCCATGCATGATTTCAAACCATGACGTCTTAGTGTATTAACAACAGTAACCTTGGAAACGGTGGTCCCAGCTCTTTTCAGGTCATTGACCAGCTCCTCCCGTGTAGTTCTGGGCTGATTTCTCACCTTTCTTAGGATCATTGAGACCCCACGAGGTGAGATCTTGCATGGAGCCCCAGTCCGAGGGAGATTGACAGTCATGTTTAGCTTCTTCCATTTTCTAATGATTGCTCCAACAGTGGACCTTTTTTCCCCAAGCTGCTTGGCAATTTCCCCGTAGCCCTTTCCAGCCTTGTGGAGGTGTACAATTTTGTCTCTAGTGTCTTTGGACAGCTCTTTGGTCTTGGCCATGTTAGTAGTTGGATTCTTACTGATTGTATGGGGTGGTCAGGTGTCTTTATGCAGCTAATGACCTCAAACAGGTGCATCTAATTTAGGATAATAAATGGAGTGGAGGTGGACATTTTAAAGACCGACTAACAGGTCTTTGAGGGTCAGAATTCTAGCTGATAGACAGGTGTTCAAATACTTATTTGCAGCTGTATCATACAAAAAAATAGTTAAAAAATCATATATTGTGATTTCTGGATTTTTTTTTTTAGATTATGTCCCTCACAGTGGACATGCACCTACGATGACAATTTCAGACCCTCCATGATTTCCAAGTGAAAGAACTTGCAAAATAGCAGGGTGTTCAAATACTTATTTTCCTCACTGTGTATATATATATATATATATATATATATATATATATATATATATATATATATATATATATATATATATATATATATATATAGTCACGTTGAAACAGGAAGGGGCCATCCCTGTTCCCACGAAGTTGGGAGCATGAAATTGTCCAAAATGTCTTGGTATGCTGAAGCATTAAGAGTTCCTTTCACTGGAACTGTTTTCCTGGCAACCGCCACACCCAGACTCGTCCATCGGATTGTCAGACAGAGAAGCGTGATTGGTCACTCCAGCGAACACGTCTCCACTGCTCTAGAGTCCAGTGGTGGCGTGCTTTACACCACTGCATCTGACACTTTGCATTGCACTTTGTGACGTAAGGCTTGAATGCAGCTGCTCGGCCATGGAAACCCATTCCATGAAGCTCTCTATTGAAACAGAAAGTTGGGACGGAACATAATGACATATGCAACAGTACCACCAGAGCTCCAACTATACCTTATTTTATACCTGAAATAGTTATGAAGATGTCAAAGCCAGTAACCTATAGAGTCTTTAACGTTACATGATTTGTAAAAACAGGGCACATTAGAGACATTTGCAAAAAGAAAGTGGTTAGAAGTAAATGACCTTCTAAACTTTACCCATTTCAAAGAAAGTGGTAAAGCTGGGTTAAAGGTATAATTCAATTAAGATGTAACAGCAGGACGTGTGCTTGAGAAGCTAAGCTTTGTTGATTAGCAGCGACGATGAACTTTAGCCAATCTCCCTACACCATTAAGAACTGACTGACATAATGAACACCCCACAATCTCTCACATCTCTTACAGTGTTGTTCCAGTTTTGAAGTTAAAGTCTTGCCATAACAGGGAGGTCTATTGTTGTTTTCTTTTCTCCTAATTCTGATCTGTTTATCTTGGTGAGAAACAAACATGCTCAATCGCTTTTTTCCCTCTTTTTTGTTGCACTGGTGTGTTGGGGGTGGAGGGAATTCCCTGGGGTTTTTCACCTCCTCTGTCTCTGCTTATTGGATATTCAAATTTCAGTCAGACGCACACAATAATACACATTTAACATCGTGTGACTGACACTTTGGGAAGGTCTTTGTTTTCATAAAAACAAACACATATGCAGTGACACCAACAGACAAGAACAAAACAGCGTCGGGAAGCAACGCTGACAGGCTAACATGACAAGTTAAACTAAAGCAAGGTTATGATGCTCTGGAAAGGGGAAAAAACATCTATATCCAGTGTTTGTTTGTTTTTGTTTTTTTTAAAGATAAAAAATATTCTTATAAAATAATTTTCCTGCTCCATGGAAATAAATAACAGCATTTATTTTGAAAGAGTTGACATGAGGGCGAGTAAATAATGGCAGATTTTTTTTTGTTTTTGGTAAGAGCTAAGCCTTTAAGAAAAACAATACAAAATAAACACCAGTGAAAAACATTTTGCTTAACATCTGTGCAGATATAATGGAAAGACGCAGCTATATCATTAAAATTCTGATCAGATGCCTCAACATATTTAGGCAGGCCGAGGAGGAGGCTGCCCATAGCTGTTTCATTGATTGGTTGCAGGGGCGAATGCTCAATTTCGTACCTTGAGTTATTTTGCATTACCGTCCAGATGGTATTTATCAGGCTATGTAAATTAACACAGTCAAGCTGATTGCATGTCAAAAATAAGTAGTTAAACCTTGAAGGCATTTATTTTCCATGTGCGCTAATGGGCGCTTCTTGTGTTTCTTCAGACGAGGTTCCTTGTTGAAATTCATGTTTGATAAATTCGAAGGATTTCGGGTTAATTTGGCCATCTAGAGTGCTGTTGATCCTTCGAGTGTATATTTGAACCTCAGGGAGTTGAACATCACATCTGCATATCCGAGCTCAAATATATACTTAGAGTGATTGGTTTAAACATTAAGTTGTTGATCTTGTCCCAGATAGATTTGTCAAAGCGTCACCCACCCACCCCCCAGTTTCATTTCTGAACGGAGCGACTAATCCTTAAATACCGCTCTGAAATACATCTTTACTAAATGCATTGATTGAGTTAGTCAAACTTACATTCTGCCCTAATTTCGCAGTCAGGGCATGGAATAAATATTCCTCAATCCATTTATTTTCCATAAGGGAGGATAACCGGCTAGGCGAGTCCTTACATTTCAATTAGACTGAGAACGAGAGAGGAGAAGCGGTGGTCAGTGGACTGGCTGTCAGGATAATCACAACGGACAAGCCGCCGCTGGCCCCTAATCCAAGCAGATAACAACGACCACAAATTCGCACTCGGCACCGAGAAACCGGAGCGGACAAATACACGTGTCATGCTAAACCAAACACGGTTAGCCCAGGGATCCCACCATTACTGGCAGATCAACACGATAACCCGGCCGCCCTTTAAAGGAGTATTTATTTGACAGATAAGATTGACATGGGAGTTGGCCCACTAGAAAACAACAACTTGTCCGTTTTAAGGACAAATGGCTGTGTTCGAAATGGAAAACGAGTGTGTAGCATTCGCTTACCTAGTACGTACTTGTGCGTCATGCAACAATAATTATTTCCAACTTTGTTACTTATCAATTGCAATGTGCTTTGTTGTATACTGCACATTTTTGTCAAATGCAGTAGATCAACTACATATTTGCATTTACAGAATCTGTCAGTTTGCTATTCTAACAGAGCTAAATAAACTGTGATGTAATGCTTCATTTCAGCAGCTTCGCTTTGACATGCTGTATGCCCTGCTTTATGCAGTTGTGTTCCAGCAACATGACGTTTATCGTTTGCTAAGTACTGGGGACAGATTTCTCCGGCACACCATATGTAGACAATGACGCTAACAAGTTAATATGGCAAGCATAAATACGTGCTTCGTATTATTATACCCTCTTAGCAACACGCTCAAGAGCCTAAAAATTAATTGCTAGACTAAGCAGAGACAGCACAAATGATTTATAATGTGGCTGAATCGCTGGTAGTTATTTATTTTTGCATGGTATTACACTAACCGCAATGTTTTGCTGAAATTGTTAGTCAGCATCAATGAATGCAATTAGAGTTTAATGGACTTTAAAGAGAGCATGAAAAAAACAAGCAGAAGAGAGAGATGCAGGGAGGAAAAAGTTGCAACACAGATTCCCGTCCAGGATCTGTCTCCTGTAGTGGAAGTCAGACAGACACGGCCTTTTAGGTTTGACTATGGGTAGATTCTGTAAATATACCATCATGCTTTTAAAAAATAAGTATTCTTCACTAAACTGCATTCAAAGGTCACTGTGTATTTTGACAGACATTTTCCAAGCAACATATTTAGTGCAAATGTACAGTGTATATATATATGTTTATACACTATATTGCCAAAAGTATTGGGACACCCCTCTAAATCACTTTAATGGCCACAGGTGTATAAAATCAAGCACCTAGGCATGCAGACTCTTCTACAAACATTTGTGAATTCAAGTGTGGTACCATGATAGGCTGCCACCTGTGCAAAAAGTCCATTCATGAAATTTCCTCACTACTAAATGTTTAACAGTCAACTGTTAGTGGTATTAGAACAAAGTGGAAGCAATAGGGAACATCAGCAACTCAGCCACAAAGTGGTAGGCCATGTAAAATCACAGAGCGGGGTCAGCACATGCTGAGGCGAAGAAGTCGCCAACTTGTCAATGGCTTCAGACCTCCAAACTTCGTGTGGCCTTCAGATTAGCTCAAGAACAGTGTGTAAAGAGCTTCATGGAATCGGTTTCCATGGCCGAGCAGCTGCATATACGCCTTACAACACCAAGTGCAATGCAAAACGTCAGATGCAGTGGGAAAAAGCACACCGCCACTGAAGACGTGGAGACACAGTGGAGACGTATTCTCTGGAGTGACGAATCACGCTTCTCTTTATGGCAATCCAAGTCTGGGTTTGGCGGTTGCCAGGAGAACGGTACTTGCCTGATTGCATTGTGCCAAGTGTAAAGTTTGGTGGAGGTGGGATTATGGTGTGTGGGGTTGTTTTTCAGGGGTTGGGCTTGGCCCCTTAGTTCCAGTGAAATGAACTCTTAATGCTTCAGCATTCCAAGACATTTTGGACAATTTCATGTCCCCAACTTTGTAGGAACAGTTTGGGGATGGCCCCTTTCTGTTCCAACATGACTGCACACCAGTGCACAAAGCAAGGTCCATAAAGACATGGATGAGCAGGTTTGGTGTGGAGGAACTTGACTACCCTGCACAGAGTCCTGACGTCAACCCGATAGAACATCTTTGGGATGAATTAGAGCAGAGACTGTGAGCCAGGCCTTCTCGTCCAACATCAGTGCCTGACCTCACAAATGCACTTCTAGAAGAATGGTCAAAAAGTCCCATAAACACACTCCTAAACCTTGTGGAAAGCCTTCTCAGAAGAGACAGTACAAACACAAACTTTTATTTAGGATGCGATTAATAACGATTAATCAGTTTAATAGCACAAATATATATGAAAAGATTTATATTTAATATTTATATTTTATATTTTATTTCAGCTTTATTTTTACTAATGAAAACCATTTTTAATAGTTTTAATTTTAGTGTTCTTGAGTGCTCTTAAATGTGTGAGATTTGTGTTCCTAGTGAAGAGTTTGGGACTTGCATGTTCTTATGGTGCCATTAACCTATCAATTTTCATGTTGTTCCAGAGTGTCATATGGTCACATGACATTTTCAACTTGGCTCAAAGAGAGAGAGATTGGCTCAAAAACCTCCGTTGCCCATATGCAAAGATGGCAGAAAGCAAGATGCATACTCCTCAGAAGGTCACACACCAGATGAGCGACTGTCATTGAGATGAATGGGAATGCTAACGGATAGCTTTCTCGAGGTATGATATGACTGACTACATATGACTGTATACATTTGCATTAGTGATAAAGTGTTGCTTAACTAAAAAAAAAAGCCTCCACATCCTTGGCACTGATCTTTGCTCCTTTTCCAGCCAGGGATCTGTTCAAATCAAGCCAAATTGAATCCATACATGCAGTGCGTAATGTCATATAAATAATTGCGCCTTGTGTAAACATATCAATTTCCCTCCACAGCAGTGAGCTTGAAAAACCATTTGTGGGACCCCTTACAAGGTCATCTGAAGCTGGAAGCCTGGAGTCATTGAGCACACACACACAGGCAGACCGAGTCCGAACACAAGCTCCTTCTGAGCGCACTGGCCCTTAGGGCAACAGCAAGCCATTGCACCGTCATTAAGACCAACACATAGCAGCTATTTATACACCGCACCGCATCACATCATACATACTATACATACTTGCACACACATACACGCGCGAGCACCCCGAGGCGCACAGGCTCATGCTGTATTCTCACAAACGTTACACACACAGCCGCTGGAATAACCATACCAAATTAGTATGCACAAAAACGGGAGTGCGTGAAAGGCAAATAGGGTCAAAACCGCGGGGCAAGAGCGTTCGTGTGTTTGTACGCGGCTCGTTTTAAATCGCCATGTGTTTTTTTTTCTCCAGATGAATGCAAATCAACTAGTCTTGGAAGAAATCAAAACTAGTGCTCGTTTCTTTCCACTGGTGCAAATGACTTGAGGACACTAAAAGTTGAAAGTGTCAATTATATTCTAACAACCTTTGAAGCCGCTGTGTTGCTCTAGAGGTATTACGCTTTATATTCTAGTGATTTTTGCTTTTGTGTTTCATCAAGAATGCATCTCTCCACCAACCCACATTTGCAGCTCTGAGCGATATTCATATCGTATGTTTCTTTGTGAATATCTTTGCCAGGCAGTTGTTAACCTCACCGTGTCACGTTCATTATAAATTGTTTGAATCGCACCAGCGCCCCAAGCCAGCGCAGAGACGAGAGCGCATTCTCAAAACAGAGATGCTAGATTAAGCTGATCAGCGATTGCGGCATGATGTACCGCCCCGCATTAGATCAAGGCGACACGTTCACGGGCCCCATGAATGTAAAACGCAGGGCCACTCTTGTAGGCGATTACTCAAGCGGCGGAGAGGATATTATTCAGAGTAAGTTGTTAATAAGGGAGTTTATTTTTTCTGACAGAGTGAAAATGGCTTCCTAACGCAGGATGGATAACCCCCGCTAGCCTAGGACAGTTGTGCGCAATTAGGAATAAATAAATATTAACGTCTTCACTTACGCATCTGACGCTAACGTGCTAAATTGGATTAGCCCTCCGATGACCTAATTGCATTGTCACAGTGCACGTATCTAAAGAGGAGCACTTTGCGGAAAGGTACCATCAAATTAATCTAACAATCAGTAATTGAGACAAATGACACGCCGCGGCCGGCTGTCTGGGTGAAAAACTAGATGAGCCTGGAAACGTGTTGTAGGGTTAAAAGCCAGCGCAGTAAGGCAGTGACTTAATCTAAAGACTATTAGCATTAGTTAACCATGTACTTTTCAATTAGAGCGATCATTTTGCATTTCGGACTTGCTGATAAATATCTTTTGTCACTGCACACCCCCGGCGAGCAGCTTCCGAATAGCATGGCAGGGTTTAAACGCACTTAAAATGCACAGAGGCTCGCGCTTAAACGGAAGGCCAAGTGGAGAGCGCAGTCTGCGCAAGGTGCTGTGTGGCATTTGGTGAAGGGGGTGGGCGGCAGGGGGCTGGTATATTGGAAAAATAAAATAAAACTGCAAATCAAAAGGCCCTTTGTATTAAATTACAGTGGGGGCTTTGCAGGAAAGAAGCCTGTGCACACAGACTCTGTGTGAATCTAATAATGAACTTGCATCCAACCTTAATTAAACAGTCTACATCCCCTCGCATAGCCATATAATGATGTCAAGCCGGGAAGCAATTAGCTGCCCTTCTCTGAAAGCAAACAGTGTTTGTAAGTCACACAAAGTACTGCGGCAGGCGTGCTTATTGAAACCCTCCTGAAAAATAAAATTAATTAGTATGTTATGATTTTGGAGATGCCTTAACATTGGACCCAAAGGACAGGGGGCTGAGATTAAAGATGAGCCCCTCTTTCTGCCAGCGATGGTAACGATAACAGCAGGAGAACCATCTCACCGTCTCATTAGCGGCAGGCCAGGCCAGACTACGCGCTTTGCCCCGCGACATCATAGCATCCATTAAAATAAGCTGTCATGCAGTTGTAAGAATAACAACCCACAGTAGACCAAGTCATTTGAAAGGGAAAAAAAGCAAAGTTTCCCAACAAAAGGCCCCTCTCCAATGGTTCTTAGGTGTACGCCGTTTATTTGTGTTTAGAGATCACCCCTTTGTCTGCCTCGGCTAATTAAAGTGATGCCGCACCGCCTGGCTTTGCAGGCAGCCGGGGGAAGCACCAGCCAGCTGAGACACCCAATTACACAATTAAGCCTCCTACAAGATCTCGAAATTGTCAGGGAAAAAAGAAACTGTGCAGTTTTTCCTCTTTGTCTTCTTGTCTAAACTGCGGCTGCGACGTTGTTACGAGAGTATTATTTTCACGTTCCGAGAGGAAGGCGCGCACTCGCTCGCTCGCTCTCGATGATGTAAGACGTCATTTCGCCCGGCTTTGTTCTCGACGGAGCGGGGCTGTATATTTGTGTCTATTTACTCGCGTCGAGTTTCTTTTGTCTCTCGAAGTTGTTGCGCGGGCGGTCATTAGCTGAGCCGTAGCGCTAACTTTGTTGAGCGAGAGCATTTGGAGACGCCGCTCTAATTGGCGATGTTTTACAAGGGAAGCACTTATCACTTTGCTTATTAAAAATGCTTATTGGATGCAATAAAACACACATTATGGTGGTGAAATTAATATAGTGCATTGCCCAGAACATAATGCCGTTCTAATGTGTGTCTTGTTCACTCTAATGAGTGCTGCCGAGTTTATTAGCTCTGATGACAGAGGGGCCAAGCTGGGGCTGTTATTGTTTGGTACAGGTTGATGGATTTCGGATGCACGCGCACACGCACGCCCGCCCACGCTCTCTTTATTACCGAGCGGCGGTGTCATCTAGCCCGGTGGCTTGACTTTAATGCGGTATAAACATATAAATCTGGAGCGACTCTCTCTTAGCCTGCAGTGGAGAGTCTTCGGTCGGTCCGGAGTCCATACGTTCTCGCTTATTTCCACCGCTGGAGAGGAAGCCATTGATAACTCCGTGACAGGGGCAGTCCCGGGAGGGCCGGACGGGGTGGGGGGGGTGGGGGGTTAGTAGGTCATTACTGGCTCAGCACAGATCCTTTAATTGTCTACTGAGCTGCTTTGGATCCGTGTCAGGTGAAGGCTTCGGCCAGAAAGAAAAGTGCAACCTAATAGTTTGGCTTTCGGACCAGGAGATCGGTTAGACTTGGTAATGGATGTTTGTGCATGTGAGACCCCTTTGTTTATGGAGAAGGCTCTTTGTTTTCCAATCCTCCCCTTTTTTCCACAAGTTTGAGGCAATTTATTTGCGATCCAATTTCAGCGAGTCTTGCAATCAGGCAATGCAATCCAATTATCTCTTTGATTGGGCGAACTGATTAAAATGTGTAGCCAGACGTGATTATCCGTCTCTCTCACTCTCTCTGAACATTTGAGGGAGACACACACACAAGGCAGTTGGAATCATAAACACACTGTATGGTAAAGTGTGCATTTCACAACATGGCATAACTCGAGGATGCTGTGAGCCGGTAGAGACGTTTATACTGTGGCCAGTGGCCAGAACGACTTTATTTACAAGTCAACAAGTCAATCTGAACTTGTGTGGTTAAGCATATAATGCAGGTTCCAATTGTTTACGGTTGCCATCATTGCAACTAGACATACTAATACAGAAGCATGATTACTATCAGCTCTTTTATAGTGGTTTCATACACAATAAAACATCCTGTGTTGTTTTAACCCAAGTGTGGGTCATGTATGGACAAACACAGCCATTGGGTTACATTTTTCAATTCAATTTTTAACCCAACAGTTGGGTTTGGGTTTTGTAACCCAGCATTTTTTAAAGTGTATGTTGCCCTTTCATTTAGAGTTGTACTGTTTTGAGAAGAGAAGGACTGGTTTATTTATGTTTAATAGTATGATCTCTTTTATTTTCATCTCGTTTGATAATGTTTGCTCGATGTAAATAATATACAACAATAATATATACATAATAATGAATTTTGTATGGCTTTCTAGCCTTTTTAATAAAACAGAGCAGAAACACAAGGTGCTGGATTGATGTAATTGTTCTTTTATATGTTGTTTTATATATTCTGTATATGCAATATATTTTATGGATAACAATCAAATCAACAAGGGGCCGTCCATGTATTTATTTTATATGAATTGCACATATTGAGTTATTTTTTTATTGATTGTTTTGCTTTTGGACTCAAGCTCACCAGTCCACTATAACAGGCTTTGCGATCATGTAGGTTTTGACATGGCATTTTCTCTCTGATCAGAAACAGCCCTTGCTCAGGTGGAATTTTTGCGAGCCGACTCTGACGGCACTGAACATTTCCTGGGCCACTTTAGGTTGAAGGTCTTTCCAGTGTTTTGAAATACAATAACCGGCTTGTTTGATTGTTAAAGTGATAACCATGAGAGCAGGGCTGCCCCATTTATCAAATTACCAACTTAGTGAAGGCTCGCAGAAATCTGTCGGTAATGAATGACAGGAGAGAAAGCGAGAGAGAGAGAGAGAGAGCAGGACGGCGTGTGGATGGGGGGCTCGTCTGTTATCTTTCTTTTTTCTCTTCAAATCATGTGTCCAGGGCTTATGAAATTTAAAGTGGTGTCTGGCTTTTGCCTCCATCAGAACGGCCTTGACGTGGCTGAGCGTGTGTAAGGAGAATGTGTGATAAGGCAGGCCAGACCTCCTGCTGAAAACGTCACCGGCGACCTGGGCAAGGGTCAAGAGTCAACCGACAAATATATCTCCTGCTCTCACCATCGCTCGCTTTAAAATTGATAAAGACAGACGAGAAGGCAGATGGAAGGCGAAGTGGTCAGGAAAGAGGAGGGAGAGGTGTCAGGGTCCTCCATAAACGGCACTTTGTGACGCATCATTAGGAATGCCCTCCCATAATGCAGTGCTGTCTGACCTCACACTTCACAGGGTAGGTGAGAGCTCAGCGGTGACCTTGCTAGGGATTCATTGCTTGTTACTGTGGTCAGATGAAGCTTCATAACCTGCACTGTTCCATTTATGTGCCCTTTTTCTGAACTTGCTTTCCAATTGGACACAGATTAAAATACATTTAATTTATTTAATGATATATTTAATCAATATATATAATATATACATTTATATAAATGGAACATAAATATACACACACACACACACACACACACACACACACACATATATATATATATATATATATATATATATATATATATATATATATATATATATATATATATATATATATATATATATATATATATATATATTATATATATTTTTTTATATATATATATTATATATGTTATATATGTTTTTTTTCTATACAAATTGATATTGTATATAAATTGAATGACAGTTGTTAAATTGTGTGTGTGTGTGTGTGTGTGTGTGTGTGTGTGTGTGTGTGTGTGTGTGTGTGTGTGTGTGTGTGTGTGTGTGTGTGTGTGTGTGTGTGTGTGTGTGTGCACAATACAGTACCTGTCAAAAGATTGGAAATATTACAATCCTTATATGTTTTGAAAGAATATTGTATTGTAAAGAATACATTTTCAGCATCATTACTCCAGTTTTAGTGTCACATGATCCTTCAGAAATCATTCTAATATGCTTATTTGTTGCTCAGGTAACATTTATTATTATTATTATAAATGTTGAAAACAGTTGTGCTGCTTAATATAATTTTTGTGAAAATGGTGATAGTTTTTTCCTGGATTCTTTGATGAAAGCTCAACGAACAGCATTTATTTGCATTTATTACATTTATTTATTAAAGCATTTACTAAATATAAATCTTTTGTAAAATTATAAATGTCTTTACTATCATTTTAACGCATCCTTTATGAATAAATGTTTTAATTTCTCTCTTTAAAAAAAAAAAAAATCTTACCACAAATATTTTGAATGGTATCATTGTTTAGCAAAAACCGTTTTCAATATTGATAATGATAACAAGAAATCATCATATTAGAATGATTTCTGAAGGATCATGTGACTCTGAAGACTGGAGTAATGATGCTGATTACATGTTTAAATATATTCAAATAGAACAAAAATATTTTAAATTGTAATAATATTTCACAATATTACTGATTTTACTGTATGTATTATTAAATAAATGCAGCCTTGGTGAGCATACGCGACTTCTTTCAAAAACTTTATATATAGGCACAAGCTCCGTCACTAAGCTAAGTCACTTTGGATAAAAGCATCTGCTGATACAATATTTCAATTTTTTTTACATCAATTATATATATATATATATATATATATATATATATATATATATATATATATATATATATATATATATATATATATATATATATATATATATATATATATATATATATATATATTTAATGTATTTATATTTATGAGTTGGGTTAAAGCCTCTGGGCACGAACAAAAAAAACCTGGTGTAAAGCATAATATCACTGCACAAGACTGCCCCTTCCTTCATATACAATTACTATGTTATATTATTCTTTATAATCATGCATTCTCATTGAACATCATATAGGCCTATCATATTCTGCATTGCAACAGTATTGCACCGCTGAAACAGGCCAGCCTTCTTTGCTGTGATTAGCTGCTTTTCTCTCAGGGAAACACATTACCCACTCACTACAAACGCTGATCGATTTCTCTAAGACTGCCTATCTGATTGCTTTTATACCTTATTGATTCTTCAGGATTAACGTTTATGGCCGTCAATTATTCTCATGTATGATTGTTCACATCTGTTTATTGCACGCTGCATAATTGTAGAAAACAATGATTCTGTTCAAGTTGATAATCCAATTTCAATACGAGAAGCAGCCCTCGTTTTTAAAGAGATCACCGCTCTTATATCAACGAGTGTGAGCGCAGCTAATCGACTAAAGCTACCATCACAAATGCCTGACGTCTTGACAGAAGCCTTCTGTGTGAAATGCAGTGATCCTAGGCTTCATTACAAGAGCGTTTAACAGTCAAAAGAGGTGTTTTTTTCAGGAATCTGCCACCGTCGATCAGAGGGATTTGGAACGATAGTAGAACAGTTAAATGTGAAATTGAGTGTTTTGAGCATTGCTAATATTGTTTTAAGCGAGTAAAGGAAATGTGTGTGGATAAAATCATTCATCATCCTGATAGAAACTCGCATTTCAATTTCCGCAGGTTATTTTTGGCCCTTGTATGGCCAGGTGAAGTATACTTTTTAAACACTTGAATGGATGCAGATGCGACTGAACGCATGCAGGCATTTCATAAGTGTCTATCAAAGCTGTCTTTGAAGGGCTCTGCCAAATTATGACCGGCATCGTTCACGGCTGTCACTTGAAATTGTTATGAAAATAAGTCAGAAGTGGGCTCATACAAATAGGACTATCTTGCAGTGTTATGCGGTTGAATGTACAGGCTTATTTCCATTCCATATCAGTTATTGTTGTTCAGACGAGAGGATATCCCACTTGATCTATAGTCATTACCTCAAGAGTGATGCGTTTGACTGATATTACAGTCTGTAAGTAGAATCTACTTCCATAGAATGTACATTTTCACATTGTTTTAAACATAATAGCTACAGCTACTGTGCATGCAAATGAATAATTTGTTAATAATGTGACTGATAACGCAATCATAATGAAAAGCCTTCACGTAAACTTCTCAGTCTGATCAAATTTTCGAGCTTGAGATAAATTTCTATCCAATAGAAACTGGTAGGCCTACACTCTAAAAACATGGTGCTATATGGCACTAAAAGTGGTTCTTGGCTCGTAATCATAGGGGAACCACTTTGAGTGCTGTATAGCACCAATCTTGGTGCTTCAGTGGTTCTTCAGGGGTTCTTCACCGCTTCACTATATATGTAGCACCGCTACCATATACAGAACATGTTATGCTATATAGCACCAAAAGTGGTTCCCCTATGATTACGACCAAGAACCACTTTTAGTGCCATATACAGTAGCACCATTTTTTTAGAGTGTATATAGAGCTTAAAGGTGCCCTAGAATGAAAATTGAATTAACCTTGCCATAGTTAAATAACAGGAGTTCAGTACATGTAAATCACATACACATTGCCTCCTCCTTCATATGTAAATTTCGTTTGTGAAAAACACCACGGAAAAATAGGCGAATCTCAACATAACACCAGCAGTGATGCAATCGATGGGATCATTAATATGTACGCCCCCCAACATTTGCATAAGAAAGCACATGTTCACTATCTGGCGAAACTGCGCAGCCGCCGTATCAACTGGAGTTCTGCAGCAGTAAGCCTGACGCGAGGATAGCGAACATGGCAGATCATGGAAACAAATGTTGTGTTCCAGGCTGTGCAGGGGATGTGAAGACGTTTCATACTCTTCCAACAAATAAAACATGTCCACAGGCATGGTTGATGTTTATTTATAATTGGATACCGCAACAATTTAATTCAAAGTTGTTAGTTTGCTCAGCCCATTTCACCACGGACAGTTTTTCAAACCTGGGACAATATCAAGCAGGCTTTGCTCAGCGTCCGACACTGAAGAAAGGGGCAATTCCAACCATATACCTGCAAGCAGTAAGTGATTTTATCCACTTCTTGACTGTCTAAACCATTTCTGATTAAATCGAAAGTTTCTTAGAGAGACAACATTAACGATAATATTCCTGTTGTTGTCTATATCCAACGCAAGATGCTATACGGTAAGAATAGGATAATCCAAGTTGCTTACATAACTAAATAGTATGTCTAATGACAAAGGTTAATATTATTTCATGCCAGTGTTGTCATAAATTAGTAAATGCAACCATAGATACGTAACATACTATGTTAGTTTAGTTGCTTACACATAGCTCACTCGATCCTTCTAGCTAACGTCAACACCTCCACCATTTAAGTTGAAACGATAGTAATTTGATATTTATTTATTTATATTTTTGACAACTGAAGTATGATTATATACTGATTGAAATATATAAGGTTGAATGCCTAATCTCTCCATCGTCAAGACGGTCAGTAAAGTTGTGCCTGCTATCATTGAGCCGCAGTGAAACAGCCAATCAGAGCAGAACTCTGCATTAATATTCATGACCCGTCCAAATAAGGCAAAAATAGACCATTTCACCCTGGGGAAGATTTCTAGAGTTGTAAATGGACCTGTAAAACCGTAGCTGGACAATTATTGACCTTAAATAAGCCATATACCCTCTATGTAGATACCAGAGAACAATTTAAAATGTTGTTTCAAATCATTCTAGGGCACCTTTAAATAATGTTTTGACCCTTCACTAAGCTCCGCCCCTTAGTTATGGAGTTTTTTATGAAAAGTGTAATTTATTATTTTCTTGATTATTAATATTTTGTTTGTGTTCTAAAGAAGAAAGAGAGTCCTACGGGTTTAGAACGACTCGGGTAAGTAAATGATAACACGCAAACACAATGTTTTTTTTTTTTTTTTTTTTTTTTTAATAATTTTATACTTTTATTCAGCAAGGATGCATTCAATTGATCAAAAGTGACGATAAAGATATTTGTAATTATTTTTTATAATTTATATATATATATATTTTACTTTCTATTAATCGAAAAATCCTGGAAAAAATGGTCTATTACAATTCCCATAAAACTGATAATAATCAGAAATGTTTCTTGAGCGGCAACTCATCATATTAGAATGATTTCTGAAGGATCATGTGACACTGAAGCAGAGGTGGACAAAGTACACAACTCTTTTACTTGAGTAAAAGTAAAAGTACTACAGGTCAAATATTACTCCGTTACAAGTGAAAGTTCTAAAAACAGATTTTTACTTAAGTAAAAGTACAGAAGTATTTGTTTTTAAAAGTACTTAAGTATCAAAAGTAAATTTCCTTTTTTATGTCAATGCATTATTTTATTATTGTTGCATTGTTGTATAAATGCACTCTATGCCATCATGGTGGTTTAAGCCAGTCAGTGATGCTCCATCCGACATGCTAGCATACGACTGCCTTAAACTCATTTCTTTACATTTGTATAGAGTGTTGTAACTTTTATAGAAGTATTGGAAGTTTCAATTTCTTGTATAAAAGTTATAAAGCTCTTTACAAAGCTGCTGTCACTTTAAGGCTGAATGCATTGACCCTATACTCTGATACGCATACGATATTCTCCCAACTGTTTACTCTTCTCTTTCTCTCAGACATTTACATTTTTGAACATTTTATGAGACAGGCATCAAAGTGTATGCCAACTAAACTAATCTTTAATCTTTTGAGAAAACTGAAACATACTTTTAAAGTATAGCCATGGGTGCATACACGGTGCCAAGGAACCGTCTTCTTACATTTTGCTATAAACTGATCAGGGTTCAAAAAATGTTGGGAAACTTCACATGACCCTATACAAGAGTGATTACTGATAGGCTGTCTGCTAAAAAACAACAACAAAAAAACTTTTAAAGAAGAAAAAAATCATCCACTGACTTTTAAAGCTGCTACAGAAATGACTTTCAACTTTGAGGACCTCGCTAGAAATGTAATGGAGTAAAAAGTACGATATTTGTCTTTCAAATGTAGTGAAATTAAAGTAAAAGTATCCCTAAAAAATAATACTCCAGTAAAGTACAGATACTCAAAAAGTGTACTTAAGTACAGTACTCAAGTAAATGTACTTAGTTACTGTCCACCTCTGCACTGAAGACTGGAGTAATGATGCTGAAAATACAGCTTTGATCACAGAAATAAATGACATTTTTATAATATATTCAAGTAGTAAACAGCTATTTTATTTAGTCTCTTTACTGTTTTTGATCAGCTTTCGTGAACATACATAAGTCTTCCAAAAACATTAAAAAAAATTGTATAGGCCCTTATGAACGGTAGTTTAATATTTATTTCATTTTCCACTGTATGCATGAAGAAAAAAAATCAAATTTTTGGACATGTTAGAAAGGAAATTGAGGAATTCAGATTGAAAATCTTAAATTGACACTAAATGCCAATTTTAGCATGCAGATTGCTAAAAAAAAACACAGAAACAAAATAAGGTTACACTTTATTTTAAGGTGACGTAGTTGCATTGTACTCAAATAAGTACTGAGTTATATTAATTACTTACTATAAAGTTACAGTTAGGTTTTGGTTTAGGATTAGTTACTTGTAATTATATATAATTTACTGTTATTACTAGTAAGTGCATGTAGACACATGTAATACCCCATCTTAAAATAAAGTATTACCAAACTCCATTCCACCATATGTGACTCCGGACCACAAAACCATAAGGGTACATTTTTGGAAATTGAGATTCATTTTTCATCAGAATAAAGCTGACAACATAAGCTTTCCTTTGATGTATGTTTGTTAAGATATGACAATATTTGGCTGAGATACAACTATATGAAAATCTGGAATCTAAAGGTGCAGACAAATCGAAATATTGAGAAAATCGCCTTTAAAGTTGTCCAAATGAAGTCCTTAGCAATGCATATTACTACTACTAATAATTTTTTTACATATTTACTGTAGGAAATGTACAAAATATCTTCATGGAACATGATCTTTACATAATATCCTAATGATTTTTGGCATAAAAGAAAATTGTATCATTTTGACCCATACAATGTTTGTTGGCTATTGCTACAAATGGTTTTGTGGTCCAGGGTCACATATTTGTCTGAGACTACAATCAAAAGCCATGATCAGATTGAATTTAATTAATATAAAGAAAATATATGTATGTAAACAGTCAGTCAGATACATGGATGTAAATACAGCATAAAAAAGGACAGCAGCAGAGGGAGATGCATGAGTTTAACATGTAGTCCCGGGTAAAGGTAATTAAGCACTATTTTATTTGTTTTTCTTTCATAGGAACATGAGAGATGCCGCCCAGCTCTTAATGAATAGGTACCATGGTTCGCTCTCTTTCTTTTCAAATACAAATCAGACACATACGCACACACAATGAGCGACTTGGCACTGTCGGGCCTCATTGTTGCCAGTCCTGTGGAGGTGGTGTGGTTAGTGGGTGTGGAAGCTAAATTAGCCTCTACCCCAGGCTGTAGGCCCTCCCGAGGGGGGTCCGCACTGCCCTGTGAGTAAGCTTGTACCATGCCTGCCCTTGACATGCCTTCTCCGTGGACGGCGGGACGGAGGGGTGCGGTGCCAGCTAGCTGAATGGCATGAGCCTGTGCCAGATGGTACCAGCTGCGGCGAAACGCTCTCTGCGGTGGACACCTGTCCACTCCGCGCACCTCCAGGAGCCATCAGCGCCCGCCCTAAAGAGCCGTCAGCGGGAAATGAGGCGCTAACCCGGGAGTGAAAAGCCTGCGGGCCCTCGGCGGGTGCATGCCGGGTCTTCGCCGAACCGCTCTAATGAGGAGGGGAGCCCGAGCCAAGACACGTTTAGCAGCCATGCTGTTTACTTTATCATCATTACTCAACGTGACCCTGGCCTCTACGATGGCGTGGCCAGGACGTGTCGCCGGTTTGGACACCTGACTCCGTGCCGAGAGACAGAGGGCATGCTGGGATTGGGCGCAGAGGTGTGATAGGCATTTGTGTATTGTGGTGGCCATCAGGGGTGTGAACCAGGCATCATACAATGAACATTGCACAAGGTTTGTGATGATTATGACAATAAATGCACAAATGTTGTCATTATTTACTTAACCTGACTTGAATTTGAACAATATTCCACCTACTGTTTTTATTGTGAGTGTACACATAACAGTCGAATTATGCATATGAAGTTGATTTAAAATACTATGAAGTAAAATACATAACTGTGTGATGAAATACCAGTAAAACATACCAGCGCGTTTGCCGAACCCAGGGTTAATATAATAATAGTAACTGAGAACTGAGGCTGTCAAGCTCCACAATGACAAAAATGTACCACAAAGTAGTCAATATGGCATTGGCACATTCATTAGATAAGTAGCAATGTTCAGTGTTGGGGAGAGTTACTTTTTAAAACTGAATTACAGTATTGCGTTACTCCCTAAAAGTAACTAATTGAATTACTTAGTTACTTTCAATGGAAAGTAATGTTGCGTTACTTTTGCGTCAAATTTTCTCACATGGGCTGGGCTGGGCTTGCTTGTTTGCTTTTTAACTCTTTCCTGGCCATTGACGGGAATGTCTGGCTTTTCATGTTTTCACTGTTATGCGGAAGGGGGGCGCTGTGACACATTTTCTGAAAGAGTTCGAGAAACTATGGATCAAAACACAGGCGAAGAAGAAGCAGAAACAAGTGATAGCATGTAAGCAGATGCATATGTAAAATAACTCAATCATCAACATTAAACATCATATAAATCAAAACTGCCTAATGTTAATGAAATGTCGACCCAAGATGAGCTACAGGACTGTGAAGCTTTGGGGTGTTGATGGACTCGATCTACTCCATCTGTGTTTTGATCATCGTTCTGAAGCTGATCTGGATGTAGTCTTTGACAAAATGTGTTTTCTCAGCTTTTTGCTCTAAATGTTTTTTTATGAAACTTACCCACATTCAAAAGTGGATAGAAGAAAATGCTATTGTTTAAAAGCAGAGGGTCTGTTCTTTCTTTTGATAGATATTCAGATATTCATACAAAAAATTTTATGAAAATGATCGAAATGCTGCCGGTGGCTGGCAACTTTTTTTTTAAAGAAACGCTAGCGGGGAAAGAGTTAATAATAAAATAGTTAATTTTTTGGCAATATGAAGGACCTTTCACATTAAGTGTGAAATGAATAAGCCCCAGGATGAAGGAAATGCATATTCACTCCTGTACAGTAGAGGGCGCAGCTCAAACAAACCTTCCAGTTGTGCTGCCATTCTGGACCGCAGAGGAATAGGATGTAGGGGAGGCTTTTTGAAACTGTTGGCTGTGTCTGAAATCAAATACTCTCTTGAGTAGGTACTATTTTGAATAAGTAATTACTTCACCACGACTAAAAAAGTATGTTATATATAGTTTATTTATATTTAATGTGTGTAGTATGAATGCAATTCGGACGTACTACATCTACTGTCATTATCATGTGACCTACCAGCGTCAGTTACATCGCTTCGCAAATCCTCTCCCGTTGCCTCATGGGATAGTAAAGTGTCCATCATGCACACTTTAGAATCTCGCCAGAAGTAGTAGGTCATCCGGGCACTTTTTGCCTACTTTTGTCACATACTGTTTTTCGCCTACTAATATAGTAGGGAAGTATGTAATTTTGGATGCAGCCTCTGTCTCATTCACTGTTGCAAAGTGACTGAACATTATCTAAAGTGTATCCTTTTATTTCCCACAGAAGGAAAAACAAATCAAACCCAGCGTGTGAGTAAATGGTGACTAAATGTAATGCTATGTGAAGTATCCCTTTAACTTGAATAATTGACTTTTTTTGGCTAATGTAGAGAAAGTAGATCTTTCTCTTTTGTAGCAATTTTATAAGAATTTGATGCAGTGATGTGTAACTGTAATGTAATACTTGTGTACAGTTATAGAAAATAAACAACTCTGAACATTTGTCAACCAATCACAGTCATAAATTTAATTCGGTGGCATAATGTTTTATGAGGAAAAAATGTTTACGATATTTCAAATTACAGATTACCTTTCCTCCCTCCAAAATAAAGCACAGTAAAAAAAAAATGTCTCCGAGGGCCCTTATCTTGGCAGTGTGCGAGTCTCCTCTCCGTAGCCTACAGCTCGTTCAGGGATATTAAAGAGTCATTAGATGGAGGGCATCCTCTGGGAATACTTCAATATGAAGCTCTGTGGTGTCACAGCCCATGTTATTTGTGTGTAAGTGACACTTACCTGCAAGACATGACATGAATTAAACACCGTTCTGTACCTTCCAGTCTTTTAGCATGCTGCCTTCTTACACAGAGTAACCTTTTACATATTCCATCCTGATTTGTCTTTTTATTTTTAGTGAGTAAATTGCCCTTAACTGAAGAGGGAAGCAGAAGTAATAACTGGAATTGCAAGGCCAGAATTGAGTTGTCTTGTGGCAAGTGTTGTTGGCATGGATGAATATAAATTGAAGGGTATGCAGGGACGTGTCTGCCTCATGATACGGTGGACTGGACCGTGAATGAGAAATTCGCTCTTTTAGGTCCAGGTCAGCGGCGGCCCGTTAAAATGTGCATATCGGGAGCTGATTAGAGATGTTCAGTAGCATTCGCCAATGGGAATGAGGTAAAAAGAGAAAGGCGGCAAGAATGATTTGTTTTCACAGCGGGACGGATTTTCATAGGGAGATAAAAGAGAAAACATGGAGCGTGGAGTCAGGTTGGGTGGCTGTTTCTCTGTAGCGATGGCTCTTCAGATGTTCACCGACCGGATCCCCACCCTTTGCACCACGGCATCCTTCCCGCCTTCACCCACCGGGCGTAAACACAGCAAGATCAGTAGCGTGTTAAAACGGCACCCCGTCCCGTTCCCGATCCGCCTGTGTTCTCTCCTGTTTGGTTCTCATGTCGTACCGCAGATAAAATAAGCCCCGTGTGGCGAAGCCCCTTTATATCCCTTCAATAACTGATTTGCATTTAATTGTTTCTTGACGGCTTGAGACTGCCGAAACCGGGCCGACACGCACCTGAGTCGGAATTCTGAATACGCACCTTTCCGGGTGGCTATTTGTGTTCGCAGTCAATTTTTTCCCATTACGTTGGAGTGAGGATTTTGATAAAACATGAAGGTACTTTCTGTAATACTTTTTTGGTTGTCGTTTTATTGATCAGCCGATCCCTGGGGAGGCCCTTACTGCGGGAGGCAATTATGAAATCAGAACAAAGACTTGGATAAAACAAGATATTACACTCGCACAGTTGGCTGCTTGTTCCATTCCGTTACAAGACTGAAGAGATCTTTCTCTCTTTTCCAATATTGGATGCAGTCAGAGGGAGTGAGGGTGGGAAAAAGAATAAAAATGCATCAATGTGTTTTCTTGGAAAATGCCAGGGATGCATAGTGTGTGACAATTTCAAAATTATAAAACTGATAGTTTCTTAATGATGATGATTGGTCAATGCTGCTTTATAGCTGTGCTGAAATTCTTGATATAGTAAATAAATGTATGACGTAAAACCCCTGTGAACCATACCATAGCAGATATACCTTAGATTACATATATCAGGCTCAAAGTAGAGTCAGAAAATTATGATGTTGCTTTTTTTAAGCAAATGGTTAGTGAAAAGAGGTACTTACAACCACAGTATAGGCCAAAATATATGTGTGTATATGTACACTACCATTCAATAGTTAGCATTTATTTGATCAAATCTACAGTAAAAACAGCATTATTGTGACATTTAAATATATTTTAAAATGTAATTTATTCCTGTGGTCAAAGCTGAATTTTCAGTGTCACTGAGTCAACCCCAGTTACTGAGTCTTACTGATCCTTCAGAAATCATGCTATATGCTGATTTGCTGCTCAAGATACATTTTTTATTATTATCAATATTGCAAACAGTTGATTAATATTGGTTGTGGAAACCGTAAGGTTTGCATTATTTTACTAATAGATTTTTGTCATTTTCTGGCATTGAACATAAAATAATCATCTAAAAGTACGTAAATACTGCACCCAAAATATGGTGTCGCTCGTTAGATGCTAACATGTTTGGGCTTAAATATTGGTTTAGTTGGTATAAATATTGATTACCGTGTAACCCCTCCGGTTCTTCTTGCACCGCTCTTGGGTGCATTTCTTGTACAATGAAATAACTCTCTACTTAACTACCATATACTATGCATCTTTGAAGATATCAGCTATCTAGTCATGACTGTTTCCCCAAACCATATTGTCATAAATTTAAATAACCACGTTGGTTAATGATGTCAATGATGTAATTTTGCTTTATTTCCATACTCAACCATAGGCTTGTTCTTATGTACTACAGCATGTATGCACATACCTTGCAAATCTCTTGACAAACTAAAAGACGTGAATTACATTTGTATATATTCTAAATAAAATATATAGATAGCTTATTTTGCTCAAGATAAGGACTTATTAAGTCCACATCATGCAAACATGAAACTATACTTCTAACCATGGTTCGAGAGCTGTTGTTCCAATCACATAGCTTTGCGATGCTGTTTGCGATTGTTTACTGGAACTATGGTTTCCAGAAACATCGACTCATTGAACTATACTGATAACGATGGAACTTGCGACCATAGTTGGCTAACGAGGCGCCCGCACCCCTGAGCGGAACTCGAATTCGGTGTTTCCAGCATGAGAGGAGGGCACGTTACACTCACCTCCCTATACCTCACTCCCATCTGGGTCACGGCACCAATATAACCTCTCCAGTTCTTCTGGCACCGCTCCGAGTGGGATTTGAACCAGCGTTTTTTCCGGCATGGAAGGCAGCTCTCAAACAAGGATGCTAAAGATCACAGCCTCTAGCATTCCTTTTGAAGGCAGGGGAGTGAGGTTTACCTGCACAGCTCTTTACTAACTGGCCTCTGTTATACTCACCCCCCTAAACCATGTCATCAATGTAACCTCTCCGTTTCTACTTACACCGCTCCGAGCGGGATTCGAACCCGCGTTTTCAGAATGGGAGGCGGGCATTCTAACAAGGAACACTAAGCATTCTAGCATTCCTTTTGAGGGCAGGGGAGTGAAGTTTACTAGCTGGCCTCCGTTACACTCACTCCCCTAAACCGCACTCCTATCCGGGTCACGGCACCAATGTAACTTCTCCGGTTCTACTGCTTCCGGCCATGGAAGGCAGGCACATTGAGAAAAAGACAGCTAAAGTCCGCAGCCTCTATCTCCCTAACACGCTTCTTGAAAACGGACCCACTCCACTACTAGCTTGCCTCCATTACACATTATATATATATATATATATATTAAAGCTGGGCGATATGGCTGAAAACTGTATCACGATATACTGTAAGTGTTTCATATCGGTCAATATCGATAATTATTGATATTTTTATGACCCTTTTAAAAGAAGGTCCAGGAGAAAAATATTTAAACATTTTTATTTTAAACTTAACCTTCCTCTGATTATAATCCCCTCAGTTATAAAGGCAGAAATCTCAACACAACCATGGAAAACACTCAAATAATTAAAATGTAAACATAAGTCTAATATCACAATGAACACTTAATCTCTTAACATTAAGGCGAGGGCCTCCGTTATTTCTTTGTACCGTTTAGATGCTTTGTCATAAGGCACTGATGTAGAGTACCAGAGTACCTCTCCATGTCGTTTCAAAGAATAGCACAACGGCGAGCACGTTGAGTATAAACATGTCCCCAAGCAGACGAGGCGTGCGTACAGTCAGCGGAGGCTCGTGTTGTGGAGCCAGACGAAAGTATAAACAAGGCTTAAGGTGGTAAAACAAGTTTGGTCTGACTACGATCAAAAACTGCCATACTGGCAAGCTGACAATTTCCTCGCTCGCTGCGGCACTCATTTTTCACTTATCACTCCACGCCGGTTCTGTTGAAGAATCCAACACGAGACAACGATATGGTGCAACCAAACCTGATACTGTTACATGATTGGCTGTTAGCCTGTCACTCGTTACTAGGTTAGTAACTCTAGCCTGTTGCTAGGTTACCAGAGAGTGAGTGCCTTTTTTCCTGCAACCAAACTTATATATATATATATATATATATATATGTTTTTATTATAAATTAAGGTTAGGTAACAATATTGAATGGTTGAGCTTTGCTGAATTCAATGTATGTTAAAAGGGCAAGACCTCAGAGGGGACAATCCACAATCCAATCTAAAATTTTAAGTGTGGGATACAGGTATTTTATGTCTTTTTAAATCTTTATTTTCATGTATATATGTTTCATGTTCATATTTTAATTTTATGCTGGCTACTAGTTTATTTAGCATATCTAATTGGCTCCATACCTAATGGGCACATTTGTCTTGTGTATTTGTGTTTACAGGTACGAGGCAAAGCGAGGGCCCGCTTCACAAGCCTGATATGAATTTCACCTGCGATATATTTATATATCACATTATTATCAGGCCCTCTCTGACATGGAGCAGATGGCGCTGATGCAGGTGGTAGCCGGTGTTTAAAAGGTGTGTGCATATGCACCCCGTTCGTCCCTTTTGTTCCAGTTAGACGTGTGTGGCCCCGGCTCTAATGGTGCTAAAATCGCCTTTTGGAAAGCAACACCCTGCCAAATCAGATCTGTGAGTGCTGAGGTAATAGCTGAGGATTGATCGGCGGACAGACGGCCACGGTGGTGTTGTGCAACCCCTTCGGTGACGCTGTTTGCGTGTCACTTGCAGAATTGTTAATAGATTTTCCTCATTTGTGCGAGACACCGCAAACTCTCGGCCGAGACCTTTCTATTACCGCCTGCGCCGGCCCGAGTGAAAGGCAGACGGCGACATATGACGTGGGGACTAATATAACGTTAAAACGCCGCTGAAATAGCATCAGGAACAACTAAGAGTTCCACCTCTTGACAGCATCGCAGCTGTAGACTAGCGGTAGTAATCCTCCAGTGGCAGTTTTAATTATCGGCACGGCTCTACTATCAGCAAGTGTGTAATTATGTGTCAGCTCGCTGGCTGCTGGGTATGAAGGGTGAAAGTGAGAGATATGATGATTGTTGAAACTGGCGAGTCGTATTTAAACAATCCAGAGCGTGTGAGGGGTTCTGTCATTAAGCAGACGGAGGCTGACCCTTTCTGTCACTCACCATCTCACTTATGCAGATTTTTTTCTCATTCTTCCTCTCACTCTCTCTGTTTATGTGTCTTCGCAGGACTTCGCGCTCAGGAGGAGGACGGGGCAGGAAGTGGCTGAACGTGTGGTGAGAATGTGACACTCTGAAGGTTTCTCCTGTGTAGATCAAAAACACTCACACACGCGCACAACGTGTGCCATTTCTCAGTCATAGTTTTAACACGCTCACATGTTTAAATCAGCGTGCTGTAGGCATTTATCTGTTTAATATTTATTTCTCTACTTTTTTTTTTACATCCATGCCTTTTCTTTCTTTTTTGATGCAATGATACTTTGACTTCAGGAATGGGAACATAAAAGCAAAGGCAGTGTGATGCAAAATGTAGCAAGTATCTGGGGAATTATAGCTGGATGTCATAACAAGTTTAAAGGCTTCACAAACAATTATTACAAAATAAAACATAGTGAGATGTATTTTTATTTTTAATTTAACGATTCTGGTTATTTTAAATAATTACATTAAGGGTTGTTTTAGCATGTTTTAGGGATAAATAATTGGAAGAAATGGAAGATTTCAGTTTCACATTTTTATGAATGTGTAGAAAGTGTGCTTAGCTCTAACTGGTCAGCATTTCAAGTTTTCTATAAATGCTTCATGCATAATAATTATAAAAGGAATATCAAACATTTTAGTTATAGATGCCTTATACTTTCCAAAAGTGTTCCATGTCAACTGCCCACATTTACAATAACTTATTTGTCTTATCATGCTGTTAAATTTCCAGTTTCTAATAAGTTATTACTCGGTTGTCTGGAATATCTAAATCTTATTGATATTTTTTTCAAATTCTTTTTCAAAATTTTGTGTAATGACCACTAATCTGTACATAATTATTGTCCCAGGCAACCAATTCTCACAATGCTTTTCTAGTTTTTAATTCTATAGTTCATATAAACTATGTTTTATGTCCATTTACACACTACCGGTTAAGGGTTTGGAATTTTTAAGATTTGTAATGTCTCTTATTCTCACCAAGGATGCATCTATTTGATCAAAAAATGTAGTTAAAATATATTAATATTGTGAAATATTATTACAGTTTTAAAGAACTGTTTACTTTTTTAATATATTTTAAAATGTAATTTATTCCTGTGGTCAAAGCTAAATTTTCAGCATCATTACTCCAGTCTTCATTGTCACATGATCCTTCAGAAATCATTCTAATATGATGATTTGGTTGAATTATAAATGTTGAGTGTATATTTTTGTGGAAACAGTGATACAATAACATTCAAAAAGTTTGGGGTATAAGAAAGAAAAAGATAAAAAAATATATATATATACATTCACCTAAAACATTATTAGGAACACCATACTAATACTGTGTTTGACCCCCTTTCGCCTTCAGAACTGCCTTAATTCTACGTGGCATTGATTCAACAAGGTGCTGAAAGCATTCTTTAGAAATGTTGGCCCATATTGATAGGATAGCATCTTGCAGTTGATGGAGATTTGTGGGATGCACATCCAGGGCACGAAGCTTCCGTTCCACCACATCCCAAAGATGCTCTATTGGGTTGAGATCTGGTGACTATGGGGGGCCATTTTAGTACAGTGAACTCATTGTCATGTTCAAGAAACCAATTTGAAATGATTTGAGATTTGTGACATGGTGCATTATCCTGCTGGAAGTAGCCATCAGAGGATGGGTACATGGTGGTCATAAAGGGATGGACATGGTCAGAAACAATGCTCAGGTAGGCCGTGGCATTTAAACAATGTCCAATTGGCACTAAGGGGCCTAAAGTGTGCCAAGAACACCATTACACCACCACCACCAGCCTGCACAGTGGTAACAAGGCATAATGGATCCATGTTTTCATTCTGTTTACTCCAAATTCTAACCATTCTACCATCTGAATGTCTCAACATAAATCGAGATTCATCAGACCAGGCAACATTTTTCCAGTCTTCAACTGTCCAATTTTGGCTTGTGCAAATTGTAGCCTCTTTTTCCTATTTGTAGTGGAGATGAGTGGTACCCGGTGGGGTCTTCTGCTGTTGTAGCCCATCCGCCTCAAGGTTGTGCGTGCTGTGGCTTCACAAATGCTTTGCTGCATACCTCGGTTGTAACGAGTGGTTATTTCAGTCAAAGTTGCTCTTCTATCAGCTTGAATCAGTCGGCCCATTCTCCTCTGACCTCTAGCATCAACAAGGCATTTTCGCCCACAGGACTGCCGCATACTGGATGTTTTTCCCTTTTCACACCATTCTTTGTAAACCCTAGAAATGGTTGTGCGTTAAAATCCCAGTAACTGAGCAGATTGTGAAATACTCAGACCGGTCCGTCTGGCACCAACAACCATGCCACGCTCAAAACTGCTTAAATCACCTTTCTTTCCCATTCTGACATTCAGTTTGGAGTTCAGGAGATTGTCTTGACCAGGACCACGCCCCTAAATGCACTGAAGCAACTGCCATGTGATTGGTTGATTAGATAATTGCATTAATGTGAAATTGAACAGGTGTTCCTAATAATCCTTTAAGTGAGTGTATATATAAATATAAAATAATATTTATAAAATGAAAAACGAATGCAGATTGAATGCTTTATTTGGATATTTTAAGTAGCCTAAATATGATTTTGAACTATAAAGGCTGGTCACGTGACATGTTCTCCTGCTGTGAGATTATTTTCTCCTGAATGATTCTACATTAGACAGCAAAAAGCACCTTTGATATGATGAACTGTAATAACTCTCCTCCTTTTATTGCCCACATTCTCCACCAGAAACAAGCACCTTTAGGCTCACTAACATGAAACAGCAGCAGGGGTTTGTAATGTTGGCTTTGGGATTCGGCCTTAAGCTTGAGTGGTTGGCATGATGTTTCGATCTCCTCTAAGTCCGCTATGCTATTTCCTATTCTTAACCCAAAAACCAATTGACATTATTGGTAATGTTTGCAGACTTTATGATCTAGTTGTGATTATTTCATAGATGGCTGAGACTATAAAGTTCGGGAGGTTTCCGTTGAGATTTTGCAGACAGTAAGATCGTGTTTTCCAAGGACAGGAAGGAACTATACATACCATAGCGAAAGGCATTATTACCTGCAGTCCCACCTCTGTACTCCAGAATAATGAAAATCTGCAACATTGGGGCCTCGTAGGATTAATTAGTTGAACACCTCAGAGACAGGATGATTTATTTTGATTTACATAACAGAACAAGTGGACCAGGCAGCGGCCCATTCGTAAAATAAAGTCCACACGTCTTTTATTATGGCAAACCTGCTTGGGTCGTTTAACTAGGTGAGCTTTAGACGATGAAAATAGCCGTGACTCTGGCCTCTGCGGGCTCCGTCTGAAGCCAGATGCAAAAAGGTGACAGAACTACAGGCTTAATTTAAAGACCAATTTTCGCCCCCTGTGGTTTCTATGATAAAGACATCTGACAATAGCGCTCCCCTAATTTATAGCCAGACCAAGTACATTAATTGATTTTTACATTTCGCACCGTCCTGTTCCCTTATTAGAGGGAAGCGTGAGGCAATTTATCTGCCTTGATATGCCATATTCATGGCCCTGATTGTAATTTTTTGACAAAGTGGCACATTTCTCTGGAATGAACTCTACGGCATGCATGGATATACATTTAATCATTTTCTAATAAGCTCTTTTAGAAGGATTCATAAAAATCCTCTCAGAATACAGAGTGAATTACTGTAATGCGGTTAATGTCGTTTCTGTCTTAATAGTAAAAATAAATAAATAATAATATGAAATAAAAATGTCACAGAATAATCAAATAACTCGTTCTGCCATATTCACCATTATGTCTGTGAAAGTACCAATTCTACAGTTATTAATTATAAATGTCCTCCTAATTGACATGGATGGGCTTTTCATTTTCCACTGTTCAGAAACAAGGCTTTCTGTGCTTTGTGTTTTTCACACGATTAGGCAAAGAATGGTTCATTCTGAATAATGGAGCGTTCACACATTCACACACTCGATTTTATTAGTTCATTGGTAGCTTCCACTGCTCATATGCATAAAGTGAACCTTGCCTCAACATTGTTACAACGTTGGACACGACCACGTCAAGCAGTCACCTTTACTCATGAAATGACTCCTTGTGTTAATGGAAGTATCTGTGAATGCATTTTAAGCCATTTTTAACTTTAACTTACTTTTAAAGATTTGTTTTAAAGGACAAATTAAAATTATTTTGTGTTGTAATCAAAATTGTTTTTTTTTCTTCTATAAAACACAAATGGGGGTCTTAGAATGCCTTAAAAAGCTTTGTCATACAGTGAAAGTGGATGGTGACCCTTTTTTTTTCAAGTTACTTTTTTTTTCTTTCTTGCTTTTTCTCGGATTATTATGAAGAGGCAATAGCTGTGCACTGTACACTCACCTAAAGGATTATTAGGAACACCATACTAATACTGTGTTCGACCCCCTTTCGCCTTCAGAACTGCCTTAATTCTACGTGGCATTGATTCAACAAGGTGCTGAAAGCATTCTTTAGAAATGTTGGCCCTTATTGATAGGATAGCATCTTGCAGTTGATGGAGATTTGTGGGATGCACATCCAGGGCACGAAGCTCCCGTCCCACCACATCCCAAAGATGCTCTATTGGGTTGAGATCTGGTGACTGTGGGGGCCATTTTAGTACAGTGAACTCATTATCATGTTCAAGAAACCAATTTGAAATGAATCGAGCTTTGTGACATGGTGCATTATCCTGCTGGAAGTAGCCATCAGAGGATGGGTACATGGTGGTCATAAAGGGATGGACATGATCAGAAACAATGCTCAGGTAGGCCGTGGCATTTAAACGATGCCCAATTGGCACTAAAGGGCCTAAAGTGTGCCAAGAAAACATCCCCCACACCATTAAACCACCACCACCAGCCTGCACAGTGGTAACAAGGCATGATGGACTCTACCATCTGAATGTCTCAACAGAAATCGAGACTCATCAGACCAGGCAACATTTTTCCAGTCTTCAACTGTCCAATTTTGGTGAGCTCGTGCAAATTGTAGCCTCTTTTTCCTATTTGTAGTGGAGATGAGTGGTACCCGGTGTGGTCTTCTGCTGTTGTAGCCCATCCGCCTCAAGGTTGTGCGTGTTGTGGCTTCACAAATGCTTTGCTGCATACCTCGGTTGTAACGAGTGGTTATTTCAGTCAAAGTTGCTCTTCTATCAGCTTGAATCATTTGGCCCATTCTCCTCTGACCTCTAGCATCAACAAGGCATTTTCGCCCTCAGGACTGCTGCATACTGGATGTTTTTCCCTTTTCACACCATTCTTTGTAAACCCTAGAAATGGTTGTGCGTGAAAATCCCAGTAACTGAGCAGATTGTGAAATACTCAGACCGGCCCGTCTGGCACCAACAACCATGCCATGCTCAAAATTGCTTAAATCACCTTTCTTTCCCATTCTGACATTCAGTTTGGAGTTCAGGAGATTGTCTTGACCAGGACCACACCCCTAAATGCATTGAAGCAACTGCCATGTGATTGGTTGATTAGATAATTGCATTAATGAGAAATTGAACAGGTGTTCCTAATAATCCTTTAGGTGAGTGAATATATATTTGGGATTCTATAAAAACTTTAATGGTATTTTCTTGTTATATATGCATATATACCATAAATACCATTATAGTTTTTTACTCTTAATAAAATGTGTTAATTACCATTCATTTATAATTATTTGTGAATTTGGTAACACTTTAGTTTAGGATCCAGTTCTCAATAAGAACTAGTTGCTTATTAGCGTGCATGTTATGAGGATATTTGGCCATTTAAGTACTTATAAAGCACATATTAATGCCTTATTCTGAATGACCATATTTTACATCCCTTAATCCTACCTAATACCTAAAATTAACAACTACCTTACTAACTATTAACAGTAATTAGGTGTTTATTGAGGCAAAAGTTGTCATTAATAGTTTGTTAATAGTGAGAATTTGACCCCAATCTAAAGTGTTACCATGAATTTTACTAGTAATTTTTAAATGAAAAAACGTTTCAGTAACTGTTTATTTTAGGGTTAAATTCTTGCTATCAACTAAATGCTTATTAGCATGCCTATTAATAGGATATTAGCTGTTTATTAGTACTTATAAAGCACATATTAATGCCTTATTCTGCACGACCTCATTCTATATCCCTTAATCCTACCCAATACCTAAACTTAAACGCTACAAAAACTACTTCACTAACTATTAAAAGGAGTAAGAGTTTATTGAGGCAAAAGTCGTAGTTGATAGTGAATGTGTTCGCCATACTAACGTGTTACCAATGCTTCTTTAACTTTTCTGAAAATGCTTTTTTAATATGCAGAGAAGCTCTTAAATCTGGCCAGAGCTCAGCAGATGTTTCCCTGCAGCACCAGGACCACCGAAATAAGTACAATGGTAAAGTGTTATTCCATCAGACAGCGAGCCCCAAAATCTCTGATGTGGATTTAAAGTTTCACTGGATGCAAACCAAAGCATGTCCCTGTGTCTCTCAGCGCCTCTCGGTTACCTTACAGGCAGGAATGTCTCTGCGAACGCCATAGGCTGTTTGGGAGGATGTACTGTACCTCATTCCCATGCATTCTGACTGTTCTGTGAGCCGCGGTTATTTTGATTTGCCGTAAAATGTCAATATTGTTTCTGCATTAGCTCACCTCCGATAAAATGACACGTTCCTCTCCAGCCGGATGACATCGCCTTATTAAAGCTCTATGCTTGTATCAACATTCGAGCAGCAGAAGAAAAGTGCTCGCGTTCCAGAGGGTCAATGCACCAGAGCGCTAATTTGTTGACCCTGAAAGTGAATGGGTCAGAAGTTCAAAACCCAGCTGCTGGGGAGATAACCGAGCACATGTGAGCGCACGTGTGTACGTGGCTCTGTAGGGGTCATTTCCTTCAGAGCCCCTTCAAATACAGAGGATATGGCCCGCTCACTAAATTGTCCTTTAAATGGCCTGTACAGTAGAACTGTTGCAGTGAGAGGTTACAGAAGGAACAAAGGAAACCACATGCGCTTTAAAGGAACATTCTGGGTTAAAAAGCATGCAAGTAAAGGTCTATTGACAGTATTTGTAGCATAATGACTGTTTGAAATAATTTCCACTCATCCCTGGTCACAGTAAGGCTTTTACAATGGAAGTGCATGAGGCCAGCATACGCTGGTCATGAAGTATAGCCCTGTGACTTAAACGTGTTAACAAGATGGAATCACTAATTGGCCTTGTCTGTGTAAAGTTATATTATATATTATATGACTGCACTGAAGAAAAAGAAAAGAAAAAAGAAGGGTTCCATGCGCAGGCCTGGCCAAATAGCGTCCATATTTAAAGTCGATTGGAGATTTCTTCCTTGGCTTCTTAGCAATAGTCCATAGTCCAGTGCCCTATCGTGATTGGCAGGAGCTATCAAACATTAATAGTGATGCTGCTTCCACTGTAATTAAGTGTTAATCACTTCCTTATGCTAATGGAGTTTTTTGGAGTGGAGTTTTTCCGTGCCAGGCCATTGTTACTGCGCCTGAAATAATTTCTGTGTGATCACTCCCCTAGAAATCAAAATGTGAATAATTATTCCCTAATTAAGTGAGTGGGGCCTGCTCCTGGAGTTAAGGCTGCATTAATTTGAATGTTTTTACAGTTCTCTAATTGGGATAAGGGCAGTTACTGATGAGGGGCCCGCGCGCAAGCAGAGAGAAGGCCTGGCTCCTGTACGCCGCCACTCAAGGTCAGCGCGCCGAGTCCTGTAGCTCCCGCAGAGCCCTGCATTGTTGGCGGAGCATGCATCTATCATCTTGACAAGCATGTGCTCTCACGTCTTCAATTATTAATTGCATTAAATACATTTTTTGAATCCGGGATGGAGGTGTGTTTCCAGTAGAGTGGCCTTTAACATCGCCGCATTGTTGCCGCACGGTCGGATGGTCTATTTTCCGCCTCCGCGTATTCGGGAACTGTAAACAGAGAGAAAGCGAACAAGGCCAAGGTGGGGGAGCGTGTTTCAAAAAGGAGTTTGTCTACGGCCCTGCCTCGTTCTTACGCCGAGACTGTTGCGTAACGAAGGTGCTGAGGTTGAGGTCGTTGGATGAGAGAATCAAGGCAGACGGAGAGAGGAACTGCCTTGAGGCACTGCAGGAAGGACAGAGAAAAATGTAACCATTACTTGCTTTTAAAAGAGGCACTTTCAGAAATAAATTAGTACTCAAATACTTGGCAAAGTGGTTCAGATACAGTTTTGGAGGAGTTCTGGGAGACTCGCCAATAGAAAAATAACCTTCTACAACATATTAGGACACTTAAGGCACACTTAAGAATGTCTAAATGTCATTGCATTAAATCATAAAATATATCAAAGCAAACAAATGGCAGATGTTTCTGAACTAACTTTACTTCTCTGAGCCATTTTTGCAGGTGCCTTAAACCAGCTGGTCTAATGTGATTGGATGTATGGAGACCACAAAGGTAACGTCATCACATTTTGACAACCACAAAAACACTTTGGGCCAGATTTACTAAATAGGACAAATTAGCGTAAGAGAGCAGTTCCAAAAAGTTCTGCACGTGATCTAATAATGACACGCAAGTGAAAGAACACAGTAAAGACACACTAAATGAATACCAGTAAATTGACAAGCCCAAACCTTAGTAAATAACCTTGTGTGATTCATTTAAATACTAGTTTTAGCAGTCTACTACTATTTTCAAATGTGTGTGTGTGACATTCAGACATTCGGATTTGCAAAAATAATGACTTTGTGTTATCAAACAAGTTTCCAAAATTCCCTGCCATTGGTCAGACAAACTCATAGCCCCACCTCCAAAGTCATGCCATTGGTTGAGTTGGTTTACGGCTGGTCAGAATGCTCAAACAAACAGTAATATTTCAATGTTTTACTTTTTGGGGGAATCAACCTACAAATGGCTTATATATTAAGGATATGGTAACACTTTACAGTAAGGTCACATTTGTTATTTACACTAGTTAGCATGAACTAACAAGGGACAATTCTTCTACAGTATTTATTAATCTTAGATCATTTCAACATTAGCCATTTTTTAAGGGATAGTTCACCCCAAAATTGAAATTTTGTCATCATCTACCCTCATGTTGTTCCAAACCTGTGCTGTATGAGTGCATTTCTTCTGTTGAACACAAAATAAGATATTTTAAAGAATATAGGTAACCAGACAGTTGACGAAAGCCAGTGACTTCTATAGTAGGGGAAAAAATACTATGGAAGTCAATGGGTGCTGTCAACTGACTGCTTACCAACATTCTTTAAACTATCTACTTTTGTGTTCAACAGAAGAAAGAAACTTATACAGGTTTGGAACAACTTGAGGGTTTGCAAATGATGTCAGAATTTTCATTTTTGGGTGAACTATCCTTTTAAGAGCAAAGTTAACATGCATTCTGAACTAACATGAACAAACAATCAGTGATGCCAGTAACGCGTTACTTAGTAACGCGTTACTCTAATTTGACCACTTTTTCCAGTAACGAGTAATCTAACGCGTTACTATTTCCAAACCAGTAATCAGATTAAAGTAATTTATCCAAGTCACAGTGAGTTACTTTTTTTTTGTCATTTTCCTTAGTAAAAATATATATTTTTGCTTTCTTGTTTAGTCTCAGCAGGGGTTTTCCTGCATAGAGAATTACGAGGCGGCCGCTCCGTCAAATTTCTTGCCGCCTCCGTCTGTCGACAAAACTCAAGACAGGCAGTCACTTGCTCAGATTAGGCATGTCGTGATAATTAAATAATCATCAGAAATATATATTGTCACATTATCCTTCAGCAATCATTATTAGTATATTATTATTTGCTAGTAGCCTACAAAGTCATCTAAAGCCATTCCATAGCTGAATGTCTTTCCTCCGCTGTAGCTCAATCATTCTCCGTTCAGCATTCAAGCTGCGCGTCGTTCGGTTCCAGTCAGCGGTAAAGCTCACTCCATATGATATATTCCCGGTATAATACTTGATATGTTGATAAAATAATTTATCTTCCTGGAGTTTATCTTGCGGTTTCTGAAAGATGTTGTGCTCGCTAGGTGACAACACAAGGACTATTAATTAGCATCACACGCACAATAACCAGAATTAAAAACTATGAAGAAACAAATAATCAGTGAATGTTTGGACCGATAGGCTACATAGTAGACTAGGATTTGTGCGCTCAACGCTCATCTTCTCTTTATGCCGTGGACTTTTCAATGTGCACTCGCGCTGCACTGCACACTCTGATTCCATGTTGCTTTAAGCGCATCATTCTGCACCCGGGATGCGCATAAGCGCTTTGTTGCCGCTCTGTTTTGAAGCGTTTCATATATTTTCATAGTTTTGTGCACTTAAAGATTATTAAAAAATATATTGTTCTCACGGATCAATCATATATTTGTTGTCCCTTTACAGAGCTGCACATTACGTTTACAATAAAACATAAATCTTGTAATTGTATATTATTTGTGTAGGCCCATATAATTATTTACATTCATATATAAATATAAATTAAAAATTAAATATAAATTGTTTTTCATAAATGTATTTAATAAAAACACAAAGTAATTTGTACATTTTCATTAACATGTTTAAGGTTTTATGTTTAGTGTTTTATGTTTAGTGTAGTGTAACATGTTTTATGTTTAGTGTTGGCAAAAACGGTTGTCATTTTTATGTTGAGGCTGCAGAGGTGTTGTCGGCAACTGATGAATGTAACTAATAAAGTAACTTGTAATCTAACTTAGTTACTTTTAAAATCAAGTAATCTGTAAAGTAACTTAGTTACTTTTAAAATCAAGTAATCTGTAAAGTAACTAAGTTACTTTTTCAAAGTAACTGTGGCAACACTGCAAACAATGAACAATTGTATTTTTATTCACTAACATTAACAAAGGTTAATAAATGCCATGAAAGTGTATTGCTCATTACTAGTTCATGCGCTAACTAATGTTAACAAATGAGACCTTGTATTGCAAGTGTTACCAAGAAATACCAAGTGTTTGGGGACTGTATAGGCCATACACCTTTGGAGTGGAAAATTAGTTATTGTTCAGGTTTATAATTTTACAGCTGGTTTAGTCAACTATATGCAGTAAGAGGCAGAAATTTGGTTTAATCCCAACTGGCCATTGTCCCTCTGCCCTACCGACACGCGGTGGTGTCGGCATGATGCTGTTACCACCGGGCAGAGTGGCATGATATATTAGAGGCCTTCATCCTGCGGAGAAACACTGCCTGCCACTTACCCTGATTAAAGCTCCCGCTGCTTAGGATAAAGCCACCGTCACCTCGCGCTCCAGACAAATGGAGCACGAGGGGAGCAGGACATTTTTCAGACGCCATCTTTCTCTGCCGAGCGCTCCTCTACCGCCTTGCCTCTGTGAAATACTTTTGAATTAATTAGGAATTTTGGTAAATGACGTAAAGTGGCTCTAATTTTTTATGTCTGCCAGCAGAACAATTAGACCATTAGGAATAACAGATGACCCAACCGAGTCCGCGCGCCTGTTGCCGATTTCCGAAGCACATTATTTCTGACGTGCTGAAACAAATAGTCGCAGTTTTAGCCTGATTTTACTGTTGGAGGCATTCCGCTTGCAAATGATCCGTTTTTTCGGAGTGTTTTTCCCTCCTTCTGTTTTGAACGGAGGCCTGATCCCTGGTTGCGAGACCTCATTAGAGCAGGTACGCTCTCTGTTCACTTCTCCATTCTTCAGGTGAACCTTAATTTACATGGAGGCGCGTTACGATCTTCCCGTCGTGGAGTCGCCCACTACCGCGGAAAGCAAGAGAGATGGAGCACTCGAAGGGGCCGCTCGGCACTTGAGATGAAATTTTTGCCTCTTGAAACCTGTCAAATCTCCCGGTGAGAAGGCGAGAGGTAGAGGAGGGGGTGAGCGAGTGGAGAGGAGGGACCTGAGGTGCAAAAAATAGTATTTCCACCCTGATAAATGAGTTCTATCCTGACTGCATATGGTATATGTTTTAAAGTGCCTCCCCCCGGCCTGTGCGCACAGGAGCCATCCTTCATAATGAGCTCGGCCCCTCTCCCTCATGTGGGGGCCCCGGCGGTTGCCAGGCAGCTGCCAGTACAGTCGCACCCCGGGTCGCCACGGATGCATCTGCGCACTGTAGCCTACAGTCATTATGCACTCTGTTGTACAACTGCTCTGATGTGCAGTCAGTGCCAGGAGTGTTTGTGTTGTCATTTATATTGGCTGTCATTTTGAGTTGCTCATACATCACATCTTTGAAATCAAATAGGAGCTTTTGGACGTTTTGTCAGGTCATTTAAAAAAAAAAATGAATGTAACATCTAAATTATCTGGTTTTATTTAAGTGCAAAATATTATTTGAAAAGTAAAACAAGATACGACTCGCTGAAAACTGTTCGATTAATTAGTGATGCACATTAATATGCCAGCAAACAGCTTCATAAACAGGCTACTGTGAAGAACTTTACACAGTTTGTATACGATAGATAGATAGATAGATAGATAGATAGATAGATAGATAGATAGATAGATAGATAGATAGATAGATAGATAGATAGATAGATAGATAGATAGATAGATAGATAGATAGATAGATAGATAGATAGATAGATAGATGATAGATAGATAGATAGATAGATAGATAGATAGATAGATAGATAGATAGATAGATAGATAGATAGATAGATAGATATATAGATGATAGATAGATAGATAGATAGATAGATAGATAGATAGATAGATAGATAGATAGATAGATAGATAGATAGATAGATAGATAGATAGATAGATAGATAGATAGATAGATGGATGGATGGATGGATGGATGGATGGATGGATGGATGGATGGATGGATGGATGGATGGATGGATGGATGGATGGATGGATGGATGGATGGATGGATGGATGGATGGATGGATGGATGGATGGATGGATGGATGGATGGATGGATAGATGGATGGATGGATGGAGGATTAGATGGATGGATGGATGGAGGATTCGATAGATAGATAGATAGATAGATAGATAGATAGATAGATAGATAGATAGATAGATAGATAGATAGATAGATAGATAGATAGATAGATAGATAGATAGATAGATAGAATAGATAGATAGATAGATGTGTGTGTGTATTATTATATATATATATATATATATGTGTGTGTGTGTGTGTGTGTGTGTGTGTGTGTGTGTGTGTGTGTGTGTGTGTGTGTGTGTGTGTGTGTGTGTGTGTGTGTGTGTGTCTGTGTGTGTGTCTGTGTACATCAGGGTCGTAACCACCATAGACATTAAGGGGGAAAAGTCCCCCCGAATAATTAGAATTGCCAAATTGTTCAGCGACCAACAGTAAAATGGAGTGATGCAAACTACTTGACATTTCCTATGAAATTTCACCGTTTTGACTTGAAAATATTTACGTAAATCATAGCTGAATTTGACATGATAAGAAACATTAGGCAGACACAAATAAGAGTGAATGTGTGCATTACAAAAATATTATTTGCAAATAGTTTACTTCAAAACTACAATATAACTGGAACTTTTACCGTTCTTATTTTTTTCTTTAATTTCTTAAATCCCTTTTAATCCTTTAAATCCTTTAAATAAACTAATGAGGCCAATACCCCACACCCCCATCCTTCCCCCCCAAAAAAAGAATAAATTACGTTGGTTATGTCTAAGACATGGTTACAGAGGACTGTATATATGTGTACATGTATGTGTATACAGTATATATACCCACACACAGACATTTATATATATACAGTGAGGAAAATAAGTATTTGAACACCCTGCTATTTTGCAAGTTCTCCCACTTAGAAATCATGGAGGGGTCTGAAATCGTAGGTGCATGTCCACTGTGAGAGACATAATCTAAAAAACAAAATCCAGAAATCACAATGTATGATTTTTTAACTATTTATTTGTATGATACAGCTGCAAATAAGTATTTGAATACCTGAGAAAATCAATGTTAATATTTGGTACAGTAGCCTTTGTTTGCAATTACAGAGGTCAAACGTTTCCTGTAGTTTTTCACCAGGTTTGCACACACTGCAGGAGGGATTTTGGCCCACTCCTCCACACAGATCTGCTCTAGATCAGTCAGGTTTCTGGCCTGTCGCTGAGAAACACGGAGTTTGAGCTCCCTCCAAAGATTCTCTATTGGGTTTAGGTCTGGAGACTGGCTAGGCCACGCCAGAACCTTGATATGCTTCTTACAGAGACACTCCTTGGTTATCCTGGCTGTGTGCTTCGGGTCATTGTCATGTTGGAAGACCCAGCCTCGACCCATCTTCAATGCTCTAACTGAGGGAAGGAGGTTGTTCCCCAAAATCTTGCAATACATGGCCCCGGTCATCCTCTCCTTAATACAGTGCAGTCGCCCTGTCCCATGTGCAGAAAAACACCCCCAAAGCATGATGCTACCACCCCCATGCTTCACAGTAGGGATGGTGTTCTTGGGATGGTACTCATCATTCTTCTTCCTCCAAACACGTTTAGTGGAATTATGACCAAAAAGTTTTATTTTGGTCTCATCTGACCACATGACTTTCTCCCATGACTCCTCTGGATCATCCAAATGGTCATTGGCAAACTTAAGACGGCCCTTGACATGTGCTGGTTTAAGCAGGGGAACCTCCCGTGCCATGCATGATTTCAAACCATGACGTCTTAGTGTATTACCAACAGTAACCTTGGAAACGGTGGTCCCAGCTCTTTTCAGGTCATTGACCAGCTCCTCCCGTGTAGTTCTGGGCTGATTTCTCACCTTTCTTAGGATCATTGAGACCCCATGAGGTGAGATCTTGCATGGAGCCCCAGTCCGAGGGAGATTGACAGTCATGTTTAGCTTCTTCCATTTTCTAATGATTGCTCCAACAGTGGACCTTTTTTCACCAAGCTGCTTGGCAATTTCCCCGTAGCCCTTTCCAGCCTTGTGGAGGTGTACAATTTTGTCTCTAGTGTCTTTAGACAGCTCTTTGGTCTTGGCCATGTTAGTAGTTGGACTCTTACAGATTGTATGGGGTGGACAGGTGTCTTTATGCAGCTAATGACCTCAAACAGGTGCATCTAATTTTGGATAATAAATGGAGTGGAGGTGGACATTTTAAAGGCAGACTAACAGGTCTTTGAGGGTCAGAATTCTAGCTGATAGACAGGTGTTCAAATGCTTATTTGCAGCTGTATCATACAAATAAATAGTTAAAAAATCATATATTGTGATTTCTGGATTTTTTTTTTTTGATTATGTCTCTCACAGTGGACATGCACCTACAATGACAATTTCAGAGCCCTCCATGATTTCCAAGTGAAAGAACTTCCAAAATAGCAGGGTGTTCAAATACTTATTTTCCTCACTGTGTGTATATATATATATATATATATATATATATATATATAATTATACACACACATATATACATTTATTATTAGAAATTTTTACAGTACTTAAGCTCCACTGTATTTTTTTACAGTTACTTTTTTAAAATATTTAATACTGAATCAAGCTATAACTACATAGCTTACAACATCCAAAGTAATTAAGCCTAAGCAGAAGTAGAAATAGCTCTTTTATGTGAGAACTGCACTTTTTACAGGGTATTTGCTACAGTAAAAAGGCTAGTACTACTTACCATGACTGTTTTGTTGTGGGTGGTAAAAAAAAAAAAAGAAGTGTTTTATCCCATCATGGTAGAAATTACATGCGTTATTGATGCCCAAGAGCTAACCTTAGTTTGCTTATGCGTGCAGGAGTGTGTATGTGCGTTTGCACATGTATGTGTGGACCGCGTGACCCAGAAAGAAGACGAGGTGTCGGCCGTGCCTGCAGAAAGCAGCCGTTCCTGTCACCAAATGATGTTATGTGGGTCAGCATTTATTAGAGAGTTATTTGTCATTCTCTTCTTGAACAGACTGGAGTGTGAAGTCGTTACTGCCGCGCTGCTGTCTCCAGCTAGACCCATTATTTCCTTCACAGGAACTCGCAAACCTCTTTGTTACATCTCAAGACCTGCTGGATCTGTGCAGTGCACGCCTCTCTGCTCTCCAACTTTCCCCTGTCTGTTTTTTTCTCCTCACAAGATGATTTTCTTCTCCAGTTATGCTAGTCCCAGATGCTTTAGTGGATTGAATAAGACTGAGTGTGACTGATGTGAATTCTTAGATGTTGTGTGTTCATGTTTGTGCGTCTGTATGACATAGCTGCTTAATTAAAACTGTTCTCACATGCTTTTTCATTGCTATAAGCTGAAATTTAAAAGTACGGCTGACTTCCGTCCAAATACTAATGCAAATTTCTAAGCATCACTTTAGATATTTCTCATAAATAGGGGCAGCAAGAAACCACTCAGAACACCATCCAGAACCCATAGCATCATGGCAAGTTTGGAGTTTTGCATGGACAAACACTTCTGACATTTTCTTCAGGTAATGTAAAAATAGTTATGAGAATGTTTTTGAGCCCACTCATTTTTGTAATACATATTTCTTGATAGCTGCTATTTCAGAGTTTTCATAGCTGTATTTATAAACTCTTTATTGTCTATTAATGCTTTATAAATGATTAATTAACTATTTACTAATGCTTAACTAATGATTCATTGCATGCAGTTATTATAAAGTGTAACCCATTTATTTTTTTCAAAATATTTATATTTCAAATAAATATTGTTTTTTGAACTTTTCCACACAAAAATGTATACAGCACAACTGTTTTCAACAGTGATAAAAATAAGAATAAAAAGCATATTAGAATGATTTCTGAAGGATCATGTGACGCTGAAGACTGGAGAAATGAAGCTGAAAATTCAGCTTTGCGTCACAGGAATAAAATGCATTTGAAAAGATATTCAAATAGAAATAACATTTTTAAAATTGTAATAATATTTCACAATATTGCTGTTTTACTGTATTTTTTATAAATAAATGCAGCCTTGGTGAGAATAAAATACTTATTTCATAGACATTTAAAATCTTATCAACCCCAAACCTCTGAACGGTAATGCATGTTTTGAGAATTTAATATAATTCATAGAATTTAATATTAATATGTATTTGTAGAATAAAACAGATGTTAAGGCTTTGTTGCTGTGTCTGAAAATACAGTATGGTATGGTGTATGTAGTATAGTATCGTACAGTACAGTACAGTATAGGATAGTGTATAGTACAGTACATTAAAGCACAGCACAGTACAGAACAGTATAGTATATAGTACAGTACAGTATAGTATATAATACAGTATATAGTACAGTACATTATAGTATATAGTACAGTACATTATAGTATAGTATATAGTATAGTATATAGTACAGTACATTATAGTATATAGTACAGTACATTATGGCATAGTATAGTATATAGTACAGTACATTATAGTATATAGTACAGTACATTATGGCATAGTATATAGTACAGAATAGTATATAGTACAGTACATTATAGTATATAGTACAGTGCATCATAGTATAGTATATAGTACAGTACATTATAGTACAGTATAGTATAGTACATAGTACAGTATAGTATATAGTACAGTACATTATAGTACAGTATAGTATAGTACATAGTACAGTATAGTATATAGTACAGTACATTATAGTACAGTATAGTATAGTACATAGTACAGTATAGTATAGTACATAGTACAGTATAGTATATAGTACAGTACATTATAGTATAGTATATAGTACAGTATAGCATAGTATATAGTATAGTATATATTACAGTACATTATAGTATAGTATACAGTACAGTATAGTATACAGTACAGTACATTATAGTATATATAGTACAGATATGTACAGTATAGTATATAGTACAGTATAGTACAGTACAGTATAGTAAATAGTACAGTACATTATAGTATAGTATAGTAAATAGTACAGTACATTATATTATAGTATATAGTACAGTACAGTATAGTATATTGCACAGTACATTATAGTATAGTACAGGATAGTATATAGCACAGCATATTATAGTATATATTACAGTACATTATAATACAGTATAGTATATAGTACAGTACAGAATAGTACAATATAGTATATAGTACAGTATAGTATATAGTATAGTACATTATAGTACAGTATAATGTATTGTATAGTACAGTATATTATATAGTACAGTACATTATGGTATAGTATAGTATATAGTACAGTATAGTATATATTACAGTACATTATAGTACAGTATTATATATAGTACAGTATAGTATACAGTACAGTATAGTGTTGTGTATAGTACAGCACATTAAAGCACAGTACAGAACAGAACAGTAGAGTACAGTATAGTATATAGTACAGTATAGTATATATTACAGTACATTATAGTACAGTACATTATAGTATATAGTACAGTATAGTTTTGTGTATAGTACAGCACATTAAAGCACAGTACAGAACAGTATAGTACAGTACAGTATAGTATATAGTAGAATACAGTATAGTACAGTAAACTATAGTACAGTACAGTACAGTAGTGACAGGAAACAATAGAAAGAAGAAAGATGTTGGGATTGGTCAATGACCGGAGCCGGATTCAAAGTGCCTCTGAATTTTAAAATATTGCATCTCAAATCCTCTGAATAAACTGAAAAAAGTGGCCCCTAAGTAACCTCATACTGCTTTTTTCTCTCTTATTAAAGTACAATAACACAATATTAACATACAAAACAAAAAACAAATTCATCATATTTTGTTCATGTTACAAATAACATGGCATTTGTAGTGACAAACATGAGGTCTTAAAATAGAGCTCGGGTCCAAATGAATCCAGGCCAGGCATTGGTGATGGCAGAATAATCAGCTATCCCATACTCCCCTGTGCTTAATAGAGACAGCTGCTCAGAATTTAAAGGACAACAGCGAGAGAAGTCTTAATTACTGGACAGAAGTTAGCCAATAATGAATATTTTATTTTAGGCCGTCCGTTGGCTGCCGGTGAATTATGCCAGAGAAGGGACGAGGCCGTGAATCATCACGTCCAGGTAAATGCCAGGATGATGATATAATTGGTTGCCGTGGAGAGAAGCGCAACCTCTGTAAAATGTTAGGCAGGTTAGGGTGTGAGCTCTGTAATTCATTACACACAGATATGACTGACTCCGATTATTCATCATTCTCTCTCTCTTTCTCTTTCTCTCTTTCTCTCTTTCTCTCTTTCTCTCTCTCTCTCTCTCTCTCTCTCTCTCTCTCTCTCTCTCTCTCTCTCTCTCTCTCTCTCTCTCTCTCTCTCTCTCTCTCTCTCTCTCTCTCTCTCTATTTACATCTCTTTCTGCCACTAATGAGCAGGTCCAGGTGGAATCTGCAGGATTTTGTGCATACTCTGCAGTGATTTTAAAGAACAACCTGCAGAATTGATATAAACATGGTATTAAACTTATTTTTTTATATAGTATTTATGACAACTATACCTGATAACCTCTATACAGTACATCTCAGATTATACTTTAAGCTCTCATTTTATTTTACTTCTTTAAAAGAACAAATTGCTCTGTTTTCCTTCCTCTACACAGAAGACAACTGCACAATGTGTGGACGAAGGGAGAGAGAGAAAGAGAAAGAGAGAGACTTGCCGTGCTCACTAAAACAGACATCATTAAGCAGGGTGGCCTGACTATTTCATGCACTGAAAAATTTATGAATGTGGACACAGAGGTCATGGGGACACAGCTACCATTAAACCAGCCCAGCACCCCCTTTACACAGCCCCCTGCTAGCAGCTGAACTCATCTTCACCACCGCCTAACCCCAACATTTCATTCTTATTCTACTCTAGCGCTCCACATTGCCCTGAGATACCGTGCGTTTTATTTTGCAAACATTTATGCTAACCAACTTCAATCCACATTTTCTAAAGGAAATGCTAGGTAGCAAAAGAATAGTTTAAGTTTTAGGTAAGTCTGCAATTTGCTTTGTATTTGAATTGCATGAAATTCAGTGTGCGTATTGGCTGTGCACTAGATTCAACAACACATAATCTGAGACTGACTTAGAAGTGTTAAGGTTCCTAGAGAGGGTTAAACAGATGCAATAATGAAAAGATAAATCATTATTCAGTATGCAAGACAGAAGACCAATCACAATTCAGTATGAATTCAGTGACATCATTATATATATATATATATATATATATATATATATATATATATATATATATATATATATATATATATATATATATACACTCAACTAAAGGATTATTAGGAACACCATACTAATACTGTGTTTGACCCCCTTTCACCTTCAGAACTGCCTTAATTCTTCATGGCATTAATTCAACAAGGTGCTGAAAGCATTCTTTAGAAATGTTAGCCCATATTGATAGGATAGCATCTTGCAGTTGATGGAGATTTGTGGGATGCACATCCAGGGCACGAAGCTCCCGTTCCACCACATCCCAAAGATGCTCTATTGGGTTGAGATCTGGTGACTGTGGGGGCCATTTTAGTACAGTGAACTCATTGTCATGTTCAAGAAACCAATTTGAAATGATTCGAGCTTTGTGACATGGTGCATTATCCTGCTGGAAGTAGCCATCAGAGGATGGGTACATGGTGGTCATAAAGGGATGGACATGGTCAGAAACAATGCTCAGGTAGGCCGTGGCATTTAATTGGCACTAAGGGGCCTAAAGTGTGCCAAGAAAACATCCCCCACACCATTACACCACCACCACCAGCCTGCACAGTGGTAACAAGGCATGATGGATCCATGTTCTCATTCTGTTTACGCCAAATTCTGACCCTACCATCTGAATGTCTCAACAGAAATCGAGACTCATCAGACCAGGCAACATTTTTCCAGTCTTCAACTGTCCAATTTTGGTGAGCTTGTGCAAATTGTAGCCTCTTTTTCCTATTTGTTGTGGAGATGAGTGGTACCCGGTGGGGTCTTCTGCTGTTGTAGCCCATCCACCTCAAGGTTGTGCGTGGTGTGGCTTCACAAATGCTTTGCTGCATACCTCGGTTGTAACGAGTGGTTATTTCAGTCAAAGTTACTCTTCTATCAGCTTGAATCAGTCGGCCCATTCTCCTCTGACCTCTAGCATCAACAAGGCATTTTCACCCACAGGACTGCCGCATACTGGATGTTTTTTCCCTTTTCACACCATTCTTTGTAAACCCTAGAAATGGTTGTGCGTGAAAATCCCAGTAACTGAGCAGATTGTGAAATACTCAGACCGGCCCGTCTGGCAACAACCATGCCATGCTCAAAATTGCTTAAATCCCCTTTCTTTCCCATTCTGACATTCAGTTTGGAGTTCAGGAGATTGTCTTGACCAGGACCACACCCCTAAATGCATTGAAGCAACTGCCATGTGATTGGTTGATTAGATAATTGCATTAATGAGAAATTGAACAAGTGTTCTTAATAATTCTTTAGGTGAGTGTATATACTGTATACCGGGGGGGGCGATCACGGCGGCCGCGGGACCTGGGGGTAAGAACAGCGAGGTGAGAGAATGGAGCGGGGAGCATGAGGAGCGACAGAGACGAGAGAGTGGAGAGAGGAGAAAAGAAAAAGAGAAAAAAAAAAATTCTGGTCCGGTTCCCAGACACACTGCCGCTCGGTCCTCAGCCAGCCGAGAGGCTCTTCCTCGCGGTGCCATGCGGTGGTACTGGACGCTCGGTGGACGGCTCGATCCTCCTCCGCCCCCTGGCGGCCAGCGGTGGCTCCTCCTTCTGAGGGCAGCCTGAAGCGAGTCCCCGTCCCGCGCTCCCTGCTCCTCCCCATCATGGCGGACGGCAGCAGGCTCCGGCTCCGGGCAAGCGCTGGGGACTCCTTCGCCCCCTTGCGGACGGCAGCCACCCCATCTCGACCCAGGGGCATGGCAGCGAGCTCTCCGTCCCACCGACCTTCATCCGCTCCAGCACCACCGCTTCGGGCAGCCGCTCGCGGACTTCTCTCCTCCACGCTGCCCGAACTCCGCGGCACCGCGATCCCCCTCAGCTGCGAGGGCTCTTCGACAGCATGTCCCTCCTTCCTCCCGGGCTTCGGCACCACTGTAGTAAAGTTGGTTTGTGTGGGAAGAAGGAGGCGGGAACCGGCGAACATTCAAAACATTTAATCAAAATAAAATGGCGGCGGCAGCCCCTCCCGGTCGACTGCCGCCTACATATAAACAAACACAAAATGAAAATAAAAGCTGCAGCCCCTCACGGTCGACTGCAGCATACACATAACATAACTAAAATAAAACACAACACAAAATCCAGGCCTGGTCCTCTCTCGTCCCTCACTGTCGTCGCTCCTCCTTTATACTCCCTCACTCCTCCGCGAGAGCCGAGATCGCTGCGGCGCGCAGCTGGCGCTCATCCTCCCTGATGAGCGCCGCCTCGTCCCGCCCTCACGGTCCCTCGGCCTCGCTGCTCGCCACAGTATGGCACGGTAAAGTATATTATATAGTATATAACATTATAGTTCAGAACATTATAGTATGGTATGGTATAGGATAGGATATAGAACATTACAATTCAAAACAGTATAGTATATTATAGTATGGTATGGTATGGTATGGTACAGTATATTATAGTATATAACATTAGAGTTCAGAACATTATAGTATGGTACGGTACAGTATATTATAGTATATAACATTATAGTTCAGAACATTATAGAATGGAATGGTATGGTACGGTACAGTATATTATAGTATATAACATTATAGTTCAGAACATTATAGTATGGTACGGTACAGTATATTATAGTATATAACATTAGAGTTCAGAACATTATAGTATGGTACGGTACAGTAAATTATAGTATATAACATTATAGTTCAGAACATTATAGAATGGAATGGTATGGTACGGTACAGTATATTATAGTATATAACATTACAGTTCAGAACATTCTAGTATGGTATGGTGCTGTACATTATATTATAGTATTTAACATTACAGTTCAGAACATTATAGTATGGCATGGTATGGTACAGTATATTATAGTATATGACATTATAGTTCAGAACATTATAGTATGGCATGGAATGGTACGGTACAGTATATTATAGTATATGACATTATAGTGCAGAACATTATAGTATGGCATGGAATGGTACGGTACAGTATATTATAGTATATAACATTATAGTTCAGAACATTATAGTATGGTATGGTATGGTATGGTATAGTGTAGGATAGGATAAAACATTACAGTTCAGAACAGTAGTTTATTATGGTATGGTATGGTATGGTATGGTATAGTATGGTATAGTATAGAATAGAACATCACAGTTCAGAACATTATAGTATGGGATGGTATAGTATATAAAAAATTGAGAAGCACACTTGTTTTCAATATTGATTATATATGTTTCTTGAGCATCAAATCATGACATTAGAATGATTTCTGAAGGATCATGTGACACTGAAGACTGGAGTAATGCTGAAAATAAATTGTAATAATATTTCACAATGTTACTGTTATTGTATTTTTGATAAAATAAATGCAGCCTCCTCCTTTCATAAAAACATTTTAAAAAGTAGTCATTTGAGTGAGCCTTGAGTTGTGAAAAAACTTGTCGTCTTCTGCTATGTGGTTGCTAGGCGTTCTAAATGTGTTTGTGTGTGTTGCAATGTGGTTGCTAGGCTGTTCTGTGTAGTTGCTTACTGATTCAAGTCCACCCTTATGTCTTTAAGATATTCTGATCCCAAGACACATGTGGAAGTTTTCACCAACTTTGCCTTTGCATTAATTTTTATTTTAGCTTCATGATCAACCTAACAAATGATTTATTATTATTGCTGGGTGAACATGAAAAGTCTCCTAAATACATTTTCTAGCAATTGATAAAATCAAATCCTCAGGGAGGCCTTGAGCGCCACATGTCTGCTTCTGCTATAGCGCTCATTCAAAATTCAGCGCAACTGTGTCGAGCTCTAATGGAAGTTGAACGCAGACAGAATTATTTGGTAACACACAGATTGAGTCAATTTAAGAATGTATTAAGTGAGCTTTAGCCCATGTTTGAGACATCTTAAACATCAGAAAAAGAGCATTAAACTTAATAGGACAGTGAGCAAGCACTGCTAACGTGAAGAGATCCACTCTCACGCTTCAGCAGATTCCACCCGGCGACATATTTTAGGTCAATTATTTGACGGCTCAGACTCCCCTGCATTATTTAAGCGTGTCATCTTTACAGCAGTCAGATGCTTTATCCCCACCCTCTGCTGCAAATACCCCAGATCTATTAACAATTACTTTACTCTGCCACTCTAGCAGCCTATAATTTATCAACCATTAAAAATTGATCAATATTAAAATTTAGCATTTCACTTTTAGACTGGTGCGAGCATCCGAGTGGAATAAAAGGCAAAGCCTCTGAAATATTTACATGAGGAAACTTGATAAGGTTTAATGCTCCTCTCCATCTCTCTCCCGGGGGACGCGCCGCCCGTGGTGGCATTGAGCCGAGACTTTGGTTTGGTCTGGTCTTCTGACTGCTTGTGCTGTCCTTCCTGTGAGTGTATGATAACATCATGTTTCAGGCTTTGCGCATAAAGCGTACAGCGGGTCTGACTGTATGACATCCTTGTGACCATGAAAAATGCATATCGCTGCATGCCATTTGCTCGGAAAGAACTCGCAGTAGCGTCAAGGTGTTTGCACCGAGGGTCTTATCTTTGTGAGATGTCTTTATCTGCTCTAACCCCATCAAAAATAGACAATTAAAGGGTTGATCCTCATGAAAGCTCTTAATATATTATTACATAACCTCCCAACGTATCATTTGAGTTGTATTGTATTTAGAATAGATATGTTGGTAACACTTTAGTATGGGGAACACATATGTATTATTAACTATGACTTTTGCCTCAATAAACTATAGCCCCATGGCATGGCATTTTTCTATTATTTTATAATGTTTCCTGAGGTGTACTTATATTGCTAGTATGATTTTTACATCTTAAAATGTCATAATTTCGAAATAAAAGGCATTTTTTCTATACTGTTATTACCCCTCTGGCTGAATGCCCTGTTTCAAGGGGCGTGTCTGCTGTGAGACTTCAGTGAAAACGCCCACTGTTGTGATTGGCTGATATCTTTGCATTTGAAACGAGTGTTAGATTATGTGGCGTTAGGGGCGTGGTTTAGCGAGGCACTGCACGCACTGCATGCATGAGAGAGAGAGACTGACTGGGCACTCGTGAACCACGGAGAGCTGGAGGAAGTTTTATTGTACTGAATTGTTGAGAGCGCTGCGCTGTTAGCGCGAGCTTATTTGTAGCTAAGAGTTCTGAATAAACAGTCCCAGTCACGTCGACTCTGTCTTCTTCCACCTTATTCTACGAACTTTGTAACACATGTAATGTACCATTACAGCCATCGAGATGAACGAATCGTCAAAGTGTGGATTATAGCATTATTTTATGATCTATTCCTATCACATGAAAGGCTGCAGTGATGAGCATTGAGTACAGACGGTCTGTTGATCGCGTGAATGCAGTGATCTCGCCATTGCAATGCGTTCTCTCTCACAAAATGCTTTGACCACAACTAACAGCAAACACAACGTCGATATGAATACAGTAAGAGGTTCGCTGTGCTGCATAACAGCGTCATTCATTATAACGGCAGTTTGGGCAAGTGTGCAGAAACACTCGCAACGTGTGATTGACAGCTCCGGACATTATAAAGATTATTCTTTGATTGCTCCCTGTAATCATTTAAATCACAGATTTGTTTCAAGCTGCTAACAGAAACAATCGTTTTAGTCACTGGCTTGATTCACTGATGCATTACACTTAGGGCATCAAGACGGCGATCATTAAATGATCTAGAAAGAAAGTCTGAGTGAACTTGAATGATTAGCTACACATCAGAAATCACTGATCACAGATCAGGCATTAATGAACACTGTTACTCACTGTTTGTCACGGTGCTGTCGAATCCATATCGTAAAGTCTGTTTATAAAGCCTGTGCTGACATAAACTGAATCAATTTTCTCCAAATGCTCTGGGCGGGGAAAGCAGAGGAAGGGGAGGTAACTTTTCCTGGTATGACATCATAACAGGAAAATTCAAGATCAGCTCGTCTGAGCTTTCATTTTCTCAAAGACAGAGAAAGACAGCCAGAACTCGGTTTACACCCATCAATATTTCTAGCCACTTGGGGACCATATACAGGGAGTGCAGAATTATTAGGCAAGTTGTATTTTTGAGGATTCATTTTACAACATTAATAATTAAACAACAACCATGTTGTCAATGAACACAAAAAACTCATTAATATCAAAGCTGAATATTTTTGGAAGTGGTTTTTAGTTTTAGCTATTTTAGGGGGATATCTGTGTGTGCAGGTGACTATTACTGTGCATAATTATTAGGCAACTTAACAAAAAACAAATTTATACCCATTTCAATTATTTATTTTTACCAGTGAAACCAATATAACATCTCAACATTCACAAATATACATTTCTGACATTCAAAAACCAAACAAAAACAAATCAGTGACCAATATAGCCACCTTTCTTTGCAAGGACACTCAAAAGCCTGCCATCCATGGATTCTGTCAGTGTTTTGATCTGTTCACCATCAACATTGCGTGCAGCAGCAACCACAGCCTCCCAGACACTGTTCAGAGAGGTGTACTGTTTTCCCTCCTTGTAAATCGCACATTTGATGATGGACCACAGGTTCTCAATGGGGTTCAGATCAGGTGAACAAGGAGGCCATATCATTAGATTTTCTTCTTTTATACCCTTTCTTGCCAGCCACGCTGTGGAGTACTTGGACGCGTGTGATGGAGCATTGTCCTGCATGAAAATCATGTTTTTCTTGAAGGATGCAGACTTCTTCCTGTACCACTGCTTGAAGAAGGTGTCTTCCAGAAACTGGCAGTAGGACTGGGAGTTGAGCTTGACTCCATCCTCAACCCGAAAAGGCCCCACAAGCTCATCTTTGATGATACCAGCCCAAACCAGTACTCCACCTCCACCTTGCTGGCGTCTGAGTCGGACTGGAGCTCTCTGCCCTTTACCAATCCAGCCACGGGCCCATCCATCTGGCCCATCAAGACTCACTCTCATTTCATCAGTCCATAAAACCTTAGAAAAATCAGTCTTGAGATATTTCTTGGCCCAGTCTTGACGTTTCAGCTTGTGTGTCTTGTTCAGTGGTGGTCGACTTTCTGCCTTTCTTACCTTGGCCATGTCTCTGAGTATTGCACACCTTGTGCTTTTGGGCACTCCAGTGATGTTGCAGCTCTGAAATATGGCCAAACTGGTGGCAAGTGGCATCTTGGCAGCTGCACGCTTGACTTTTCTCAGTTCACGGGCAGTTATTTTGCGCCTTGGTTTTTCCACACGCTTCTTGCGACCCTGTTGACTATTTTGAATGAAACGCTTGATTGTTCGATGATCACGCTTCAGAAGCTTGGCTATTTTAAGACTGCTGCATCCCTCTGCAATATATCTCACTATTTTTGACTTTTCTGAGCCTGTCAAGTCCTTCTTTTGACCCATTTTGCCAAAGGAAAGGAAGTTGCCTAATAATTATGCACACCTGATATAGGATGTTGATGTCATTAGACCACACCCCTTCTCATTACAGAGATGCACATCACCTAATATGCTTAATTGGTAGTAGGCTTTCCAGCCTATACAGCTTGGAGTAAGACAACATGCATAACGAGGATGATGTGGTCAAAATACTCATTTGCCTAATAATTCTGCACTCCCTGTACAGGCTAGGGGAACTCATATTAATGCTAAAAATCCTCATAAAATGAAATGTTCCCTCCATGGGACCTTTAATAGTTATAAGGTAGTTGGTGTTGGTATTGGGTGATTATGGGATATAGAATAATGTCATGCAGAATAAGGCATTAATATGTGCTTTATAAGTTCTAATAAACAGCCAATATCCTAGTAATATGCATCCTAATAAAGTTTATAGTGAGAATTCAACCCTATACTGATATTTGTATAGTATTGCAATACAATAATGTGCACTCAAATTTTTCAACTAAACATCGAAATAAATCTAATTAATAAACTAAATGAACCATATAATAATGAACCATATATTACTGATCTAATTATTTATCTAAAGCCCACACTGTCACCGTATGGAAATTTAAACTGATGACATCAAATGACTATACAGCTTAATAAAATTATGCTGTATTATTTTCCTGTTTAACACTGTAAAGCTGCTTTGAAACAATCTACATTGTTAAAAGCGCTATATAAATAAAGTTGACTTGACTTGACTTAGCTATGCTATAAGTAAAAATGCAAGAAAATGGATTTATTTGTATTGCTTAATGATTAATACATTATAATTCACGTTACTAAATATAGCTTTATTCTTCTTTTGATTTTGCAGTGAAACGGGACCTGGACCGCTGTAAAAAAAAAAAAAAAAAAAATATTTTACAGGATCAATAAGTTATGACAACATATTAGAGTTGTTCCGATTCCGATATTAGTATCGGAAATATCACCGATACCACAAAAAAATCTGGCATCGGTATCGGCGAGTACTTGAACCCATGTACCGATCCGATACCATTTTCTTAAACAAGACCTAGTTATGACCGCGAGCTTTGCCTAACCACTGCGCGGTTCTTCCTCGGTGCTCTGAATGCATTGCAAACACAGGAAGTTGTGCTGTGTTGCCACAAGCGAGCACTGTTTAGAGCAGCGAAGAAGAAATTAAAACGCGTTAGCAGTAGGCTATGTCTGCTGTTTACTGGCTGTTTAGCAGTATTTCGTCTCTGTGTGAATGGCGGCCGCCCGCGCGCACACACGCGCGTGACACTCGCTCGCTGTCTTTGTAATCTCTGCCGTGTGTCACTATCAAGCGGCAACCTCCCCTAGTTTCTCTACGTCCATATTCACAGTCTATGGTCACTTTATGAGGACACGAACGCATAAACTGTCACTTCATAAGAATTTACCATTTCATTTGGGAAAACTGTCATATAAGGAACACAGACACTGAAATATCTTCACGGCTACCCGTCAAAATAAAAGTTTGGTTTAAAACATTTTAAATTGACAGAATATATTAGGCTACTGCTGTACAGTAGATTTAGCTACGTCTCTATGTAATAATAATACGTCTCTACTAATAATAATAATGCCTAGATGGTTGCTTATTTTTCACTTTTGTTGTAAAGAGATTATTTCCTGATTAATATATATATTTTTATATTCCTACATTTATTTGTTGCACTGTTTTTTATACAGTTATATTGTACAACTAAAATATCTTTTGCAGTTTGCAGTGTTAGATTTAATAAAAAAAATAATGAAAATAAATAATATATCTGTCAAAACATGTCAGATCATAAAAATACTGTAATAAATACAGTAGTTCGCTGTATGTATTTGTTCATGTTTTATTAAGGGATACGTCTGAAGCACACCATAAAATAATTCTAGCAATTCATACAGGGCTAGTAGTTTAAACAGCTGTATATACAGATACACACTCAGGTATCGGATCGGGACCCTGAGCGCAGGTATCGGAATCGGTATCGGGAAGGGAAAAAGGGTATCAGAACATCTCTACAACATATGTTTTAACATTGCTTTAACTCATCAAAATAATTGAGCAATTTTAATTTTTTGTATATGTTATACAAGATTCAACTCATTTTTTTAAAGTCAGTTGTAATGTAATTTAAGTTGAAATGACTTAAACATTCAAGTTGATTGTACTTAAAATTTTTAGGGCAGCAACTTTTTTTTACAATGTATTATAAAAAAGTGGTTTAGTATAATTCTAATTATTTTAATATTTACTTGCATTTAAATAATTTTAATAAGCAGGTATTTAAAAATGTTTTGTAAAATATTTTGTTAACACTTTACAACAAGTTCTTATTGATTAACACATTAACTAACATAAACTATTTTTACAGCTTTTATAATAAAAATGTTCACGTTCATGTTAGTTCACATTAACTAATGTTAACAGATACAACTTTTGATCTTAAAAAAAAAATCAATAAATCATGAGATTTACATTTACATGTACAACTAATACATGAACATAAATGCTGTATTATTATTGTTCATCGTTAGTTCATGTTAACAAATGAAACCATGCACTGTAAAAAAAGAAAAGTTGACATAACTTAAAATTGTAAGGCAACTTGCTGCACAGCTTTTTTGAGTTTACTCAAATTTTAAACAAATTAGTTCACTTTACTCAATTAACTGAGTAAGGTCACATGTCTCCCAATTTAAAATCTTTTGTTCAGCTGATTAAGTTTTTTATATTTTTTTATGTCACCATCATGGTGATGAGTGTTTTCTTTAGTTGGGCAGTTTGACGACTTTTTAATGTTTGGCAAGAAAAGATAATCAAATGCTGTCAGTTGCTTGATGATAAGAATATAATCAGATTTTATGACTGAGTTTAATATGAGCAATATACTATAAGCTTTTTTTAAATTGTGATTCTAGAAAAGATCAAATATGTTTTAATCAAAACAGTTGACTAAGGTTTAAAACCGATTGTACATTAAGCACTTTGACCGCCTATGAGATTTTCTCACACAGACATCAAGAATCAGCCTATAAATCTCAACAATGGTGACATGCTTCATACCGCAATGCATTCTGGGAGCCATGGATGAGTTTTGCATGATGCACCCAGAATGCATTGTTAACTTGTTACAACTTGTATGCGTGTTAACTTGCATTTACAAATCGAATTTACAATTAATAGTAGGTTGGTCCAACAATTGTTGAACCAACTTATTTTGACCAGTTAAGCCAACTTTTTTGCATTTAATTGTCCAGTTAACTAAAACATTATCATTAGTCAAAATGTTTGTGAGTTAGATTTTTTACAGTGTGTAAAGTGTTACCAATATTTTACTTAAAATACATATTTAATATACTTAAAATTGTGAGTATAGGTAAAAAGTGTGGTCGGTAACACTTTATTTTACAGTATCATTGTTACATGTCACACTTAGTTACTATAGTAATAACTATAAATGATGCATAATTACATGCAATTAACCCTAAACCAAACCAAGCCCTAATCCTAACCTTATACACAGTTACAGTACTTAAAATTACCCAGTACTTAAGTATATAATACAGTGTAACAAGAACACCTTACAATAAAGTGTAAACGTCTGATCCTTTGGGATTTGTTCTGCTTTTCTGCTAATATACTTTTCTGTATTTCTGTATAAACAGATTATTGGTTGGAACCATTTCACGATCCTACAGTATCACAGTCATGACTCATTAAGAAAAAATAAACTAGGCTGTAAACACATTTCATTACTATATTTGTTTAAGTTCGGTGTCATTCTTTTGAGAAGTATTTTTTCATGAAGCAACATCTGAAGTGCTTAATCGCATGAAACACTGACTAATTTTCACAGACTTTCAGGAGAAAAGACATTTGAAGTGTGCGAATATCCTTAGTTAATCTGTTTAAACAGATAAAGATAGACGGCTTTTTCTCCCTCTCAAAATCTCATTATAGGGCTCATCTTCACCTTGCCTACATCTCATTTCAGAAGAGTTTTTCAACACAACAATGTCAGAGAGGAAAGGAAACCGCTTCCATGTGTTCGATTTTAATCTCGATCTTCTGGGACTTGGAGCGAGATTTCTATGTTCTTCTGCAATTTACATGTTAAATTCTGTAAGCCCTAGGTAGTTCAGGCGTTTGTGCGGGAACAGTGGGCGGTGTAATTTTCAAGCGTTCAATGAATAATTTCATCTCAATTAGAAAATCAGGGCAACACAAATCTGCCCTTTAGCCCAAAACTACTGTTTCCACTTTCTGTTTGCGTCAAACCCCCGTCTGACGCCAACATGTGCAATACAGGAAGTGCATTAGCAGTTAATTAAATGGTGGCAATGCACAAGAAAAAAAAAAAAAGCTTATTTGAACTGATACATTGCATAAAGTTTCATGTTGTTGTTTTTTTAAACTTGAAGGAATATTTGTGTGAGGAACAGATCAAGTAATTTTCACTGACAATCTTCTCCTCTTTCTTTTATATAAGAAATCATTTGCTTACGAGAAGCTAAAGAACCAATAACAAGCGATGCTATTGACGTCCAACCTACATTAAAAAAATTATGATCTTTTTCATGTTTGCTTCCTTAAAATGTAAAATGTGTTTTTGAGGTTTAGTGCGGGATGAACGGATCTCCACCACCTATAACCATCATACAGTTGCTGTTTTTACAGTAACTAATCTGAAGATGAGTGGTTAAGAAGGCTGTTTTAATCTCTCGCTCATCTTGATTAATAATTCAACAGGTTCTCTCTGTATTGGACTCATTAAGGCCAAACACTGCAAGTATCTAAACAGAGCAGATGGTTGTAAATTCAATAAGTGTGTATGAATCTTGACTTCTTTGGGTGGATTTTTTTTTTTTAAATGAGCTGTGTTTTAAACTCACAAAAGCTGAGCTGACGCAACTTCTTATACCCTTATGTTCAGTCAGACTTCTGGAGGACATTTAATTAACTGATTGTTGTCATGAGAGGTTTGTTTTGTTTTTGAGAGCTTTTAGATTTTCACCTCTTATCCTGGAAGATACCAAGTGGACCAAATTCGTGCCAGTTTGTGATTGTAAAATGGCCATTGTGGGACTACTTCATTTACAGTCTGTTAGTCACATGACCGAAGCAAGGAAACCTACAGAAAGAGAGTCATGTTCTGTTTTAGGCTTCATAATTCTTTACAAAACATCCAATAAACATTTAAAAAGGAGCAAATCCACATTGAACATTTTCAGTATACCGCTGGTACTCTCATTGCAACTCTGGTACTTCACCGCTGGCAAAATGGGCTTTCAGTAAAACTTGGCTGCCTGTAGAATTGAGAAAAAAAGGCTGTTGTCTTCCCTTTTGCCAAAACTTTCAACACCCATAATGCACTGATCATGTTGCCATCCAAGGCCACTCCCACCACCCTGCTGAAAAAAAAAACTGCTACTAGGCTAGGCTGGTTGGCTGGCTGGTCAGAAGTAGCTGGTTTAAGCTGGAAGTAGCTGGTTTAAGCTGGTCTCCCAGGCTGGCCAAGCGGGTGTTTGGCTAGTTTTAGCTGGTCTCCCAGCTTGACCAGCTAAGACCAGCCTGGCCAGCTAAAAAAGTGACCAGAACCCCTCTAAAACCAGCCTCCGAGACCAGCTAAAACCATCAAACTAGCTTTTCAGCAGGACAGTCTGCTAAGGATACATTTACCAGAGTCAAATACCGTCTTACTTTAGTAGGAAATACTTCCTAGTAAACTTTTAGTCTCAATGTGGCGACTTCAAAATCCAAATCTACATTTAGTGAGAGTGAATTACTTTTGGTTCTGTCATTTCCGCCCAACCCCTGACTTCCACTCCCATTATTGCTTTTAAAGAGTAAAAATGGTACAATACCATTTTCAGTAATACATTTACCCTTACAATAACTTTTAATTGAATTAATAACCCTCTGTTGATCTGACTGTCCATGGGCGGGGATATAAAAATTTGGAAATATAATCTATAGATTTCACGAAAGCCCTCTAGCTGTCAAAAGTTTTTAAACATTTAAAAAATGATCGGTCCAGGTAACACAGAGAATGAGTAAACAACTGACATTGTAACAACACAAAGTGGGTTGAAAATCGGCAAAGTTACACTTTAAGAGACATACAAGCAAATGCTGTAAAGAGTGCATATCGAATAGATGGCTGTGTGTACTATCAGAGAACAGATATACTGTAAGTCACAGACATACACTTTTAGTCCATGATCTGGTTAAACTGCAGTTAAATGTTAAACATTAAGGCCTTGTTTCACAGACAGGGCTTAGATTAAAGCAGGATTAGGCTTTAGGACATTTAAACATTAGAAAAAAACATTACTGGTGTGCATCTTCGGACAAAATAATGGCACTGACATATTTTAAGATACATTGAGCTAAAACAGCTCAAACATGCATTTTAGCTTAAGCCTCGTCTGTGAAACCGACATATAATTGTGTTAATTATGCCAATACGGGCATCTCATTGTAAGCACTTCTGAATGTATTCAGTTTGGCAGAGCGTTTGTTTGCTAGAGAAGATGAAGAATAAAAACACGAAGAAAGAAATGCAATCAATTTAATTGCATCAGAGCCTCATGTTTTTATTGATTGTAGGAAAATGGCTTGCAAGTGAGGAGTGACTACAGCTTGATAAGTGGCAAACCATTATTTTCCAGGCCGCCTGAAACCCCTTTGAGGCAACGATGCTTCATCTTATCATAGGCCTGGTGCAGGGCCGCCGAAATGTGACACCACGCTCATTCTGAGGTCAGTGCTAATGTTTTCTTCATTGGATGATCATTTGCAGTATGATGGTTATGCAATTATGTGTGTTTATTCATTAATTTGTTTAGTTTGTAATGGAATTTGACATTTCACCTCGAAATCCCCCAAAATTAATTATATTTTGCTTGTTTTCGGGACCAATATATTTTATGTTTATGTTTATTCATTACACATATTTACCCCCTAATTTTCTCATTACTCTTACTTGTTTTTGTACTTATATACTGTATTTTTTTTCTCATTAAATTCTCATCACTGTAACTTTTTTTTATCATAATATACATGCATACATACATATACATGGATAGAGAGAGAGAGAGAGAAAGAAAGAGGACACAATGCAAAAAGTCCCCCTACAAATTTGATTTTTAATGCAATGTGAATGCAATTAGATTTTTAATGCAAGATTTGAAAATATAATTTCTTCTTCATTTTGTTTGATTGTGGGGTTAAATGTGACTCAGGCATGTTGCTGACAAGCTTCATCCACGTGGTCGTCCTCTTTGCCATCTAAATGATTCCTCGTTGGCAAACATCAGCTATGAAAAATTGTTAACAACGGGCCAGACACATCAGCAGCATGCCTAAATTTTCCTCCCAACACGCCGAATCCATCCAAACAAAGCAGAAGATCAGGCTAATCTATGTGCTGGGATATTTTTGCCTCCTTCTCCAGAAAACGTGCAATTTGGTCAGGCACGAAAAAGAGAGGCAGAGAGAGAGAGAGGGGGAAAAAAATTGAGCAGACCCTTCCAAGCAATAAATCATTGGATTGCTCGTGACACTCATACAATACGGATATAGTGTTAACTGCAAGAGTGAGACAGGGCTCCTTGGCCCTCTGGGGTGACCTTGCCTGGCTGCCGTAATCTATCATTCTGACACCGGACACACTGGTTTTGTTTAATATTACACTATTGGCATATACAGTAAACACAATGCAAAGAAAATTTAGACACAGACATGAGGTGAGACAAGAGGAGGTACATGTGTACACACAAGGAGAGAACCATTGTGTTGTCAAGCCATGCTAACTTTATTTTATAGGGTTTCGAGGTGCACTTTTATACATTTTATTCGGCTGCCGTATTGCTTTACTGGTTTTCATTGCATTTTATGGCTTATTCTGTTGCAGGAAGAGGGAAAAAAAGTGGATGTAATGTAAATCAAAGTAAATCAAATGCGTAATGCATGTCTTTGTGAATGTTTGGCGGGGAAAGGCGTCACATTTGCAGTGTCCTAAATGAAATCTCACCAATTTAAGGGGAAGAAACGGGGCGGTTCAAGTTCACCAGTCTGGTCTGACACTCAGGGTCCATAAATAATGTATTTCGGGGTGACCATTCATTCTTCTTTATGTCACATACGCACAGAAATAAATTATTGTTATTCACAATTTGACAGACGCACGCAATCCGCCCAATCGGTGCATGAGGCAGTTTGAAACAACACTGTGGGTTTGAATAAACACACTGTTGGTAAATAAATAAATATTATATTATATTATATTATATTATATTATATTATATTATATTATATTATATTATATTATATTATATTATATTATATTATATTATATTATATTATACTATAATATAATAAAGTTTTACAGAGTGAAATTACATTTTTATATTTCAGTTAATATAAAATTAACTGAAATATAAAAATATAATTTCACAATGTTAATATACCAAATGATTAAAACCTTTTTTACCTTTATAATATACTGACAACCACCTTAAAAACCGAGGTAGAAAGACATGATTAATCAAAGCTTCCACAAGCTAAAGTAAGTACTAATATACAGATGGTGAAATCACATGTATACATATATACATCATGAAAACACAGGCGAATAAATCAGAGTAATATTAAAAAAACATCCTGGCTAATCCAAGCTTTATAATGGAAGTGAATGGAAGCCTAAAATTTGACGCCCCAAAAAAGTGCATCCATCCATTATAAAAGGATGTTGAAACTTGGCTCCGGGGGGGTTAATGAAGGCATTCTGAAGCGAACCGATGGGTTTGTGTAAGAACAATTTCCATATTTAAAACTTTATAAAGTAAAATATCTAGCTTCTGGCAGGCTGCCGTCTGTATTCAACTTGCACAGAAAGTGTAAAAAAGATCAAAACACTTACGCTACGTCCGACGTCATCATTGTGCCAGTTACTCTCTTTGCGTAAGTTTAATACAATTACGTATAACTACGATTGTGTTCGTCTGAAAGAAGAATGTCATATACACCTAGGATGGTTTGAGGGTGAGTAAATCATGGACTAATTTTCATTTTTGGATGATCTATCCCTTTAACAACGTAAGACTTAACATAAAACCGTAATGTACATAACTTAACGTAAATACGGGACTTAAATAACTACGGTACGTAAATAGCTAAGCAGAAACATACTTATTTCAATAAAAAACCATAAAATGTGAGCTGATGATGACTGTACATTTAACAGTATTTTACTGTAGAATTACACATAATATTCTGCTATGAAAGTTTTTCACCGTATAGAGTGAGGGAACTTACTGTTAACCAGTTAACAGGTTTTACTGCAGCATTTTTACAGTCTTTACAATTACGATCATTTGTAGTGCAGATTTGATTAATAAAACTCATCTTTTTCCACAAAGCTTATAACAGTTATATTTTTTCAAATGAAATAATGTTGGTTTCCAAAACAAGCGACTCATTAATCTGACTAAATTTGGCTTTATTTTGCATCATACCTGTTAAAGTCGGCATGAAATGGACGTATTGTGGCGTATATGCGAGTAAAATGGCTTCAGGAACAAGAAAAAAAAAAAAAGTAGGGTGTGACTAGATTTTGTCCTTTGTGAATTGATTGGATGTTTGGATGGTTGTGGTTTGCTATTGGTCGATCTCATGTGAGTGGCAGTTTGTCCTATAATGATGATGTGCATGGATGAATCATTTATAATATATACGGCAATATTCCAGAACTATTCATTTTGATTTCATGGTGAAGTTAACATTTTCTTGTGTTTACAAAGGGAACTTACTGCTCAAACCACCTTCCTTTTCTGTTTACCTACTGTACTTTCAACAAGCTCATAACAAAAGCACATGCATCTATATGTGTGTGTGTGTGTGTGTGTGTGTGTGCATGTGTGTGTACGAGATGATAAAGCAAATGCGCTCTCCTCTCAGCGAGGGGCTCAGGTACGGTCCTCAGAGAACACGGCGGATAAAGACGACGTTCACGCTAGCGAGCCGGCTTCGCCACCGTGACACAAACACATCCGAGCAAGATTTGGAGGTGTGACTCAACACCCAAAACAGCCTCTTTTATCCAAACGAGAGCGGACGGCTCCGGCACCAGCCGCACAGAGGCTGAGGTGTGATTTTCCCATGTAAATGGAGGTCAGCGGCATCTTTAGAATCTGCGGCCGCTATGTCTTGGCTGTTTTTGTTTTGTGTGATTATGTACTACCCGCTGGAAAGTTGCTTATTTCTGTGTGTAAATTGGATGTAGTATTTTGCAGAATGGCGCCCCAGGCATAGTGTGAGGTATTGATTGAGTTGGATGCAAGAAGAGACACAAGAGGATTCTGGGAAGTGAAAAGTAAAAAAAAAAAAAAAAAAAATACAACTGCGCATTTTACGTGTTAAGAAGAAAAAAAAATCCTCCTGGAGTTGTGAAGAAAGCAACTAAACAAACAGAATCTGTGCACGGTGACAGGTGATGTACCGTGTCAGAAAGATGCAGAGAAGGAAAACAAAAACCCTTGTGAATTTTTTCAAGATGATAAGTCTTTTCTTATCTGTTTGAGATACTTATATGTGCACACCAGAGAACTAATTCCTTTAAAAAATCTAATAAAATAAAAATTGTGCAATATTTTTTTATCATTACTGGTGCTGATAACAGTTCTTGAATATTTAGCTTGTACTAAAATGATCAAAAGATCAAATCTGATTGGCTGACTTCCAGGATAAAAGACAGACATATGTTGTTGTTTTTTTATCAGTCCACATTGTAATAAAAAAAAGTTTGCATCCAGTCATTGAAAACTGAATTCAGGATGTTTAGTTAGATATGAACTATTCACAAGCAGAACTATACAGTGAGGAAAATAAGTATTTGAACACCCTGCTATTTTGCAAGTTCTCCCACTTAGAAATCATGGAGGGGTCTGAAATTGTCATCGTAGGTGCATGTCCACTGTGAGAGACATAATCTAAAAAAAAAAATCCAGAAATCACGATGTATGATTTTTTTAACTATTTATTTGTATGATACAGCTGCAAATAAGTATTTGAACACCTGAGAAAATCAATGTTAATATTTGGTACAGTAGCCTTTGTTTGCAATTACAGAGGTCAAACGTTTCCTGTAGTTTTTCACCAGGTTTGCACACACTGCAGGAGGGATTTTGGCCCACTCCTCCACACAGATCTTCTCTAGATCAGTCAGGTTTCTGGCCTGTCGTTGAGAAACAGGGAGTTTGAGCCCCATCCAAAGATTCTCTATTGGATTTAGGACTGGAGACTGGCTAGGCCACGCCAGAACCTTGATATGCTTCTTACAGAGACACTCCTTGGTTATCCTGGCTGTGTGCTTCGGGTCATTGTCATGTTGGAAGACCCAGCCTCGACCCATCTTCAATGCTCTAACTGAGGGAAGGAGGTTGTTCCCCAAAATCTCGCAATACATGGCCCCGGTCATCCTCTCCTTAATACAGTGCAGTCGCCCTGTCCCATGTGCAGAAAAACACCCCCAAAGCATGATGCTACCACCCCCATGCTTCACAGTAGGGATGGTGTTCTTGGGATGGTACTCATCATTCTTCTTCCTCCAAACACGTTTAGTGGAATTATGACCAAAAAGTTCTATTTTGGTCTCATCTGACCACATGACTTTCTCCCATTACTCCTCTGGATCATCCAAATGGTCATTGGCAAACTTAAGACGGGCCTTTACATGTGCTGGTTTAAGCAGGGGAACCTTCCGTGCCATGCATGATTTCAAACCATGACGTCTTAGTGTATTACCAACAGTAACCTTGGAAACGGTGGTACCAGCTCTTTTCAGGTCATTGACCAGCTCCTCCAGTGTAGTTCTGGGCTGATTTCTCACCTTTCTTAGGATCATTGAGACCCCACGAGGTGAGATCTTGCATGGAGCCCCAGTCCGAGGGAGATTGACAGTCATGTTTAGCTTCTTCCATTTTCTAATAATTGCTCCAACAGTGGACCTTTTTTCACCAAGCTGCTTGGCAATTTCCCCGTAGCCCTTTCCAGCCTTGTGGAGGTGTACAATTTTGTCTCTAGTGTCTTTGGACAGCTCTTTGGTCTTGGCCATGTTAGTAGTTGGATTCTTACTGATTGTATGGGGTGGACAGGTGTCTTTATGCAGCTAACGACCTCAAACAGGTGCATCTAATTTAGGATAATAAATGGAGTGGAGGTGGACATTTTAAAGGCAGACTAACAGGTCTTTGAGGGTCAGAATTCTAGCTGATAGACAGGTGTTCAAATACTTATTTGCAGCTGTATCATACAAATAAATAGCTAAAAAATCATATATTGTGGTTTCTGGATTTTGTCTCTACGATGCACCTACGATGACAATTTCAGACCCCTCCATGATTTCCAAGTGGCAGAACTTGCAAAATAGCAGCGTGTTCAATTTCTTATTTTTCTCACTGTATATTTGTAATGTCTGTTAAAGGCATTAATTAATTAATTAATTAATTCAATCAATAATCAAGTATACTAGTCTAACTATAAGTAAATCCACCACTAAACCACAATGGCCGCATTTACATTGCAGGTCTTAATGCCCAATGCAGATTTGTTGACTATATCCGATTTTCTTCACATCCAGTTTACATCTTCTTTTAAAAGTGACCCATATCCAATATCTGCATTTACACTATACACTTGGCGAAACAACCCAAGGTAGACGTACTGACCAGGAATAGCTGAGGCCGAAAAGGAAGTAAAAACAGTGCAATTTTCAATGGACTGGATAATGCACACTTTTGCTTTCTGCACCTTTTAAGCACCTTCTGCATCTTTCAAGGTCTGCAAAACATTGAGTTGAGTCTTCCTCCTCCATTGTGCCATTGAAAAGAGTCATGTGATCGCGGTTGGTGTCCACCTGAGTTGCCGTCATTCGCCACCGTCACTTTTTCAATGACGTACGACTCGCATTGACAGGGAAATATCCGATCTGTACGCTTACATGGCAGGCGCAATGCACGTATCCGATTCATATCAGAATTATTTCAACATATGAATAAGGCCTGAAACCGATCTGAGAACATCGGAATCCATGTGCTTTTAACCTGCTTATGCGTTCGTGGGTCATATCCGATCTGTGCCACAAAAATTCTAAATTGGGCCACTTGAACCATATAAATGTAAATGCGTCCTGTGATTGATCTCTTGTGTCAGTCAGATGGTTTCTTCTGGTATAAGTGGGTGGTTCTTGGTCAGAACAATGGCTGTTTAGGTCTGGTTGACAATAGCAAAGTGAGTGAGTTGTAAACTGGAAATCTGAATTTAATTTGACAAGAAAAACACTGCCTAAAAATAATTCAAAGATATAAATAAGTAGACATTATGGTTTTCGTACCGAACCGTTTCGGTACAGGGCTTTTGATTCGGTGCACATGTGTACCGAACAGTTCCGAATGCAATCTTTGACAGTTAACAGTCGGCTTGTCACTTCAATCTGAGTTCCCACACCAACATATTAAGTATTCAGTCCATTTTAGTACGAAATTCAAACGATAAATGCTGTTTTGACGCTCTTTAATGTGACTTGTCTGATCACTGTATAGGCGCGTCAGTTCAAGCGGCTGCGCGGCTCGCACGCATGAACGCGATCATCTGTGAACGCGATCGATCATCTCTTCCTAAAGAACAAACATTAATTAATGTCTTAGGGCAGTGGTTCTCAAACCTGTCCTGTCCTGGGACCCCTCACCAGTGCACATTTTTCATGTCTCCCTCATCTTACACACCTGATTCAACTCATTAGCTCATTAGTAGAAACTGTAAGACTTGAATTGGGTGTGTGTGATGAGGGAGACATACAAAATGTGCAGTAGTGAGGGATCCCCAGGACAGGTTTGAAAACCAGTGTCTTAAGGTATGTTGAGCATACATTACAACTTACTGAAACGTATCATGTGGTGTAATCGCTTAATCAGTGTTTCAACGGTGGAAAGACCTCAATAAAACTGCTTGTAAACAAAGTCACGTAGCATCACATTTACCTCAGGCAGTCATTCAGTGTACGCAGATTATTCACTAGAGAAATCAACTCTTTCATTAAATATATGCACTATATTAGCCTATATATTCATTTTATGCTACTTAACCTGTTGGTGATGTCTTGATAATTTAGTGTATGTTTACATAAACCTGTCATGAAAATGATAGCCTGTATATAAATGATTATATAGGGGTGATGAATTGAGAAATCAACTTTCCTTTGAGCCTTTGGTATATAAAAGTTCATTGTGATATAAGAATATCCTGTAAGTTTCAGAGCTGAAAACGTCCTTGTTAGTCAAAGAAAAGCTTTTATAGACACCAGGCCCAGAAAACGAGAGATCTCCGAATATGTCGACCACTGACGTAGTAGGACGCAGAAGCACCGCCTCAAGCCCGTCCACCGACTTGTGGAGCTAAACGATGTGGAATCGATTGTAAACAAGATACAGGTCGAGATTGGATTTGCAGACATATTGAGATTAAAACACAATGCTGTGCCTTCTATACGGGATCCAACAGGAACGGTGCAACACACTTATGTGAATAAAACAAGTTTTTTTATATGTGTTAGTATTGCGTTGTTACAGATCGTTTGATATCTATTGATTACATACCTTAGCACGCAGTCACAGGTTGGAGAAGGTGTTATTGGTTCATTCGTGATCAAACTTCGATCAGACTTGGACGCCAGCTCCCAAAGCCCAAAGTCCCGGGGCTATGTGCTTTTCAGCGCGCGTGTGTGTGTACGGTTTGCGGTTTTATTCACTGATGATCGAGCGAAATGATACAGAAATAACATTCCAAACAATTGCGGGTGGATGAGCGATGAATCATTGTGTTTGTTTGATAAAGACATTTTGCGAGCCCTGGCTGTGGGCTGGGCGATTCATTCCGGTTCCAGTTCATGACACCTTTATATTTCAACAACGAATTGGAGAAAAAAATATTTTATAATTAGATTTAGAAGTTAAAGCAAAAACTGCCTCATGTGAAGTTTACATGTTTGTGTACAATGTGTTATTTGAGTGTTGATTATTATACCTAAAAATATCTTTAATAAACTTTTAGTTAAAATTTTATTCATTTAAAGGGTTAGTTCACCCAAAATTGAAAATAAAGTCAGTAATTACTCACCCTCATGTTGTTCCAACCATGTAAGACCTTCGTTCATCTTCGGAACATAATTTAGTATATTTTTGATGAAATCTGAGAGCTGTCTCACTCCTCCATAGGCTTTCAGAGGGACTGAAACTTGATGGCCCAGAATAGTAAGTAAAAACGTCATTTAAGGAGTCCAAATGACTACAGTGGCTCTGTATTAAGTCTATCATGCGACGAAAATACTTTTTGAGCGGAAAAACAACAAAAATAACGACTTTATCCCACTATTATTGTTCAATTTGAGCCTCTGACGAGAGTTCGCGGGAGTGCCACGACGCATGCGTGAGAACTCGCGCATGCGTCGTGGCACTCCCGCGAACTCTCGTCAGAGAGTATATAGTGGGATAAATAGTGGGATAAAGTCGTTATTTTTGTTGTTTTTCCGCTCAAAAAGTATTTTCGTCGCATGATAGACTTAATACAGAGCCACTGTAGTCATTTGGACTCCTTAAATGACGTTTTTACTTACTATTCTGGGCCATCAAGTTTCAGTCCCTCTGAAAGCCTATGGAGGAGTGAGACAGCTCTCAGATTTCATCAAAAATATACTAAATTATGTTCCGAAGATGAACGAAGGTCTTACATGGTTGGAACAACATGAGGGTGAGTAATTACTGACTTTATTTTCAATTTTGGGTGAACTAACCCTTTAAGGATGACACAATTTTTTTCAAAAACTACTGTTTAATAAAAAATAAATAAAAAGCAATTTTGTAAAACTGCTGCACCGAACCTGTACCGAACCGTGACTTCAAAACTGAGGTATGTACCGAACCGTCAGTTTTGTGTACCGTTACACCCCTAGTAGACAGTTTTAAATAATGCGTTTTTTTTACAGGTTTGCATACAAAAACAAACATCTTGCCCAGCATAGTTTGACTTGTGATCACATTAGTAAGCTCTTTATAATGAGTCAGTTTGAATCATTGGACTGAGTCACCCACTGATTAACTGATTGGTTCAGTGAATCAGATTCTTTTCTTATTCCCCGAATCCGAGTTAATACTTTTATCATGTCCGACACAAAATTAGCAGCGAGCTGTTATGCATACTTGACATTTGTGAGTTTAATTTGTGTTTATACGCTGACTTTGTTCTGCTGACATTCAGGATGGAGTTTTGCTGGTACTTTTTTAAAGCACACATACAAAAACACAACATTTTGTTTGGGAGGAATGATTCCTTCCTTAGAAAAAAAAACAATATTTAAGGAATCCGAACCAGAATCAATCTATCCTTATGAGTCCCATCCCAAGTGCATGCAATGCACATCGAACTGATTAATTCATATTTTATAGGTTTTTAACCTGTTCGAGATAAAACTGTTATAAGTCTTAATAGTGCTGACCAAAGACGCTGAAAAAGTCCCGTGTTGAGTTGCTCCATATTACGTCTGGTTCTTGAGAGGGCATCACTTTGCATTGGCGTAAGTGCTGTTGACAACCCAATTGAATAAAAATCTTGCATGCATGTGCACATTTTCAAACATAAATGTTTATTTTGTCTCAATTGTTCCTGCTCGTACTCTCTCTCTCTCTGTGTTGTGCAAAGACGTATTGATTCGGCCGTGAATCTATAACACCAATGAACTTGATGGAGTTCCTGACAAGCACAAGTGCAGCTAGGCACAGAGACGCGTTTGTGGCTATGTTATTTCTCTCGTGAGGAAACGAGCAAGTCACAAAATCCAATATATACACCGACGGTCCTCGCCGCGTTCGCCGTAACGCTGTAACACTTCAGCCCGGTGGTTTAACTCTGCAGAGCTGGTGAGGAACATGATGAAATATGCATGAAACTGATGTTGTAGAAGTGACACCTAAATGACTTTGAGAGAAAGAAGAAGAAAAAAACCTTTACCGAGTTTACCCTTTACCTCTCTACCTTTTTTTGGAGGGGTTGGTGAGAAGCAGACTTTGTTATGTGTCAAGGTAGTCGAAAGAAAGTGATGATTTTGAAAACGAAGACCTCCTCTGGAGAGAAGACATTACTCTACCCCACCTTCATAGTGTCCTTAATACGGCACTACAAACGGACGCTGCTGACTTCACAGGCCACTCATAATTGTGAGAATTCAAACAAATCTGTGTGTCAGGCAAGCAGATGGAACTTCAATGGAAGAGCTCAATCGCATGACTGTTACCTTGAGTCAAGCGCCTTTTTTACTTCGAAAAATATGGAAAAGACTATTGATCAGGGCTGCTCACCCAACCACCTGGGGTATATGCTTGTGTGAGACGGTTCAGGATAATCTGCATCACTGATGTCTGGATTTCCCACCATGCAGTGCACATCACTGTAGTTCAATGACAGAGGTTAATGATGGTTTGGTCAGACATGTCTTTCCTTTCCTCCATTTTTAGAACTCTTTTAGAACTTTTTCTATATAAAAACAGTGATGACTGTTAACTATTTAAAGGGTTAGTTCACCCAAAAATGACAATTAATCCATGATTTACTCACCCTCAAGCCATCCTAGGTGTATATGACTTTCTTCGTTCAGCCAAACACAATCAACCAAAAGTTATATTAAAAAATACCCTGGCTCGTCCAAGTTTTATAATGGGAGTGAATTGGACCCTCGATTTTGAAGCCCAAAAAAAGTGCATCCATCCATCATAAAAGTAATAAAGGCCTTTCGAAGCGAAGCTATGCATTTTTGTAAGAAAAATATCCATATTTGTAACTTTTAAAACTATAATCACTGGCTTCTGGTAACGGCCTTACGCAAGTCAAGTTCCGGTGAAAAAGAGACCTCTGACCCAACCTGAACTTACCCTGTTACTTACCCTGAACTTACAATGTTATTGTCATGTTAATTTTTGGGAGAAAAAACGTTTTGTAATGTCTATTCAGGAATTTGTATAGTAATATATCGCTGTTCCTTTTTGTTACCTTATAGACACTCCATCCATAATGGTATGTTTGTATACACCGATCAGGCATAACATTATGACCTAATATTGTGTTGGTCCCCCTTTAGCTGCCCTGACCTGTCGAGGCATGGACTCCACTAGACCCCTGAAGGTGTGCTGTGGTATCTGGCACCAAGAAGTTAGCAGCAGATCTTTTAAGTCCTGTAAGTTGCCAGGTGGGGCCTCCATGGATCGGACTTATTTGTTCAGCACATCCCACAGATGCTCGATTGGATTGAGATCTGGGGAATTTGGAGGCCAAGTCAACACCTCAAACTCGTTGCTGTGCTCCTCAAACCATTCCTGAACCATTTTTGCTTTGTGGCAGGGCACATTATCTGCTGAAAGAGCCACAGCCACCGGGGAATACCGTTTCCATGAAAGGGTGTACATGGTCTGCAACAATGCTTAGGTAGGGGGTACGTGTCAAAGTAACATCCACATGGATGGCAGGAACCAAGGTTTCCCAAAGCATCACACTACCTCCATCGGCTTGCCTTCTTCCCATAGTTCATCCTGGTGCCATGTGTTCCCCAGGTAAGCGACACACATCCTGTCATCCTCGAGATGTAAAAGAAAACTAGATTCGTCAGATCAGGCCACCTTCTTCCATTGCTCCGTGGTCCAGTTCTGATGTTCACGTGCCCACTGTTGGCGCTTTCGGCGGTGGACAGGGGTCAGCACGGGCACCCTGACTGGTCTGCGGCTATGCAGCCCCATAGGCAACAAACTGAGATGCACTGTGTATTCTGACACCTTTCTATCAGAACCAGCATTAACTTCTTGAGCAATTTGAGCTATACTCGTCTGTTTGATCGGACCACACAGGCCAGCCTTCGCTCCCCACGTGCATCAAAGAGCCTTGGCCGTCCATGACCCTGTCGCCGGTTCACCACTGTTCCTTCCTTGGAGCACTTTTGATAGACACTGACCACTGCAGACCGGGAACACCCCTCAAGAGCTGCAGTTTTGGAGATGCTCTGACCCAGTCGTCTAGCCATCACAATTTGGCCCTTGTCAAACTCACTCAAATCCTTACGCTTGTCCATTTTTCCTGCTTCTAACACATCAACTTTGAGGACAAAATGTTCACTTGCTGCCTAATATATCCCACCCACTAACAGGTGCCGTGATGAAGTGTTATTCACTTCACCGGTCATAATGTTATGCCTGATCGGTGGATATACTGTATATACTATAATGGTGTCTGTAAGGTTTTTTGTGCTGCTTAAGGACCATTTCTTTAATATTATCATTTTGAGCCATGTCGAGGTGGAGAACGCAAATGCTAACACCCAACCACCATCCACAACAGGTGACATTCTGTGAAAAACTAATATAATATGATATGAATTGATAATTAATTTTTATCTGTGTTTATATGCAAGTAATAATAGCAGTTTGTTGTTCTCACAGAGCTTTATCTCACCTGTTGACATTTACACTCGCACTGTATCTTCATCCACACATCCTGAGGAAAAGCGTTCTGCTGTTGTATTCCTAGGTCAGCACATCAGAACTTCAGACTTTCTTTCAATTACAACTAAGCTGACATTTGCCTACCCTTTATCGGGAGATCTTTAATCAATGCTGACTTGAGAGGAACAGGGAAAGTCTGCTTTGATTTAATATCTCCACCACGGTAAAGGTGAATGTGAAACATTTATGATAATCTGTAATGGAGGTAGAGGAGGCTTGATGAGACTTTCTGTCGGTGTCAGACAAACATCTTGTGGCCTTTGCGTTCCATGTATCACCCGTGTTCCATAATATGAGTAGTTAAACTCAGCATATATGACATTACTCATCGTCAATAAGGGTAAAGATGAATCATTTCACTGCTATTTCTGACTTTAAATCTCTTATGTGCAACATTTAAGCTTCAAAAAGGTCACATGAGATATTTTTACAGGCTAATTTAAGCAGAATTTAAAGAGCATAATTAAAGGAACATTTCACCTAAAGATTAAATTATTATTTTTATTTATTTTATTGCCTAACTCTATCTATCTATCTATCTATCTATCTATCTATCTATCTATCTATCTATCTATCTATCTATCTATCTATCTATCTATCTATCTATCTATCTATCTATCTATCTATCTATCTATCTATCTATCTATCTATCTATCTATCTATCTATCTATCCATCCATCTATCCATCTATCGAATCCTCCATCCATCCATCCATCCATCCATCCATCCATCCATCCATCCATCCATCCATCCATCCATCCATCCATCCATCCATCCATCCAATCATCCAATCATCTATCTATCTATCTATCTATCTATCTATCTATCTATCTATCTATCTATCTATCTATCTATCTATCTATCTATCTATCTATCTATCTATCTATCTATCTATCTATCTATCTATCTATCTATCTATCTATCTATCTATCTATCTATCATCCATCCATCCATCTATCCATCTATCGAATCCTCCATCCATCCATCCATCCATCCATCCATCCATCCATCCATCCATCCATCCATCCATCCATCCATCCATCCATCCATCCATCCATCCATCCATCCATCCAATCATCCAATCATCTATCTATCTATCTATCTATCTATCTATCTATCTATCTATCTATCTATCTATCTATCTATCTATCTATCTATCTATCTATCTATCTATCTATCTATCTATCTATCTATCTATCTATCTATCTATCTATCTATCTATCTATCTATCTATCTATCTATCTATCTATCTATAAATAATGTATGCGAAGATCACCACCCGCATTCTATATTCTTTACCTTTGTTTTGGGATTTTAAAGAACAACATGAGCAACATGCTGGTGGGTAAAGGATGAATTTAAGATCTTTAATTCTCTTATCTGCACAATTTAAGATTCAAAATGGTCATGTAAAATGTTTAAGCAGATTTCAAAGTGCTAGTTAAATTATTAGCACATACTGCAGTATAACAGCAACTGTTATTTCTCTCCCATACAGGCCTTCCTTTGGTTTGCCCATCAACACTTTTGATAATAATGGTTGTTACTGTCATCTGCCCTCAAAGGTAGTCCTCTCTGAAGTCGGTTACACAACACAAACACTGAATCGCAGGTAATAGGGCCACAAACAGAGATTCATATGTCATGCCAGTCGATTGCATTTGATCTGTGTGTGGTTTTATTACCCAGCAGTGGAGGTTTCATCCATCGTGAGACTGAGGAGTGGGTCATCCTCTGGTCACTTATTATTTTTCACACTTGACTGGATTTACAAGAAGTAAAGGGGTTACGTTACCAGGAGTGTTATGGCTTAATTCCGTTTATCGCTCCGCAGGTCTGACACAATGTAGACATGTTTATTGTTGGCCTGGCATGGCTGAATTTGTCCAGCATAGTAAATAACTGCACATATTTCATGGCTTCGCTTCAGCATGACGGAGCTTGATGCTTGTAATTTGATTCATCGAGGAGGAAACTAAAGCCAGGCCTTTTTCTTTAAGTCAACATGAAATCAAAATGGACCCTTTTAACGATTTAACATAGTGAAAAATCTTAAATGATTTTTCTTTTTGGCCCATTCATTGGCTAACATCACCAATCACTCTTGTTTTTCAACTCCTCCATATATATATATATATATATATATACTCACCTAAAGGATTATTAGGAACACCTGTTCAATTTCTCATTAATGCAATTATCTAATCAACCAATCACGTGGCAGTTGCTTCAATGCATTTAGGGGTGTGGTCCTGGTCAAGACAATCTGCTGAACTCCAAACTGAATGTCAGAATGGGAAAGAAAGGTGATTTAAGCAATTTTGAGAGTGGCATGGTTGTTGGTGCCAGACGGGCCGGTCTGAGTATTTCACAATCTGCTCAGTTACTGGGATTTTCACACACAACCATTTCTAGGGTTTACAAAGAATGGTGTGAAAAGTGGAAAAACATCCAGTATACGGCAGTCCTGTGGGCGAAAATGCCTTGTTGATGCTAGAGGTCAGAGGAGAATGGGCCGACTGATTCAAGCTGATAGAAGAGCAACTTTGACTGAAATAACCACTCGTTACAACCGAGGTATGCAGCAAAGCATTTGTGAAGCCACAACACGCACAACCTTGAGGCGGATGGGCTACAACAGCAGAAGACCCCACCGGGGACCACTCATCTCCACTACAAATAGGAAAAAGAGGCTACAATTTGCACGAGCTCACCAAAATTGGACAGTTGAAGACTGGAAAAATGTTGCCTGGTCTGATGAGTCTCGATTTCTGTTGAGACATTCAGATGGTAGAGTCAGAATTTGGCGTAAACAGAATGAGAACATGGATCCATTATGCCTTGTTACCACTGTGCAGGCTGGTGGTGGTGGTGTAATGGTGTGGGGGATGTTTTCTTGGCACACTTTAGGCCCCTTAGTGCCAATTGGGCATCGTTTAAATGCCACGGCCTACCTGAGCATTGTTTCTGACCATGTCCATCCCTTTATGACCACCATGTACCCATCCTCTGATGGCTACTTCCAGCAGGATAATGCACCATGTCACAAAGCTCGAATCATTTCAAATTGGTTTCTTGAACCTGACAATGAGTTCACTGTACTAAAATGGCCCCCACAGTCACCAGATCTCAACCCAATAGAGCATCTTTGGGATGTGGTGGAACGGGAGCTTCGTGCCCTGGATGTGCATCCCACAAATCTCCATCAACTGCAAGATGCTATCCTATCAATATGGGCCAACATTTCTAAAGAATGCTTTCAGCACCTTGTTGAATCAATGCCACGTAGAATTAAGGCAGTTCTGAAGGCGAAAGGGGGTCAAACACAGTATTAGTATGGTGTTCCTAATAATCCTTTAGGTGAGTGTATAGACCGATCAGGCATAACATTATGACCTAATATTGTGTTGGTCCCACTTTTGCGGCCAAAACAGCCCTGACCCGTCGAGGCATGGACTCCGCTAGACCCCTGAAGGTGTGCTGTGGTATCTGCCACCAAGATGTTAACAGCAGATCCTTTAAGTCCTATAAGTTGTGAGGTGGGGCCTCCATGAATCGGACTTGTTTGTCCAGCACATTCCACAGATGCTCGACTGGATTGAGATCTGGGGAATTTGGAGGCCAAGTCAACACCTTAAACTCGGTTTCACCACTGTTCCTTCCTTGCACTGTTCCTTCCTTTTCCATATCAATTCCAGTGTGATTTCGTCCTCATTTTTTTGAAGTGCAGCAAAGTGGATTTCCAGTTTCAGCTTCAACTACATTCTTTGGGGGGCGGGTCAAAGTAGACGTTGTTTGCGGGCAGCCAATGATGACCACAGGCTGGCATTATACAAATTTGTTACATTGTTAGGTAGGTTTGTAACAGGAAGTGAAACTGGAATTACTGGTGACTCGTTTCGGCAGTTCAGAATCAATTCTTTCTTTGAGACAATAACTTTATTTGTCGTACACTTTGATCTTTAAAACTTTAACATTCACAAACAGCTATATTACACCCTGCATGAAATATAATATTCGAAAAAGCAATCAGGGAACTTTAATGTCGAAAAAGTACACACTTCACCTTTGAGATGAAATGAACATCTTAAATTAATTTCTCATCAATTTTACTTAATTTAGTGTTGGTCTCAGAGGGTCGCCGGATACACCTGTTCAAATCATTCTCGGCGTTTGTCATGAAATATGTTTTAGATACAGCTGAACTTCTGAAATATATTAGTCAGTGGACACACACCAAATTCCTCTCATGTGGCTCTAATCCATCTTTGTAATTCAGAAAATATCTGCGAGTGTTTTTTTTTCCCTCTGAGCTGCTGGGCTGAAATATGGGCCCGCTGATGTTGTTTTTGGACCTTGTTTTGGAAAGGATTGCACAAGACAGGCTACTCCTCCTTAAATAAGGTGTAAAAGTGTCACTTTATGAGAAATTTACACCGCTGGAGTTAGCCACGGCCCATTAAAGACTATTTAATGCTATGTAGAGCTATAGTCTTACATCATAACTGTAAAGCATACCTCAGAAAAAAAGAAAAAGGTAAAAGAGGAAGCTTAATATTTACAGTGAATGTTTTTCCTGTGTGGCCCGTTGCAGCGTGAACAAACGACACTTTCATGCAGTTGTTGATGAGAATCGTCATTGTTGCATTGATGATTTTGATTTGTAATGTTTGGGTAAAACCTCACAACTGAGTATTATAGACACCTTCCTCCCTCTCTCTCTGTGGCTTCTGTCACTAAACCTGAGCTAAATCAAAAGCGCAAAATCAGTGTCGATCAACCGTGAAAGTTATATTTTTTTTAGTCAATGTGTTTAATTGTTTTAAAATGTACCTTTTAAGAAGTGACAAAAAAAAATGTGCCAAACTCGAAATCCCAAGACTGTTTGTTTACACAAAGTTGCCTGATTAAGCAATCAAGTGTATTATAAAAGTGTGACAAAACAGGGGGGTTGCACATATTTTCCGTGAAATTGCCTCATTATTATGTTTAGCCAATATTGAAGTTATGTATCGTTGACTGTTCATTAAATATAGCAGAAATGATCAACAGTCGGGCCCGGTCTCTCCTTGGGGCTCGGCTGACATCCTAATGATGTTGTTTTAATGACTGATCCCATTCTCTCAGGAATTTACCCTAATTTAAGAGCCATCTTTGGGATGATTAATATTTTATAGCTTTCAGAGAATCCAGGTAAAAAAAAAAAATTAAAATTAATTTGTTCAGAGGTGAAAAAACATGGTAACTCCTCTAAAACACTTTATACTTGTATATACTTTATACTATATTCTTGTGATTTAATGATTTAATGTAAAAACAAAAAACAAAATTGCACATCATTTGACCTTGCGGTTTTTGTACAAATTGTACAAAACTAACCTGGGCTGTGCTTATTTGCACATGTCTGAAATATCTCATTTACATACTGTGATATTTAATTAAATTCAGTTAATTTTATTAATACCTTGACTTGGCAAAGGATAAACACACATGCCAACCGTATTATGAATCCTCATGTTTATTCATTCATGATTTATGCATGTGAGAGTCAGCAGGTCAAGTGTTAAACAAGTGACATGACAGGATCTTATAATAAAAGACCTTTCCTGTACGGTTGCTTATGTTTATACACTTTAACACATTTGAAACTGCAATGATAATAATACACTGTCTAATTATTGGCTGTTTCACAACATATAGGAATGCTGAAATGTTCTTTATTAGTTTAAAGGGATAGTTCACCCAAAAATGAAAATTCTGTCATCATTTAGTCATGCTCAAGTTGTTCCAAACCTGTATGAATTTCTTTCTTCTGATGAACACATAGGAAGATATCTGGAAGAATGTTTGTAACCTAGCAGATCTCGGCAGTCATTGACTACCATAGTGGGGAGGGAAAAAACTATGGTAGTCAATGGCTGCTGAGATCTGCTTGGTTACAAACATTCTTCCAAATATTTTCCTTTGTGTTCATCAGAAGAAAGAAATTCATACAGGTTGAGGGTGAGTAAATGATGACAGACTTTTCATTTTTGGGTGAAATATCCCTTTAATGGTGCATTCACACCGGACGCGAATGAAGCGTTTTGCGCGAGTGATTTACAAACAGAATCTGTCAATGCAAAGACGCGAATAGACATTCTGCGGCGCGATTCACGCGAATGAGGCGGCGCGAATTACGCGATTCACATGAATTATGCTGCATTGACACCAAACGCGAATAGAGCATCAAAATCGCGTCTCGCTTGAACATTTTGAATCCATCCGCGAGTCCACAGCAAATTGGACGCGCGTATAAATTGAACCTTTGAAGCGAAATAGACGCGTGTTCAAGGCGCTCCAGGAAAAATATGTCATAAAACACCACTCTGCCTCTTTTCATTTTCATTAAAAATATATATTAATCATTAATAGCCACACAAATGTGGTCCAGGCAACTCCTACATTGTCTTCACTGCATGTATATTTAAATATCCTTAAAAAATAAAGTTATGAAACTTCTCTTTGCCCTCAGTCAAAATGATTTGGCAGACAACAAATTATAGATTCATGACACCAAAGATCGCCCGTTAGATCCACACAAGACGAACCACTACAGGACACCAGAGTCAGTGGCAAACATCAGAAGGACTAGCCGAGGAAAGGCTGCTCTCGCCGGGGTTAATGAGCGCTGAGTGCCCGGTGATCGCCTGGATCTCACAACAAGATTTTTTTTTTTAAATAGGCGCTCTCTTTATAAATAAACCACAGATTTGAGCTTTAAACAAGTACATTCCCACCTGAAAAAGTCTTAAAACTACATTTTGTGACACAATAGTAGTATTTTTAACATATGCAGGGTTTTTCATTACGTCACTTTACCACGTGACAGCAGCAAGCAGGCTCCTGATTGGTTAAAGCGGCGCGAAAGTTCAGATTTTTCAACTCAGGCGTCAGACGCGAATTCGCTTCAAAAGCGTGAATGGACAAAAAGCACCACTCGAGCAAGACGCTCAATTAGCGTCCAATTCGGGTCATTCGCACGAACTGCACGCACTAATAAGGCGGATCCGTGTCCATCGCGCCGCAGGACCTCCAGACGCGCGTCAACTCGCCTTTCCATTGACTTAACATTGAAATCACTCGCTCCTGACGCTCTATTCACGTTTGGTGTGAACGCAGCATTACACAGCGCGAATTGAGCGTTTGATGCGTGATTCGCGTGAATGCCGTGAATCGCGCAAGTTGAAAAATCTGAACTTTGGCGGATTTTCGCGCCGCGTTAACCATCAGGAGCTTGCTCTAGTAGTGACAACAAAGAGGAGAAAATCTGGTTTATATTAATCATATGTTAATATTTGGTTCAGACAAGTGTGCATATGATTATCACTGTGATAACATTAAATTACATGAAACACAACCCAGTCTCTTTTTGTTAAATGCAAGTTTATGTATGATCAATAATACAAAAGTACAAGTAAAAGGTATAATAAGCTATACATGAAATAAAGCAAACAATTCAGTCAAACATTCAAAGTCAGTGCTAGTAGGCTACAACGGTAACGTAAAGTTAAATAGCCTAAAAATAAAAAGCGAATGAAACTTCACTTTGCCCTCAGCCTAAACGATTTGCCAGGGAACAAATTGTAGATCCATGAGACCAAATATCGCCTGTTACATATACACAAGACTAATTATAGCTTGAGACACCACAGAGACATCAGAGCCAGTGGCAAATGTCTGAAGGACTAGCCGAGGAAAGGCTGCTCTCGCCGGGGTTAATGAGTGCTGAGCGTCGCTGATCGCCTGGATCTAACAACTCCGAAAACACCAGATAAAATGTTCAAATAGGCTCTCTCTTTATAAATAAACCACAGATTTGAGCTTTAAACAACTACATTATCGCCTGAAAAAGTCTTAAAACTACGTTTTGTCAAACATTAACAGTAGTATTTTAACAAAAAAGACGTGTAAACATAGCCCATGTCAGCCATTTCTCAACGAGACGAACCGCCTGGCAGAAGCCCCTCCCATGATGTGAATTCGTGTCTGTTGTGAAGTGAATGTCACGTGCGAATGAAGCGAATTTCACGTGCGAATGAAGCGAGTAAACTCAAAATGTTCAAGCGTCCAACTTCGCGCGAATAGCATGATTTATTCGAGTCATTCGCGTTTGGTGTGAACCATAAGACCATGCATATGCAAATAAATTGTTTTTTAAAGGGACTGCACTATATCAATATAGGACAAAAATGGATATTATAGTAAAATTAAGCAGTTCTACACTTACAATTCAAGTCGGTTGTATGCAATTTTATTTACTTTTTTGTTAAAAAAAAGGGCATTTTATGTAAGTTTATGCAAGCGGTGGAAGTGATCTCTCGTGCGTATCTCTACGCCATATCGTGTACATTGACCTCACTAACCGTAAGTGATCGTGTGCTGAAGGCTGTTGGACATAGTGGGGTATTTGAGGTAAAAAATTATATAAATACTGTTCGGTTTCTCGCACAAACCGATCGCTTCGTGTCTTAAGACATCGATGTGTCGTCACGAGCCGCATAATTTAATATGGATTTGTTTGTGCATGTTTTTTTAATGTTTTTTTACTCTCATAGATGCATGTTACCATTCACATGCATTATACGACTGACAGACTGCAACGGTCGGAGTTAGAAATCTTCATTTGTGTGCTACTGAAGAAACAAAGTCACCTATATCGTCGATGCCCTGGGGGTAAGCAGATAAACATCACATTTTCATTTTTGGGGGAACTATCCCTTTAAGAAATAAAATAGTAATATATGTTTCAAACAACAACTGCGCAGACTGAAATAAGTGTGATTCGATGTTGTATCAGAGCCCAGTGCACAAACACCCCCGTCCGCTTGCAGATGAACCAATCTAATTAAAAATAAGAAACAATGCCTGCGTCCGAAGGGGCTGCTGGAGATAAAGGCGGCAATGTATGCCAGCAGCCGTTTGGAACCACGCGGTTAATGAGCTCAGAGTTACAGGAGCACTGAGGTGAAGAGGAGCAAAGCGCGACAGAGACCGCCAAGATGCTCTTCAGGGGGGGAACAGAGCCGGGTAAGAGGGAAGGGGGCATTTTGGAGAGAAAGGGGTCAGTTGTGGTAATGGAATCCTGCCCCATGCAGGCCCCCTTGAGCAAAGACGATAGCGGTGAGGTGAACGACTCTCTTCAGAGGCGCTCCTCATACCGGTCAAGGCCACAAACCAGCAGGTTATGCATTTATTATTGCCATTAATGCACGCTAATGCGCCGCTGTTTATATTCATGAATACTCTGGATTAATCCAGACAGGGTCAGCGCAAAATAAAACACACTTCACCTTTTCAATTTGAAAGTGAGTTTGTACGAGACGAGCGTGTAGGAGGAAATTAAATTAAAGGAAGCTCACGCAGTCGAGATTTTCAGTTGTTGGCGGAGTCTGATTCCTTGATTTGTGAGCTTTCTTGTTTTTCATCTATTCAAAAGCACTATTCCAATGGGATTAGTGTTCTAAATGATGTTTGGTTTAAAATTATTAACATACGGTAGGACGTCTGTCAATTTCATCTATGATTTGGATGGGATTGGGATCTGTAAGTGCAGAGTTGGGAGTGTCTGTTGTTCTGCTGTGGGCGTTGCAAAAGGTCGGGCGCTATGGATTTTTCATTTATTTTATATACTTATTTTCATTTTAATTTCAATAATGGTTATGTTTGATATGATGCCAGTGGTAATAAATCCATAATGATGATGCACCAGGCAATTTGAGGTCAACACCTTAGTTCTGATACATCACCAAGTATATTATGTATTTTTATATATACTTTTTAATATAACTTTTTAAGTCACTAGTTTATTTAAATAGTCTTGCAGTGTGACACTTTTTTAAAATGTAGAAATATTTCATTTAACATGATACATGATACATGAAGTATGATACATTTGACAAACATTGGCTTATTTTATGCTTATTAATGTTGAAAATCTGAATACATTATTCTGGAAGTATTACCACATAAACATTACAAATGTAATTGATAAAAGGAAAAATGTCTTATTTAGCACTACCTGATTAGAAAGAAAAATATTTTTTAGGGTAATATGCAAACTGATGACTGGTCCGTTTTGAAAGGAGACCCAAATTTATTTATTTCATAGTTGAAGACAATTTACAGATTTTACTTGAAATTGTAAGAAAAAAAAAAGTAATAATAATAATTGAAAAGATAATTTTGTGTTTATGGACAAAAACTGTTCTGTACTCTCCGGCTACATTATGGAAATATATGAAAAGAAAAACCTGAATGTCTTTTTTCTATGTGGTCTTCAAAATGACCTGTCATGAACTGGCCAGTCGCACAAATAATACTTTTCAGATTGTTTAGATGACATTGAATATGATTTGGCACGGTGGAAACTTCACACAGCAGCTGATTATGGTTTAAAATTGACTTTTTGTCGCCTTCCTCTGGATGCGAAATGGGGAGAGAAATTGCATCCATATGTGAGTTTATGAAGGTATATGCGAGGCTACAGTGAGATGCAGGGGTCTATAATCGTCTCTCTCTTCCTCATTACATTCTGCATATGTTCCTGGACGTCAGGCTGAAATTGATCTGTTTCCTCCTTTGAAAACGTGCGTGCCAACATCTCGGGTGATGAGACATAAACTACAATCTCGCCAAACAATAATGATACTTATCACTCACCGTCGCCCTGTCGAGCTTATGAGGAAATAAATATATATCTCTGTCCTGAACCATTATTGGAACTCAGAAAACATAGATCTTTTTTTTTTGTGGCTCTGATAATTCACTCCCGGCCCGGAGATGGATGACATGAAGAAGTCCATAAAAGATGTTACCTCTGGATTTCAGCCCCTGTGATTTATTTCATTGCCTCATCAAGATATTTTTTTTCTGGGAAAAAAATAAAAACAAAGCAAATCATTGCGTCTCTCTCTCTCTCTCTCTCTCTCTCTCTCTATCTCTCTCTCATCTCTCTCTCTCTCTCTCTCTCTCTCTCTCTCTCTCTCTCTCTCTCTCTCTCTCTCTCTCTCTCTCTCTCTCTCTCTCTCTCTCTCTCTCTCTCTCTCTCTCTCTCTCTCTCTCTCTCTCTCTCTCTCTCTCTCCTAAGTTTCCCGGGCTTCTGTATGTTAACAATACTCTTTATCTCAGTTTGGTCTAAAGGACTTAATGAGTCTCAGTAAGCACTGCAGGGAGAGGGGAAAAATCTGTCTTGCACTAACTGACCTATGTGACCATACGTGTCAGTTACCCACTTTAGCGGGATAATTACCCCAGCCATCAGATCGGCTCTCTCCACCAAAATGACCAGGCCTTTTTTCGCTAATTTCCCATCCAATTTAAATAAGAGTTCTCCCCGGCAGTATAGGCTGTCTTCGAATGCACACATTTTCCTTTTACTGCACACACGGTTATTTAATTTATCTGGTTGTTTGTGAAGTGTGACAAAGAAATGCTCATTCCAGGATCAAAATTAAGGGCCAGGGCTTTGTGTTTTATTTGCAAGAGCTGCAATTATCCTTTGAATTTTTGGCACAAATCAAAAAACATTTTTATTCGTAATTGTAACCTCCCTGCAGTTTATTAGAGGGGTCATATCATGAATATATATATTGTTTTATTATTTTTCCCAGAGGCCCACTTATAATTTTTGTCTTATTTTGCAACAAAACAGTCATTAATTTGAATAATAATGACTATTTTTCATCCTATCTCTAGCCATTATTTGTACTGTTGTGTCTTTAAAGTTGAGAGTATTTTCTACGGATTATATCCCTGTAATTGACATACTGTTCATAGATATGCTATAGAGAATATTCAATAAATGGGAATTGATTGAATTGTGAAAAGTGGACTGTTAACATTATTTTAACTTCTATCCCCTCTTGATGACATCAGCTGAGGAAAGTTGCTTAAAAGACCAACTAATTATAGTTTTATTAAATGTTACATTGTTTATATTATGTATTTTTAAGAATAATATGCATGGGAGTCAACTTTGATTTAATCTGGAATTTGTAGCAGTTCTTTGTTTTTGGGTCTAATATAGCTTAAAGGAGGCCAGCTAGTAGTTGCTGTGCGAGGAAACCTCACTCCTCTGATCTGAAGAGACGCTCTAGTGATTGACGCTAGAGGTTGCAGCCTTTAGCCTCCTTGTTAGAGCATCCGACTCTCATGCCGGCGGTGTAGGCGGTTCGATCAGGAGGGGTTTGCACAGCTCTGTCTGCAATTTACTGTGACAAATGTATAAAACAATCCGCTTAGTAATATAGTTAATCTGCTGTATTGCAGGCTGCAACCAATCAGAATTTAGAGTTGGAACGATTGTTTTTACAATGATGTTTTAAGGTAAATGTTTCTGAATATTCACATACTGTTTATACACTCACCTAAAGGATTATTAGGAACACCATACTAATACTGTGTTTGACCCTCTTTCGTCTTCAGAACTGCCTTAATTCTACGTGGCATTGATTCAACAAAGTTCTGAAAGCATTCTTTAGAAATGTTGTCCCATATTGATAGGATAGCATCTTGCAGTTGATGGAGATTTGTGGGATGCACATCCAGGGCACGAAGCTTCCGTTCCACCATCCCAAAGATGCTCTATTGGGTTGAGATCTGGTGACCGTGGGGGCCATTTTAGTACAGTGAACTCATTGTCAGGTTCAAGAAACCAATTTGAAATGATTCGAGCTTTGTGACATGGTGCATTATCCTGCTGGAAGTAGCCATCAGAGGATGGGTACATGGTGGTCATAAAGGGATGGACATGGTCAGAAACAATGCTCAGGTAGGCCGTGGCATTTAAACAATGCCCAATTGGCACTAAGGGGCCTAAAGTGTGCCAAGAAAACATCCCCCACACCATTACACCACCACCACCAGCCTGCACAGTGGTAACAAGGCATGATGGATCCATGTTCTCATTCTGTTTACGCCAAATTCTGACTCTACCATCTGAATGTCTCAACAGAAATTGAGACTCATCAGACCAGGCAACATTTTTTCAGTCTTCAACTGTCCAATTTTGGTGAGCTTGTGCAAATTTTAGCCTCTTTTTCCTATTTGTAGTGGAGATGAGTGGTACCCGGTGGGGTCTTCTGCTGTTGTAGCCCATCCGCCTCAAGGTTGTGCGTGTTGTGGCTTCACAAATGCTTTGCTGCATACCTCGGTTGTAACGAGTGGTTATTTCAGTCAAAGTTGCTCTTCTATCAGCTTGAATCAGTCGGCCCATTCTCCTCTGACCTCTAGCATCAACAAGGCATTTTCGCCCACAGGACTGCCGCATACTGGATGTTTTTCCCTTTTCACACCATTCTTTGTAAACCCTAGAAATGGTTGTGCGTGAAAATCCCAGTAACTGAGCAGATTGTGAAATACTCAGACCGGCCCGTCTGGCACCAACAATCATGCCACGCTCAAAATTGCTTAAATCACCTTTCTTTCCCATTCTGACATTCAGTTTGGAGTTCAGGAGATTGTCTTGACCAGGACCACACCCCTAAATGCATTGAAGCAACTGCCATGTGATTGTTTGTTTAGATAATTGCATTAATGAGAAATTGAACAGGTGTTCCTAATAATCCTTTAGGCGAGTGTACGTTTATCTCAAAAGTTTAAAGGGCTAAACCCTTGTTATTAGTGATACCGGTGGCCATTAAAGGGTCATGAAACCCCAAAACACTTTTTTTGAGATGTAAACAGATATGTATAGGCTGCACTTCATTGAAAACACTAAAGGTACCCATTAATGTTATTCATATGTGAAAAATAGTTATTTTTGCATTTTTCAGAGCGATTTCTGTCTTCCGGTTTGAAAAGCTGAGTCGGAGCAACGTCACAGAAGCTGACGTCAGCGTGCATCAAGTATGGGGCTGCTCGAACATGCTGACGTTGACCGTTTCGAGTGATTCTCGACATATATTCATGACATAAAGCTCATTCAATCCAATCACTGTGCTGTAGTATGCATAAAATATAATTTAGTTATTATGCATGAGACAGTCACTTCTGTCAGGTTCGTCTTCCATCATTATTGTTGAGACATGGTGGCGAAGTTTTGCGAAGCGTGCGGAAAAGTCAAGGCGGAAAGTTAGGTGTTGTTTTCAGTGTGTCGTGAAGGTGCTCCCTGGATTACTTTCGTGTGGGTAAAGACCGATAATCTACGGTGGAACAGCCGAGGCGGATGGTCGCACTGATACGAAGTAAGGGCTCTGAGCGAGCTGTAACCGGGACGCCGTCTGTGGAAGCCATTGCTAAAGTTTCGGTAAAGTAAAATGAACTTGAGGAATCGCACGGAGAATCTGTAAGCGTTGACATTAATTTCTTAATTTATGTCAGGAGTGCAAAATAACCGATCTGTAGGTAATAAACAATATTTTGAATGAAATATCAAAAAGAATCAAAAGCCACGTCTTCTCTGTTTTATTTGTGGTCACAGACATGCACTAACCCGCATGTGTTCGGGCTCTTAGTGCGCTTGTTTATATTTTGGGCTTGTTTATATTTGGACAAATATAGATTTATTCTAGCTGCCGGACAGCGCGGGTTGTCACGGGCAACCCAGCGCGTGTTGCTCGGTGCTTCAGATGCGCAGTCGATACTATGAAACCTCAAACGGGGTTGAGTCCCGTCGCTTATACCCCGATCTAGTTTCTTTTCTGGTGCACCAGAAAATGGGCTACTTTGGCTGATAAGCCTGGGTGACCTGAGGATTACAGTGAGGTTTCCCTGCCGAGTACATCTCCGTGGGCCCGACTCCTCTATTGCATCGCAAGCATGTATACCCCTTTTCCACCAAGGCAGTGCTAGAGCTAGTTCAGAGCCAGAGCTAGTCCCAGTTCATAGTCCGCGGTTTTCCGTCGAATTGGGCTACTTCATCACTGTTGCCGCGGGCTGTTTTTCATGTCGCGGGTTGAAGCGACCCCAATTGTGATATTTAGCCCCGGTAATGCGAATTTTAGTTGGCAGCCATGCCAAAAAAACACATATTTTACCCCCAAATGTGATTTTTACCAGGGAAGCCCCCTTGAAACGCGATTGGGCTTGTTTGGAGTAGCATTGGGCGGGTTTTGTTGTGAAAACCTGGCAACCCTGGGCAGCGGGAAACACAAACACACCAGGCTTGTTCGAGATGCATCGGCGCTGCGCAGACCGATCCGTATGATATTAAAAAAAACCGCATGAGTGAATCAAAAGCATAAGGAGTCATATGCTCTCGCTGGACTCGTTATGATACGGCGATCGGTCTCTGCACAGTACCGCTGCGAACAAGCCTTCCATCAACAATGCAAACGTTGCGTTACTATTGATTCACATGGCTTTACGATCCTACATCAGTATCAAAACACAACGAAACACAGTGAATCCAACGCATTCATGGAGTTCACCGTAATTTGTATAGACGGAGATTACAAACGAGCAGCAGCTGTTAGCTCCATTAGCTGCTATTTCAACAATGGCGGATCTCAAGTTTGTGTTGGTCTTGTTGACCCCTCCCCCAGCGCCTGACGTAATTGGTTCTTACTTCTAGCCCTGTTCTAGCCCAGCAATGTTTTGGTGCTACTTAAGTACCACTTTTCCTGGCTCAGAGCTGGGGCTTTGGGTGTGGAAACACAAAGAACCGATTTAAAACTAGGCTCTGGCTCCGATCTAGTTTTAGCACTGCCTTGGTGGAAAAGGGGTAGTAGAGACTGTATTCGTGGGTGGTTCATTGTTCAAACAGTGTGCATATTTGTTTAAGTGAACTGCAGCAAGCAACTTATGCTCGCGCTCTCACACAAGAGACTGAATGTGATTCAGTGTCCATACATCGGCAATAAAAAAGGCGATCAATGCATGAAAATTCTCACATATAGCCCTTTAATGAACAAGTAGCTTTCATGTGATTTGAATCCTGGTGAAAAGTTCTGCACTTAAACTATACTAAAATTCAAGAGCATAAACTGAATATGACAAGATAAGTAATATGACAGAACACAAAGTTACATTATACTATATATAATGTATAGTATTTCCCCCCCTAAAAAGCAATCTGCTTAGTAATGTTACAGGCTATCTATGATTGCCAGGCAAAGTTGCAACCAATCAGAATTTAGAGTTGAAACAATCATTTTTATAATGCTGTTTTAAGGTGAAAATGTGCATATTGCAATGAACTCTTTTATTTCAAAAGATTAAAGCTGCAGTCCGTAAGTTTTGCCTCTTTGTCGCCGTCTCTGTCTGAATCCTGCAATTGCAGTTATTTGTGGAATTATCATCTTTACGTGGGTTGTGCATCGTCACGGCTCCTCAGCGCGGATGAATCTAATGTTTTGAGTAGTATGTGTAGCTGTGAGTCGCCGCACCGATGTGGATACTGTACTTCGGAATCACAGATTCTACGGCCAACTGAGAAAAAAAAGTATTACAATAAATCACACTACCATTATCTTTTTCGAACATTGTTCTTTAACATTGTGTTTTTAACATTTTTTATACTGTTCATCTATGAAATGCACTTTCTGTAAAGCTGCTTTGAAACAATGTGTATTGTGAAAAGCGCTATACAAATAAATTTGAATTGAATTGAATTGAACTACCAACTGTGATTAAATCTAACGATCGATTAGCTAATATCACATCAAACCGTGCAAATTATTATTATTGTTATACTTTGTTCTCAAATTGTTAATGTTAACATCAGCATTGCGTGACTGTGTATTTAGTGTGTATTAGCGTTACCTGCTACCAATTTCTGTACAGTCTAATCTTTATCTTTTGACTACAGGTGAATCTCCAGTTGTCACTGATGATGTCGTTTGGATCTTTCTGGATTACAATCCGCCATCAAAATGATACGTTTAATTATTCCAGCTGCTGTGAGAAAAGGCTATAAATGATCCGCCACCTGCAGCATCCTCACATTTAGCCTACTCGGGACTCTTTCTTTATGTATACAGATGTGACGTAATGACGCAAAGACCAATTTCCCATGGAAAGCTACAGTACCACTCAAATTATAACACATTATTACAGGCTTATCGCTGGGAATCAGGCTAAGGTACAGTAAGGAGATCGTTTTGAACACTGGCTGGTTATGTACTTGCTAAAAAATATATTCAGGATAAGTTTCCGTGTGATTTGTCCCCTTCAAAGATAAAGGCCCGGTTTCATAGACAGGGCTTAGTTTAAGCCAGGATTAGGCCTTAGTTCAATTTGGGCATTTAAGTAGCTTTCATAAATTCATAAAAAAACATTACTGCTGTGTATCTTCAGACAAAACAATGGCAGTGATGTATTCTAAGATATGTCAGTGCAAGTTGCTTTCAGTTAAAACAGCTCAAACATGTGTTTTAGTGGGACTAGGAAAGCATTTTGCAATGAAGACTGCAACTAAAGTTTAAGCACACAAACGAAATACGACAAAGAATCACAAAACCCCTTAATCTAATAAACAAATAGCTTAACTTAGTTTTGTGCAACCGACTGCAGGCTCTACTGATTTGGCTGTACAAATGTGTCTAGCAGTGGTCCAGCGCATGTGCGCTCTAATACAGCGGGTCTCTGCAGCTGACCTCTCAGGTCTGACCCCGTCCTCTCTGTTTCCACAGGCCATTCCGCAACTCTCCTGCCAACGTTTAAAAACTTCCTGTAAGACAGGCGGGCGGCAGGAAGTTGCACACACTGGGTTGACCGGAGACGCTTCACTCGAGAGCATGAAAGAACCACAAGCGTGCCGATCGCAAGTAATAAACAACGGCTTTCATCACAGCGTGTTTTTCTTTCTGCTCATCTCTCTCTGTGTTCAAATGCTTTGCAGTCAATGTGCAGAAGTTCTAGCGAGGGGCAAGCTGATGTGTGTGTGTGTGTGTGTTATTGGAATGTGTGTGTGCTGGTGCGGATGGGGTGGCTGATGAATGAGGCAGTGTGGCAGATTCACAGTGCGGATCTTACTGCAGCTGTAGGGGAAACTAATGGCTAGCAGGGACCACCGAGGTCTCTGAGCTAATACCTGCTTCCTCCATCACAAAAACTCAAGCCCTGACACACACACAAAAACAGGCATTTTTACAGCCTGCCAAATGAAAGCTTCACCTCACTGCCAATACACTCAATACAACCAATAAACCCTATAGGCCTACACCCCAACCAGCACACCCGGTACATTCAACGCTCTCAGAAAGAAATGTGCAAACTTTGGACCTTCAGCAATACCCTCACACTTTAATCTACGCCTAAAGGGTGCATATTAGTGCATAGAGATGTAGGAATATTCTGGATTACAAGTTAAATTCAATCCAATTTTGCAGGATTTAAAACGGTTATATAGCCTGTGTATTTGAGCTGTAAAGTTGTTTAAATGATCTTGTTTTTTTTTTTTTACAGCCGTTTAGGTTTTAGGGTTTATGGTGTGGCGTTGGCATGGCAATAAAGTTGTAAAATTTGATTGATCTTTATACAGGAAAAGGTTAGTAAGCATTCTTTTGCAGACTACATACAATTTGTGTGTGTTGTGGCTAAATGTTTGAAATTAGTATTTTAAGCAGGGTTATTCTAGTTTATTCAAACTAAAATCATAAAACAACATTTTGAAATAAACTTGAAATAAACTATAAACATTAACTAAAACATCATAAAATATAAAGAAATAAATGTATTTCAATTGCCAAGGCAACATTTCTTATTTTCATTAAGTTTAACTTTACATACTAAAAAAAACAAATAAAATTACTAAAAAAATAATATAAATTATTAAAATTTTATCTTAATATGTGCAATTCAAGTTTAAAGGAAGGAAGTGGGAAGGAGAATTAAAACTCTTTGAAAGTCACAGAAATTCAGATTATTTTTTTAACTAGAAAAGCAAAATTTGCCAAGATTGTTGCCATTTTTAAGGTTTGAAAATTGTTTTTTTTTTGACAGACAGACAGACAGACCGACCGACCGACACACTCTTCTTTTTTTTTTTTTTTTTTGGCCGTTCTCACTTGCTTCTCTGAAAGGTTGCACGCTCTTAGGAAAGTCCAAAAATAATATGCATGTGATAAGTCATTAGTCATTTCTTAGTCTGCATATGTTAGCTTGACCTGCCGTATGTTAATGCATGCAACAATGGCCCCACATATGGCTCCGTGTGCAATCCTAACTGCAAGATCTCCTGTGTGGGGCCTCATTACAGAAAACTTCCCAGCCGCGTCATTAGCGCAGAGGTGTGGGGTTCACGAGGAACGCCGGTGCGCTTGAGCTCCACTCACACCATCAGCAGGGAGACGAGATACAATCTCATACAATCTTGTCAGACAGACCTATCACACATGAGACAGGTGGTGAGAGAGACAGTTTTTAACAGTATGGAACAAGTTTAAAGGACCTATTTTAATCTGAGATTTCAGCACAGTTCACGGCTCTGGCAGGAACTCTCAGTTCATCTTAACACGTTTTACTATATTTCAATCCATTCCAGAAATTTCCAAGATTTTCTCCAACAATCAGTGCAGAACAAAAAGAAGAGGTTAAAAATTGGACGACTTAGCATTAGAACATACAGAAGCATTTGTATATTTTATTGCTCAAAAGTGCATAGTCCTCATAGTCTGTCCAGAGTTCCAGGCTCAAGTCTCCAGTTACCCGCTGGGCGCTGCTTGGCGATGGGCATCATCCTTTCAGATTCTGGGCGCTGGACCAGCAGCAGCTGCCAGGGCAGTTTACCCCCAACTGGACTTTAACACAGTACAGCACTTCATACTGGGGGCAAGTTACTGTCTATACACCAGCACATAGATTTCATCCAGATTTTTTTTGTTGTTGTACTTTTAACACTTTTTAAATTATATTCAAATAACTTTAAATTATATATTTAAAAAAGGTCTTTGATAATTGTTTTCTGGCGTTTATTTATTTATTATGCCACTATTTAATAATTCAAAAATTCTAATAACTGCAATCTAATATTTGTGTGTGTGTGTGTGTGTGTGTGTGTGTGTGTGTGTGTGTGTGTGTGTGTGTGTGTGTGTGTGTGTGTGTGTGCGTGTGCGTGTGCGTTTGTGCGTGTGTTTGTGTTTATTTTTTTTAAATGTCTGTATATTTTGTATCAGTTTTAATAGTTTCAAGTTAAACTAAATGAAAATGAGAGAAATCTGAAATGATTGTTTTAATAATTTATACAACATAATATATATATGTAATTACTGAAAAATACCAATACAATGGCACTTTAATTATGTGTTTTTGTCGTACTGTAATATATATAATCAAACGATTAATTGCATCCAAAATCAAAGTTTGTGTTTACATAATATACATGTGTGTGTACCTTGTATAACTATTATGTATATATAAGTACACACACATGCATGTATTTATTTAAGAAAAATGTGTTAAAATATTTATATATAATTTATGTATACATTCAAATATTTATTAATTTACACGCATGTGTGTGTATTCAAATATACATAATAATTATACAAGGTACAGACATGTATATTATGTAAACACAAATTTTGATTTTGGATGCGATTATTCACGATTAATCTTTTGACAGCCCTATGGGGCTGAATGATAATACCATAAGTACCATTACTGTACCATGGTAACACCACAGTACTTTTTTCTGTATTATTGTCTTATTCGTGTGTCTGACTGATCTGCCGATTTTGAAAGTCATCAAGATAATAAGTGGTCAGGAGAGCTGTGTGTGTGTGTGTGTGTCATCCCAGGGCTGTGATCTTTCTCATCTCGAGTTCTCTGCTCTACCCAGCATCTCTAATTGTTATTAATCTACAGCAATTAAAGTGAGCACTTCGCTGTCACATGTCTCCCCTCCTCTCCTTGATGAGCGTGTACACGGCTGACACGCAGGAGACACGAACAGGAAGCATCTCCGCGCCGCATTTCCTGCCACTGCAGTCGCGTTTAGCAAACCCAACAGCAGCCAGATAAAGCTCATATTTGAATAGGCCCTGTTATCAAATACATTCATTAGGTTACACGCTCCACTTGATTAATTATATTTAAAGAAATTGAGGGTACTTTGGATCTTTCGTCGTGCAGCGCCACGGCATGCCATAGATCCCTAATTTCGAGAAGAAAAAGGGGCTGAGGGCAGTTTTTTTTCCCTGCTCTCTCTCTGCCTATTCTGGACAGCCTGCGCGGGTCCCTGAGGGCCCGAACGTATTCAAATGTATCTCCATCAATGAGCACAGTAATTATGAATTCCGCACTAATTAGTGTATACACTACTTCCCTTGCATATTTGATTTCCACTGTGAGATGGTAATAAGGGAAATGCCCATTTTTGTCCTGTCTCATGAAAATTCCAGAATGTTAGAGGGGGGAGGGCAGATGGCGAGAGAGAAACGGGGGATGCATTAAATATGAAAAAAGAGAGAGAGAGAGAGAGAGAGAGAGAGAGAGAGAGAGAGAGAGAGAGAGAGAGAGAGAGAGAGAGAGAGAGAGAGAGAAACTTATAATAACCCTTAAAAATATATCATGGGAAACCAAGGTAATACCACGGCTCTTTAGTCAATACCATAATGATAATACCATTGTCTCACCATAGCATTATACATAATATACTCATGTAAGGTGTAACGTACAGTCATTTGTTATTGGGGCAATAAACCCTGACCTGGGAAATCAGGTATATCACTTTGTAGGAGTTTATTATATGATAATTATCCTGCTAAGTTCCAGGGTACACTGTAAAAAGTGAACATTTATGAATATATATTGAATAAATGTATGAATATGTATTTTTTTTAATCATATAAATTATGAATATATAATAATCATAATTTATAGTGTTATATATTGTTATAACATTATATTATACTATTAATAATATTATAACATTATAGTAAAAAAAAAAAATATATATATATATATATATATATATATATAATATTATTATTATTATTATGAATAAATACAATTTAAATATGATTATTTTGTTTTTATTTATAAGAAAAATACCATTGTAGTACTATGGTATTCGACCCTCCACAGTCATTTTTTGTTGCCGGCTAAATATGACTTTTAGAGACCCCTCGTACTAAAGATAAAACCTTTCAGGTATGATCCGTAAGTTGTATATTCCTTTTTAACAAATGTGATTTTCTTTTAATGTACTTCACAGAAATATCATGCAGCCCTAAAGCCATTTTTTCCCTGTACTTGTACAAATACATATCTGCTTGTATCTGGTGTATAAACGATGGCCTCAAGCTCATTGTGAACACATATATTTCCTCCCATGATACTTTGAAAATAAGACAAGGTGATATTTGACTCAAAATCATAAAACATTATTTAATTTTTTAGTTCATGTCGGTCTTTGCTAGTGGATCATAAATTAGCCATATATGAGACGCTAATAAAACTCTCTTACAGTGCTTTGAGTGACAGACATGTGATTGTGTGGAGTGAAATAGGTCTGTATTATCTGAGCAGATCTCACAGAAGAGTAAACCACAGTCGAGTGACTGGAAATACAGTCCTGCGGCTCTCAGTGCTTATAACCGCACAAATCATCACCTGTCCTTGAGAACTACGCCTTCTGGGGTGTTTGTGCGTCTGCACGGAATTTCTTTCTTTCTTTCTTTCTTTCTTTCTTTCTTTCTTTCTTTCTTTCTTTCTTTCTTTCTTTCTTTCTTTCTTTCTTTCTTTCTTTCTTTCTTTCTTTCTTTCTTTCTTTCTTTCTTTCTTTCTTTCTTTCTTTCTTTCTTTCATGTGATTGCAATTGGTATTCATACACATGCATTTTTTTATGTTTTTTGATAGACACTGACTACGTTTACATGTGCACCAATAATGCGACTATTTATAATAATCAAAGTAAGGTATTAATCGCAGTAAAATGTTTACATGGCATGAGGAGAACTCTTCACTCCAGTTTACATGCAATTTTCATTATTCTGATTATTCGCTAATAAGTATGGTTATACCACACTCATATAGGCATACAGTACGCATGTTACCAGCCATCTACTCTCATAAAATTCATAATACATTTTTATGGACGTAGCTTACTGGATATTATTCGGCGCCATAATGAACATCACAATGCCTGCTGCCGTCGTGTCCTTCACGCCGTCTAGATGAAGATACGGAGCAGAGACTGCGCAGTGAGTTGTGTTGACAGAGTTTAGTGATTTGGAAAAAAGAAAAACTTCAGAATAATGTCATGAAGTTAATTCAGGAAGTTGTGTGAGCAACACACGGTATCCGTGTACGTCCGTGCACATGCGCACTTTGGTTGGAATTGATTCATGCGATTAATGTGTTTACATGCCTGTTGGACCCACTTTATATTAGGTGGTCTTAACTACTATGTACTAACATTTTAATGAATCATTTGATACAATGCACTTATTGTGTACATACATGTTTTTACATTGTACTTACATTTAAAAAAATACCTGCATGTAATTACATCTGTAATTAATTTCTGTAGTTACATTTGTAATTACACTGTTGGCACTTCCCTTACACCTAACCCTACCCTTAAACTTACCCAAACCACCACACCTGTCCCTAACCCTACCCTTAAACTTACCCAAACCACCACACCTGTCCCCACCTCAATATCAGCAAAGGTGTTTTGGAATGCAATTTGAACACAATTTTTTGATGTAAGTACATAGTACTTAAGGCCACCTAATATAAAGTGGGGCCTGCCTGTTTAATGCGGCTAACGCCACCTAGTTTAATGCGACTATGGTTACTACGATTATGAGCTTAATCGCATTAGTTTGATCGAAGTATTGCGTTTACATGAGGTAAAGTTTAATCGCAATATTGTCAAAATCCTATTTTAATCTCATTATGACAGCATGTAAATGTAGTCACTGACAAACATACATTTATGGACAGCTGGTAAAATAAATGTAAACATTTTTACATATCGTCATATATTGTCAAATTTTCATCTTTTTTTCCTCATAAATTAATACTTTTGGTCGTCCTTTACATCTGTCTGGGATTTTCAAATATCTAACCAATAAAAAGACTTAAAAAGAGCATGTGACTAAACCTCGTAACTCCATTGGATCCTCAAACTGTCAGTCAAACTTCATAACTTCACCCCGCCTCTAACATGAATGAAGCAGCAACAAAAACAGATGGACGACGCACCTTCACTCTCCAAATATGGCACTGACATCTCGGGCCTCGAGTCTGCGCATGTAGTGAGCGCAAAGTGGAGCTGCGATATCAAGGTCTCGCCCATAGACTGCTCCCGCCTAATCAATCACATGTCCCTGAACTTTTTGTGAAATAACTGTTATGGAAATGTAGAAGTTAAAGCTCCAATCTCCTCGCGAAGTTCCGGAAAAAATGCCTGTTGGTGCCTCAGTGACTGATCGATCAGAGAAGCTGTCAATCTCAGCTGTCAATCAAAAACTATGCTATAAGTAACTTAAAGTAAACTTTTTTAAAGAACGAACACTTAAAAGTACATCAGTGTGATAAAAACTGTCTAAAATGACAGAAACCATCTTTGGAAAAAATGAATTTAAAGTGTAATTTGTTTAATTTGTCTATGTCCCATTACATTACATGGAGAGGGCGGGGTTTATGACCTATACTGCGTCCAGCCACCTGGGGGTGATCGAGACGCTTTGGCTTCACTTTCCAGGACTCGTGTGGCACACTTGAGTAGCACATGCAGTTTAGATCGTTTCTCAGGTCAAAAACTCCATTTGAGCTTGGTTTCAGTCAAATGTTAAAGGTGCGTTCATGCCATGTCGTAATTACCGTAATGATTCTGAAATGAAGCTCTAGCGTAAGTTCTGCCAGAAAGATTCAATGTTAAGTCACTTATTACAATCAAACCTAACCAATCATGTCCTAATACTCAGAGTATAAAAGATTGTTACTTACTCAGAGCTTACCTCCAACCTCCCCACCACCACCAGGATGGTCCCTGCCTATACCTCCCAGGGGGTCGGCTGCGCCCCTGCCTTCATCTTCAGGCAGGCAATGCAGAGTCCGTTACCCCAGAGACGGGAGCTATGGACGGGGCCTACGCCAAAGAAACTCTAAATATACAGTAATGTGTTACTTCATTGTACTTCATCTGGCCTCCCGAGTCTTTCTGGTAGAACTGTAAAAATCCTCCACCTGAACTTGTAATTACAACATGTAAACTCATAATTTTCTAAGCGTTACGACTTGTACCATGTGGCCTCTGTACCACCTGACCAGAACGATTGGCATATGACATCACTGCGACATCAGTACCGCGAGAGCGATTGGAGAGCAAACGACTCCTTATGCTTTTGAATCACTCTCGCGGTACTTTGATGTCATACGCCGATCGGTCTGCGCAGCGCTGATGCATCTCGAACAAGCCTGTTTGGTGTGTTTGACTTGACTGTGAAGACTGATCGGTGTATGGCTAGGGGTGCAACAATACATCGATCTAATGCCTAACAATTCCATGTATCGATGCAATGTGTTAAAAATCGATACCTGTAGGCTATTTATATATTTAAGAGGCACCTTTGTTTTAACACTCTCCACATTTTCACACTTCAGAGTCTATGCATAATCGCCAACATGTGCATTCTCATTTAAATGAACGTACCTTTCAGAGCTTGTGAAAGATGCTCGGGACAGACGATGGAACCATCGGGCCAGTGCCTAATCTTCACAAAAGTTTATAATTTGCTCGTGTTTAAAGCCTTGCAAAAGCAGCATGCACTTATCTCAAACTGCCCACAAATAGGCCACTGAATTGAGTCTTCTTTAACTTGTTTTTGTGCTTAAGTAGATACATGTCTATGGTTTTGCATAAAAGGACTTCATCTTAAAGGGATAGTTCCCCCAAAAATGAAAATTAGACCATGATTTACTCTCCCTCAAATCATCCTAGGTGTATATGACATTCTTCTTTCAGACGAATAAAATCGGAGTTATATTAAAAAGACCGCCGGAAGCTAGTTGTTTTAGTCTATAAAGTTTTAAATATGGATTTTTTTTTTTTTACACAAATGTGCCACTTCGCTTCAAAAGGCCTTTATTAACCCCCAGGAGCCGTGTGGAGCAGTTATATGATGGATAGATGCACTTTTATGGTCTTAAAAAATGACTCTGTCACTGCCATTATAAAGCTTGGAAGAGCCAGGATATTTTTTATATAACTCCGATTTTATTTGTCTGAAAGAAGAATGTCAAATACACCTAGGATGACTTGAGGGTGAGTAAATCATCGTTTTTGGGTGAACTAACCATTTAATAGAGTTTATTGCTGTTTCTAAATCATGTTACTTTCTACCGGGTGTCTGTTAGATCACAACACTGGATAGAGCATTTTTACATTTAAAAGAAATGTATTTTAATTTCTTAGTATTTATATAAATGAAGTTTAATTAACAAAGTTCGGGAGGAGCACGTTCAGGTAATCAAACCAATCAGCACATGAGGAAGCCGGTATATATAGCCGTCTCTCACCTCTGTCCCGCGGCAAGTTCGCCTCACTTTTGGCTGGTTTCTATCCCAGTCAAGGAGGGGGAGTACTCTGGGTTCGGTCCAAATTCCGAGCTCAGTGTCCTCCCCCGGACAGCACGCCAAATATGCATAAATTACTATATTGATTTCATGTACGTGTAAACTTGTGAAATAAATGTTCCTTGTTTATCAGTTGAAATTACACATTTTTGCGCAGAAGCCTAAAATACTTTCTTGACTGCTGTCATGTCATAAGCTGTCATTAGATTACTGTGTGAATTTTTTATTTGTGGATGTCCCAAACAGGGCGCAGAATGTGACATTTTGAAATAAATGTTTATTTTATATATTTGGTTGCAGACGTTTATAAAATGTAACTGGTTGTGTAAAATAGGCACATAATATCGAAATATTGATTGATATACCCCTGGATCGTATCGTATCGTAATTGTATCGCAGAACTTTCTGAGGTATCGGAAAATATTGTATCGCTGGATATGAGAATCGATATTGTATCGAATCGTGTTGAACCGTCTGATTTACACCCCTATGTATGTCATCATCAAAGTACCACGAGGGTGATTCATAAGTATATGGAGCTTTATTTTACGACAAAGTTACAACATGGCGTGATCGCAGCATAATGACACATGCAAGTGTCCGAGCACAAATAATAACACAATATCAACTTTCCAGGAAAGTAGCGTTTTTTGAGATACTAGGTTTCCACCCGAATATTGAATGACAGAATTCCCAGTGGGATAAATGTTGGCAGGATATTCCCACTACTAGTCCAATTCAGCTAATCGAAACTTTAATATTAACCATTGACCTCATATTTCAGCATGTTTTTCGTTTTCTAAAATGTTATGTTTCATAGAACTCTTTATTTTCCACGGTAGGTTTATTGCAGAATCTGAATGTATTAATATCAACACATCCTATAATTACGGACTTTTTAATGCAAATTTCATTCTGAAATTAAATAAAAATATTATTAATATTATTATTTTGATAAAAAAGAAAATAATTATGAATAATAAAACAAAATTGAATTAAATGAAACATGACATTACTATTAATAATAAACTTGACATTTCTATTTTGTAGCTCAACTCTCTTCTTCCCACAGATTATAATGCCAGCAGCATCTTTCCTTCCTGTTTTCTGGACGCCTTGCGTGATGTCATTTCCTTTTGAAGGTCCAAGATAAACATTCATTTCTGGATCACCTGGGGTAGCGCTCTGATAGACAGCTCAAGGATCCGAGTATTCCCTTACATAATTAGCAAAACCAGGCATGGGCATAATCTCATTCTCCAGACCCAGAAATGATGTGCCCTAGAAAGACAAGTTATTTTTATTGATTTATTGATTGATTTTCGCTTTATTCTCGTCCCACCGCTGTTGACACCTGAAGTTATGCATTCAGATAACTCCTCTTCTCCTCTCTGCTTGGAAACATGGTTTTATACTCTGGAAAGAAACATAAAAAGTTTTTGAGAACATACTCCTCTGTGATGCAGTGCAGAGGTTTTGTGTTCGCGTGCGTTGCGTTTGATTGACAGCGAGCCGGAGATATACCTTCGTCTCCAAGCGGGAGTGAGATATTTAATCATTCGTAATTAACATTTCTGCCGTAGAGGAATCTGGAAGACAGCAGGCACGTGTGATTATCTGTGCGCAAGACAAAAGTGATGATTAAGAAAGTTAGTCCTAATTTAGACAACACATGTCCACCTTTGACCGTCCAACCCGAGCAAAGGAAAGCCGCATGGGTTCGGGTCATCTTGGTTTCAGCGCTCATGCACGTTTGTTCTTTGAAATGTTGATATTGAGCCGATTAAAGTATGTATGTAAACAACTTATGGTGAATTCTCAGAGCTGTGCAAATATTCACTCTTTGGATCTCTGACATTTACAGGCGTTTTGTAATGCGCGGCTCTCGCTTTGTGCCGTACAAGTGTCCGGGTTGTGACTCCGTGGTCCGTTCTGCATGTTTGGACACTTTCTTTTCCTTTCATTTGACTTTTTTCTCTTTGATAATTCCTGTTCCACACACGCTGACCTCCAAATGTATTCTACCCGGAGCTCGCAAGGCCAGTTCTCTGAAGAACGTGGTTTTCCCCTTGTGACGCCCAAATGCAGATGTTCAACCGCTCTGCCAAGAACTAGCGAGCCTTTCTCTCTCCCACCAGTCCCAGGACAGCTTCACACAGCCGTCCATACTGGCACAAACACTACATTTGTGTGTGTGTGTGTGTGTGTGTGTTTGTCCTCTCTGCACACCACATCACAGCTGAGAAACAATTTCTGATGTCTTCCACCTTTATTTTCTTCATGTTCCTTCTCTCCCTTTCTGTCTTTCATCCTCTATTTTCCCCCTTCATCAGGAATGATCGTAGGGCTCTTAACCATCATGGATAATTACTCAAATGACAAATTGAATTTGGTTAATGGTGAGGATCTGACTTTGGGATTTTCAGGATTTCACTCCTGTGAGCGACCGCAGAGGCCGTGCTAACCAGAAACACGCTTTCTCCATCAAATAGTTGTCTGCAGCTGGCTGTGGGAGTGCTCAGCGCTGCTATTCAAGCGTGGATTTGTGTGTGGGATATTTCCTATAGTTTAAATGAACACCAGGTGGCCTATATGATCAGGCCATTACTTCATGACTGTGAGCACCAGGTCAGACATTAGCCAAACTGTGAAAACTGGCTGTCACCAGAAACTACTCCGAATCACATGTTGAGGTTATGTACCTTTACTTAAAGCATATTATAAATGTATGTAGTTCTACCATATAAAATAAACTACAACAAATGTGGTAGCCTGATATTAGCCATCAGGTTAGCATAAAAAAATCACACTGTTTAAAGGAGTAAAAATAACACTGAGTAGTGTTCTTGGGAGGAAAACTATTTAATTCCCTTGAGAAAAATTGCACTTTAGTTTTTCCTCCCACCCATTCATTCATTTCCTAAAATTGTGCAAATAAAGGAACACAAAAGTTTCTGCGCAAACATTTTACAAGCAAATGGAAAAGTTTTGCCAGAGAACAAAAGCATTTTTTTCTCACATTTTTTTTTTTATTAAGGTAACACTTTATTTTGATGGTCCCTTTTAGACAGTCTGTTGACTATACATAGCGTCTGCTTAATATCTGCTAACACTTTATTTTGATGCTCCTCCAACAGACATTCTACTTTACAAGTACATGTCAGCTTATTCTACTAACCCAAACCCCTTTTCTACAAGCCCTACCTCTAACAGTCTACTAATACTCAACTAATACTCTAATGAGAGTTATTTGACATGTAGGTGCAATGTTATTTAAAGTCAAAAGAATATCTAAAGGGGACCCAGTTAACATGTCCCTTCATGGGCTCCGTAGAAATATGCGACTAGCTATATTTCTGCAAAACCTGATATACGTCACCGCACTTTTGAGGTGACACGTCCAATATAAGTGATAGCATTTTTTGCACCTTTGCAGATAGGGGATTATTAAAAAAAACATTTTTGCTAAATTTGCGTTGCTTATAAAGCACTTTATAGGGGAAAGGGGATTATTAAAAAAAACATTTTTGCTAAATTTGCGTTGCTTATAAAGCACTTTTCTTGTGTATGTATTTCTTGTTTTTTTTGTTTTTTTTTACATTATATTTAACAATTCAATTGAGTAACTTACATTTCATCCAAAGCTTTGTCCATTTTCGCCAATGAAAATAGTTACAAATGAATTAAAAGCACAATCAACTGTCGTTCTTCTCCGAAAGTGGCGTTAATTCACCAAAAGCCAAGGTATGGCAGACTCTGATCTGATGTTTTGTGATGTAGGAAAAGTAATACTTATGAAAAACAAAAAACATTTATTAAAAAAAAAATTAAAAGTATAACCAGTAGATGGCATCAGAGGAGCTCTTATTGGCAAATGTATTTTTAGACATTATCAAATCACTGTTATAACATTTACAAATCTATTTTGTCACATTTGTACTGATGCATGTAGGAAAAGCCACAATGTCTCAGTGAAAACAAAACCTTTTCTTTAAATTGCGAATTAAATTACACAGACAGCGAGTAAAGAGCGCTTTCTTAACAATCACTGAAGCTGTCAGTCCAACGCTATCTCACGACCAATTTGTACGTATTTGTACGAGGTGGCTAATTCGTAGTGATGGGTAGGTTTTAGGGGTGGGGTTAGGGGTAGGTCATTCGTACGAAATCATACAAATTGACCAACTCCTCAAATACGTACGAATTGCCGTGAGATCGGGTTGGTCAGTAAGTTCAGTGCAAACTCAATGAGTGCGAAAACCCTGTTTTAAACAATAAATCTGACTAAACATCACAATTAATATTTTATTTGTGCGCGTGTAGAACTTAGTAACCTTGCGCTAAACAAACCTCTTCAAAATTTTGAGAGATACTGAGCGCATTCTCAATACCGGTAACTTAAACACCTCTGATTGGTCATTATTTTCCACAGAAATGCCTGTGGTTGGCTACAATACTCAACGCTGCAAAATCACACTGTGAATAGACACATTAAACTCACATGACACAAATGAAACAACCGGATCGCTTTCATATACTCTCTTTTCTCTTTTCAAATTATATGTTACATGTAGTAATATAACTCGCCATACCCAATTGATGCACCTGATCTCAGAGCAACCAAACGCATGGTTTTGACCAAATGCGAACACTAGCCACCAAGCTACGTTTAATCTTTTAAAGGGGTGGTAAAACACATTCTTTCGAAGGCTTGATTGTATTTCTGGGGTGCATTGTAACATGTGTTCATGCTTCGTTTTTAAAAAAGTGCATTATTTATTCATATATTTTACCTTTATTCTACACTGCTCTCTCCCTCCTTGTAAAAACGGTCTGATGGTTTCCGGGTTGTATGAAGCCAGTCCCTCAAAAATACGCAATGGGCTCAGATTGGTTAGCTGGCCCAGTGTGTTGTGATTCGCTAACCGCCTAGTGCACGTTTGTCGGAAACGTCACGCCCCTTACCTTTACCGGTAGCCTGTGCTTTGGGTAGTATTAGAAACAATGGCGTCAATAAAACCATACCAATTTGAGCCCAAATCAGACCCAGACAATTTTAGTGAAGATGATCGAGCAGAACCTGACTGCGGATCTATAGTGATCGCTACTGAATGCACTGTTACTTTTGTATTTTTAGAACGATTATAGCCAAATATCTGTCGCAAGAACGAACACTAAACATTGGCTTTACTAGTAGCCAAATCAAACACAAAACCATGTTTAGCATGCCTGTAGATAAACAATACATAAAAGCTCTAATCAAAGAATAATTTACACTAATGGCAAGTTCGCTGTTGAGTTTTTAAAAAGTTTGTAACGTTAGGTATTTGTTGGATAACAATAAGTATGAATGAGCATTTACAAACTGGTTTGCAGAGCCGAACAGCGTTGTCATCTGTGTACTTCCTTGCTACAACGTACAATTAACAATACGAACTATTACAGGAAAACACATAGACGAAAAATAAATCATACTTACAGGTTGTGGCCCGTAAACAGCTTCTGTTTTTAAATCCATCTTTCAGGACAAGCCGTTGTGCGAATCCTGCATTGAACTCGTGAAGATTGTGGAAGCTTTCCTCCGTGAAATGTGCAGCGGGAGCCGCGCGCGCCCGTCTCACACTGGCAGTGTTTGTCTCGCGCAGCTGAACCGCGGCTCGTGTATTGCAAATACAGATGAATATTGTCCATTATGTCACATTTTCCGGTCTTCTCCTCCGACCCCTGTCTGTCTCGTGCTTTGATTTATGATGGGCAGCATATATCGGCTGCAAATGCGACCGTGTTCCCCTCTGTCTCATACCCACATGCATATAACGTTGTATGTTAAACGCACTGCAAGGCACCCCCGTCCCTAGGAAGGCTGAACAAAGTGGACCTGCAATCCGGATGAAAATAACAGCGTTTCGTCGGCATTGCGGCAACAACACTCCAGCCTACTAACTATACCACAACAACGCTTCCCTGCTGCGATACAAAATGGCCTCGCCCCACCTTATTTAATATTCTCAGAGGAGGGGTTTATGTAAATATTGGGGCTGGTTATGTCAGCCACCCTGGAGGAATGTCTAGTAGTCCCTACTGGCCGTTTGCTGTAGTCCTTAGAAATTGATTTCTTTAAAAGCAATTATCTCCCTTTGCTTTAAACTTTGAACGTTGTAACTTTGCAGATTTTGTTTATGCTCAAACAGCAACATTACACACTAGCTAAAGTTAGAAAAGTGAAATTGTGGTTTACCACCCCTTTAATAGCGCTTCTGCTGTTGTAGGACTTCAAGAAGTAAAGTGTACAATGTGACTTTCCCTCAGACTTTTTTTTTTTTTGCACTACTCATTTTTAAACTCTCACTGATGTTCACTCATCTTCTTTATCAAGTCATCCCTGCAAATCACACCCCATTGGTCATCCATCAGTCTGCGGCGATCACCAGAGACTCCCTCCTCTCCCAGTAGCATTATTCTCTCTCTGAACTATCAATCGCTCCATCCGCAAACCAGCTCTCGTTTCCCCAAAATGACCCTCCCTCCCCTCTCGGTCCGGTCAGATTGATACGTTTCACGCCGCCGTCACGAGAGGAGGTAAAATATTTCCTGTCACTTAAAGTCCAAGAGGCACGGCTGCTAAATCGTCGAGCCGAACCCAGAAATCCATCAAGCCAATGCTCAACTTTGCACTAGAACATTTAATATGCAGCATTACTGCATCGCTCCGCATCTGCTTTGCCAGATCCTCCTCGGGCCAGAGGTCAATAATGAAACAAAGTTTGAAGGAGCTGCTGGAATATTCACAGTATATGGTTAAAGGGCTTGAGAAACACATCATTAACTCCCCTGTAAGAAAGCCTGCCTCATTCCAGCGACTCTTGTATTCATAGCATTCCCTTTTCAAACATCTTAACGATCACGCGCAGATGTATGGATCACGCCGTTCTCTTCTCTCCTGGCGCGTAATGGCAGAGCGAGAGAGCTGCCCTATGGCTAATTTGTATCATTCAGTAGCGTGACTGTTTGTCAGAGCCGAACTGACTCTCTTGACCTTCTATTTCTTGTGGCGGCCGACAAGTGGCTCTGCCTCTGGTAATTAGTTTTCAGCCGCTCTCGGTGCATGTGTGTGCGTGTGTTTAAAGTTGAGCTTACGAGGGCCAGGCGATGCAGAGTGCTGGTTAAATATTTACTGTTCAAGGCAGATTCACACAACTTTTTAAAATTAATGAGTGGAGCGGGCTGTTTGGACAGTGGCAGCGGTATTGAACTGTTTGTAGAGCTTTTCCACCTTGCACTGGTGACGTGCAAGTCACTCCGTATTTCCCTGCTCTCTCTCTTTCTCTCTCCCTCTCCGGAATTAATGGAAAAATGGCCATGTGGTTTCAACCCACGCGGCGCGCAAGCCGTTGGATGTGCTCTCTCTATATTAAACTGTATTTGCAATGGATCACTGCCATTGTGAAGTAGTTTTCGGAGAGCTTCAGTGCTTCACTCTTCAAGCATTCAGCTACACTTCTTTTCCTTTCTTTCCTATTGTCCAACTCTTTTCGCTTCCCAGAGGAAGAGGAATTGCTCTTTTGTAGCTCGGGAGACTTAATGAGGCCTCAGCTTTGTTTATTTGAAGAATCACGGTTGTTTTAGATGATTCTCCTAAAGTTCCTTGAGATGAATAACAAGACAATTGAACAAGACAATTGTTGCTATACAGAAAGTGTATAAGAGTTATTGCCAGAGGAACTAATACTGAAATTAGTTTTCATGACGTTCAGAATCAGAAAAATAGCCTTAGTGAGAAATAAAATAGAGAATATTTGAGTAGCACAAAAAAGTTATGTGGATAGCATAGCTCAAACATTTGAGTTCATATTAAAGTCTGCAGCTTTGCAAAGCACAGTTGGAGACATTGTTGAGGTCACTTCTGAAACTTTAGAGAAGGCAATTGTGAGATTACTAGGGTATTTTTCTCAGGAGAAAAATAAAAATGCTCTTCTTTTAATCTCATTACTGTCTAGAAACAACTGAGATATAAAAGAGATCTCATTGTTATTTTTCTTTCCTGCAGGTTCCACAGAGGAAATGTGATGGTTTATCAAACATAATGGAGGCCCCAGGTATGTTAACTTAAGTTTTCAGATGTTTCTCCTAAAGTACCGTACAATGAATAAAAACAGAATATGTGAATAGTAGGTATATGGGTAACACTTTAGTTTAGGGTCCAATTCTCACTATTAACTAGTTGCTTATAATCATGCATATTACTTATCCTGACGTCGTCATACTCAGATTCTAGTCAGAATATGAGTCTGATACTGCTCCATTGGGCTGTGATTATGGGGGCGTGTTTCAACCGAACCAGGAAAGAATATGCCTCTGCACTCAATTGGATAGACCTACAACCAATCAGAGCAACGGAGTAAGTGGCATGTTGAGCGATGCATAGTTATCAACAGAACTCAACTGCTTGCACGCTGGAAGAAGAAGGAGAAGATAAGTGTAAATGATCTTTGCCGGTGTTGTAAAAAGAATGTAAGGATATACGGAGTACTTACCAACACGATCATCATTTCTGAGAGAAATAGTAAAGGTGAATGCATATACGAACAAGTTCTCCATTTAGGATTAGAACAAATTCAACCCAAGCGCTCTCTGGTGACGTGGATGATAACGTTACTGTTGATCATCTGTCAATCATCGTATAAATCCCGCCCTGACAATTTGATTGGTCTGAACAGCTCTGGTTCGAGCATAGTTGCTCCAGAATGGATCAAGTCCTGACCAAACTTTCCGACCTCAGATGTTGTGGGCGGGGCTAAGTTTGGCTGGCATCCAGGCTACGTTCATTCTCAATCACACACACTGATCTCGCTCGCTCCTCCCATGTCTCTCGCTCGTCCACCTCGCCACATACCCCCAACACCCCTCGTAGGCTGGGGAGTACCCCGCGTCTACGCCTACTCCCCCCCCAGGGGAGCCCAATCTCTGCGTCCGGGGATATGGGCCGGCGAGATGAGAGAACGGGAGACGGAGACCCCCAGAGCGACCGGACAAGAGAGTGAAGAGAGGAGAAAAAAAAAAAAAATTAGTCCGGTTCCCTGACACCGCTCGGTCCTCAGCCAGCCAAAAGGCTCTCCCTCGCGGTGCCATGAGATGGCACTGGACGCTCGGTGGACGGCTCGATCCTCCTCCGCCCCCTGGTGGCCGGCGGTGGCTCCTCCTGTCGAGGGTAGCCAGCAGCGAGTCCCGCACGCTCCCTGCTCCTCCCCTACATGGCGGATGGATGCAGGCTCCGGCCCACGGCGAACACCGGCGACTCCTCCGCTCCCTCTAGGACGGCATCCACCCCACCTCGACCCAGGGGCACGGCTGCGAGCTCTCCGTCCCACCGATCTTCATCCGCTCCAGTACCACCGCCAGTACCACAGCCCCTCGCGGTCTTCTCTCATCCGCGCTGCCCGAACTCCTCAGCACCGCGATCCCCCTCAGCAGTGAGGGCTCTTCGACAGCATGTCCCTCCTTCCTCCCGGGTTTTGGCACCAATCTAACGGGGTTCGCGTGGGCAGAAGGAGGCGGGAACCGGCGAACATTCAAACAAGTTTAATAAAACAAATGAACACAAAATAAAAAAGTAAAAGCGGCAGCCCCTCACGGACGACTGCCGCGCACACACATAACAAAACGTAAACAAAATACAAATTATATTCCAGGCCTGGTCCTCTCTCGTCCTTCACTGGAGTCGCTCGTCCTTATATTCCTCCGTGCTCCCTCATGAGAGGACTCGAGACCGGTGTGCCTCGCAGGTGACGTTCATTCTCAATCACGCACACCGATCTCGCTCGCTCCTCCATGTCTCTCGCTCGTCCACCTCGCCACACATATGTTATGCAGTTTTCACGTGCATATGCACGTAACCAACACCACTAAACCTACCAAATGGGGTGACAATGCGTATCATATGCACGTAAAAACTCATTTTGGTTTTCGCACAATAAATACAATTTGTGCTATATATACACATTTCATGACAACGTGTTGAGTAATTATAAAGCACATATTAATGCCTTATTCTGCCTGACCATATTCTACTTCCCTTAATCCTACCCAATACCTAAACTTAACAACTACCTTACTTAACAACTATTAATAAGCAGTAACTATGAGTTTATTGAGGCACAAGTCATAGTTAATAGTTAGTTAACAGTGAGAATTGGACCCTAATCTAAAGTGTGACCAGTATATGTGTTTATGTTATGTTATGTGGACATGTTTAGCTGGTTTATGGAGATTTTGATTAGACATGTCTGAGTTCATCATGAAACCTCTGGCCCTGTTTACACATGGTGTTAATATGTGTTTTGGTCAATCAGATCACAAGTGGACTATGCTAAATACATTTACATTTACATTTATGCATTTGGCAGACGCTTTTATCCAAAGCGACTTACAGTGCACTTATTACAGGGACAATCCCCCTGGAGCAACGTGGAGTAAAGTGCCTTGCTCAAGGACACACTGGTGGCGACTGTTTTGAGCTTGTCCACTTTTGACCACTTCCAGTGGTAGTCGAAAACACATTTGACCGAGTTGCTTTCATAGTGTAAACGCTCATGAGGTTGAACACGTTCAAACAGCCACAAACCACAGCCTGTTCTCCGCCTACTAACTTAATGCGTAAACATTATGGGAAGGTGATAGCCAGACAGGATTTAAATCCAAGTTTGGTTTGAAGATGAAAAACATACCAAGCACAATGTACTCTCGCCATTCCTGATTTCTAACACACACTCACAGCATTCGGCTGCTGCTCTCCAAACGTCTTTCCATCCATCGTCTCCGGGCGTGTTCATATGTAAATTACATGAGCTTATTTTGTCCATTAGATCTAAAGATCTGGGGGGAAAAAAACATGCATTTACATCCATTTACATCCAAACATCCATAGACCCGAAGAAATCAGGACAGAAGTGTTTAAAAGTGGACAAAAGAAGTGGATTAAAACACCAGGTGTAAACAGGTATGTGTCTCACTCATCTACTTGTGATCCGATCGTCAAAAACGCATCTTAATACCAAGTGCAAACAGGGCCTATGATGTTGATTACAGACTTTGACATCTTTGCACGCTGCAGTGTGGGATCCCACCTTTGTCTCAGATGTTTCACCTAAAATTCCCGAAGACAAATTAAAACGGAGAATATGTGAATAGCACAGCAGGTGTAGATGAGAAGTGTTTAGTACATACTAAGACCTCTGATGTCTGGCTAATCTTTAGATTAGCAAAAATGTGCAAATCTGAGACCTTTGAGATATTGCTGAGACCTTTCCTGGAACTCCAGATGAGACACATGAGAGATCAATGGATCTTCTTTTAATGAGAAAGCAAAAGTCTACATTTGCTCTCATCACTGTCGTGTAGAAACTATTGAGATGTTAAAGAGATTCTCATTTTGACTTTACGTCTTTAACACTCTCCTTCCAGTTCAGTGCAGCAGATCAGCATCAAGAAAATGACTTACATTTATATATATATATATATACACTCACCTAAAGGATTATTAGGAACACCTGTTCAATTTCTCATTAATGCAATTATCTAATCAACCAATCACATGGCAGTTGCTTTTTAATGCATTTAGGGGTGTGGTCCTGGTCAAGACAATCTCCTGAACTCCAAACTGATTGTCAGAATGGGAAAGAAAGGTGATTTAAGCAATTTTGAGCGTGGCATGGTTGTTGGTGCCAGACGGGCCGGTCTGAGTATTTCACAATCTGGGGTTTACAAAGAATGGTGTGAAAAGGGAAAAACATCCAGTATGCGGCAGTCCTGTGGGCGAAAACGCCTTGTTGATGCTAGAGGTCAGAGGAGAATGGGCCGACTGATTCAAGCTGATAGAAGAGCAACTTTGACTGAAATAACCACTCGTTACAACCGAGGTATGCAGCAAAGCATTTGTGAAGCCACAACATGCACAACCTTGAGGCGGATGGGCTACAACAGCGGAAGACCCCACCGGGTACCACTCATCTCCACTACAAATAGGAAAAAGAGGCTACAATTTGCACGAGCTCACCAAAATTGGACAGTTGAAGACTGGAAAAATGTTGCCTAGTCTGATGAGTCTCGATTTCTGTTGAGACATTCAGATGGTAGAGTCAGAATTTGGCGTAAATAGAATGAGAACATTTCTAAAGAATGCTTTCAGCTCCTTGTTGAATCAATGCCACGTAGAATTAAGGCAGTTCTGAAGGCGAAAGGGGGTCAAACACAGTATTAGTATGGTGTTCCTAATAATCCTTTAGGTGAGTCTGTATATATATATATATATATATATATATATATATATATATATATATATATATATAAATAAAATAAACAAAACAGAAGAGGAAGGAGTGGGTTGTCGAGGAGGGGGGTGTTGGGGGCAGGCTAAAGGGATTTACTTCAGTTAATCTTTTCCATAGAGTAGATATGTGGGTTCCTTCGTTCAGTGCTTTGTTGACAGAAGTGAGCTCCATTGTAGGGGCTCCAGAGGAGGGGGTCTTTTGAAGGGCCTGCTATCGTCCCGCCGCATGCGCGCCACACTTGTCCTGCAGCCAGCTGATAGGCCGGCCTCGGCGCGCTGGGAAGATTGAATTGAAGTGTCACACTTGAGGTGTACGGTGCGATCGGCCCTGCGTGAGTGCGAGGTGAAGAGGGGAGATCACAACGCTTCTTCTCCGACTCGCGGCGAACGGTGAACGAACGAACGAACGCACGCACGCACGCACGCACGCCCTCCCTCTCTGTGCTTATATTTGACTTTGTGTGCTTGGCTGGTTTTATTATGACAGGCTGAATGGTGAAGGGGGGGATTAAACTGTTAAGCAGACATCAGAGGCTGTCTAATGTTTAATGCAAGAGTGTGTGCATGTAAGAACTGATAATGAATACAAACAGGACGACATCTTATTTGCTGTGTTTTTATTAGGATGACTGGAGAACTTGACATCCTCAGCTATCCTCTCTTAATCTCAAAAATCTCCGACCCACATCAAAAAACCCTTTCTAATTTCTTGAGAGCCCTGTGTAGTTTTAGTGTCTGGGGCTTTACAGAATGGATGGGGTTTAGTAGCCAAGAAATGACAACAATGAACACAATAATTGCATGACTTGTTTGGATGTTATTTTTAATTTTGTGATTGGTTGTGGTGGCATTTTTTTGAGTGGTTCCTTGCATCTAATTGGTTACAGTTGGCACAGTAACTATACACAAATACTGATTATAGGGTTTACACACTGAATGTATTCTTACTTACCACGTTTTGGGTTATTATGCAACGTTTTTAAAAGTTTAACTACTTTCAGAAGTTGTCTTATTTTAAATTCTTTCTTCAATACAAGTTTATTATAATCTACAATTAAGACATTTTAAAGGATGATAAAAACTATATATATACACCGACCAGGCATAACATTATGACCACTGTGAATAACACTGATTATCTCTTCATCACGGCACCTGTTACTGGGTGGGATATATTAGGCAGCAAGTGAACATGTTGTCCTCATTGTTGATGTGTTAAAAGCAGGAAAAATGGGCAAGAGTAAGGATTTGAGCGAGTTTGACAAGGGCCAAATTGTGATGGCTAGACGACTGGATCAGAGCATCTCCAAAACTGCAGCTCTTGTGGGGTGTTCCCGGTCTGCAGTGGTCAGTGTCTATCAAAAGTGCTCCAAGGAAGGAACAGTGGTGAACCGGCGACAGGGTCATGGGCGGCCAAGGCTCATTGATGCACGTATATATATATATATATATATATATATATATGCTGTCAAATCGATTAATCGCGATTAATCTCATCGAAAATAAAAGTTTGTGTTTACATAATATATATATATGTGTGTACTGTGTATAATTATTATGTATATTTGAATACACACATACATATGTACATGTATATACTGTATATATATTTATATCATGTTATTTGAGAAATTTCACCTCCTCCTTTAAAGGTATAGATCACACACAAAAAAATATTACTCACCCTTGTTTCGTTCCAAACCTGTTTGTATTTCTTAGCATTTTTGTTCTGTGTAACATGACATATTTTTTTCTTTTTTGTTTGCTGTGGGGTTTTGGACCCCATGACTTTCACTGTATGACCAAAATATCTGCTTTTGTGTTCCACAGAACAAAGAATGACATATGTTTGGAATGACATGAGTAAATAATGATTGAATATTCATTTTTTGTAATTGAAACAGTATCTTAAAAAAGGGGCAATGGCCAAAAACGCCTATTTTACGCATATATAAATAAGTGTAACAATTAAAAAAATGTCGATTTTGTCCTTCCGTTACCTGCTCGCTGTTGTGGTGTTTCTCTGAGTGGGACGTACGGCGTATGCTGAACTCACAGAACAAGTAGGAGATCATCACCTATGATAATGAAGAGCAGATAGGAGCCGGCGATGGCGGCTTTAAAGGTCACACGTTGACGAATAATTGCTTTTTACATCCTCCACTACGTTTAACAGGCCCGAGGCTTGACCCCACTGGCAGGGGCAGTAAATATGCCATCTCCACAATGCTTACAGATGTACGGCTTGTGTTCAGAGCACATTTACTGATGTGAGGTCAGAGCGCTGCATCCAAGGGCTCCTATTAATCAAGAGAAATAATGCAACAACCCTGAACACATCTCAACATAAAAGGACTGACCCAAACAATAGGGTCAATTGATTTGGAAAGGCATTATACATAACAAAAGGTTGATATGATACTTTTTTGATGGAGAATTAGCAAGTGCAATCGTTCCTAAACTCCCTTAACTCTACTTTCAGATGCAAGTTCCCGCAGGAATGGGAAAGCTCAAATGAGATTTGTATATTATCTCAATTGTTTCTCCTAGACGGCAATGTGATTAAATGCAGAGAGAATAGAAACTTTTCCTTAAGTCTTTTGCTTCTGAGTTTTTGTTTCTGCCGGAGATCTCAAACAGATACCACAAGCCAGAGATCGAACATTTATCATCAACTTTTTCCCAGAGCAAATCATCTAAACTCATTTTATAGTTTTAATGCACAGAATGTCAGCAATTTTCATATGTGTCTAAAATGTCAGCAACACTTTACAATTAATTAACATTACACTGTAAAAAAAAATTATGGTTTAACTTCAAGTAAGTTACTTTTTGAGTTCATTCAAATTTCAAATTTGAGTTAATACAAAAAAGGAGATCGATTTAATAAACAGAAACTCAAAAAATGTTATCTGAACCACTTTAATTATCTAAGTTGATTTGACAAAAGTGATAACAAATCACGAAAATGTTTTTTTACAGCGTCGATAACTACATTAACATGAACTAACAATTAAAAATACTTAAGGACCCACTTTATATTAGGTGGCCTTAACTACTATGTATATTTCTCCTCACCATACACACACACACAGTGAGGACATTCCATAGGCGTAATGGTTTGTACACTGTAAATTCCCCCTACACTACCCCAATCCACAAACCTACCCATCACAGGAAACATTCTGCAGTTTTACATTTTAAATAAAATATCATTTAGTATATTTGTAAAGCAATTTTAAATATGAGGACATTTGAAATGTCCTCATATTTCATGTTTATGTAGTAATACCGGTGTAATAACCATGTCATTATACAAATTTGTGTCCTCATAAATCACAAAAACAAACAAACACGGTAACACTTTATTTTAGGGTTCAATTCTCGCTATTAACTAGTTGCTTATTACAATGCATATTACTAGGATATTGGCTGTTTATTAGTACTTATAAAGCACATATTAATGCCTTATTCTGCATGACCTTATTCTGCAGCCCTTACCCAATACTGAAACTTAAATGCTACAAAAAAAACCTTACTAACTATTAATAAGCAGCCAATTAGGAGTTTATTTAGGCAAAAGTCATAGTTAATAGTGAATATGTGTTCCCTATACTGAAGTGTTACCACAAACACACACACACACACATATATTTATTGTGAATAATCGATTTGACAGCATTAGTATTTTTATTAACTAGCATTGAAAAAGATGAATACTGTAACAAATGTATAGTTGCATTAACGAATGGGTCTTATTGTAAAACGTTACCGAAATGTCTCCCTAGGTATTTTAGGAGAAACATCTGAGACAGAGTTGATACTTAAATGAGACACCTGATATCTGAAAAGTCTCCTGAGCAATAAAACTTTCTCCTGAGTTATTTAATGCACCACATTGGGCTAAATAAACAGCAACACAGCGAGTGTTTCTCCTCGCCATATTTCAGCAGGCTTCGTTTAAACCACATGTGCCACCGAAACCCCACAATAACAGAACGTGAGCGCAAATAGGAACCACCTTGCGGTTCGGAGCAGGCGTTGAGAGCTTGAAATAGTGACTTTGACATGTCTCCGGGGAGAACGGATACTCTTTGGGAATGGCATCTTACTGATCGAGTTCTCTCATCGGGGGACTCGGGATTGTGAAACATGTGGCCGGAGAGTTCTCTGCTGAGCTCCCCGCGTGCCATCTGACTGCTTTATGCATCTCAAAACACACTTGCATACTTTCAGGGGTTAAAACAACAGGAAGGGATCGAGCCGGTTTATTATGATGACATGTTTAAGGCGAAGAAAAATAAATCCACTGGAAATGAATGAAACGTTTCATTGAAGCAGGATGTTAACTTTTCATTCAAAAATATTTGACTTGTTGATCTTGTGATCTATACACAGTAAAGTATTTTTGAACGATTTAGAGACCAAAACGAACATTGAAAACAAACATGAAGTGCATTTACTGTCAGTTGCTTAATGCGTCAAATTGTAAAGGACATAAAAGTGGCTGAATTATTTTCATATCCAATTATTTTATTCATCATTGGGATTTCTTTTAAGATGCAAAGTAACCCTTTGCAAATAAGATTACTTTATGGATTATTATTTTTCGCTTGTCTCTCCGGTCCACACTAAGAGGAAAGACTTAGGACTTTTTAGTCTTCAGAAAGCCTTTCAAAACCACTCTGACTTCTTATAGAGAGGCACAGAGCCAAGAGTTACTCCATTCAGCTCAGCTCAGAGAGAGAGAGAGACTTGATTCAGTGTGTTTGATGGAGGCAGAACCACAGCTCCTCCCTGTGGTATACACGCTGGATTACTCCAACCGCAGTTACATGGTTACTTCTCCCTCCCTCTCTTTCCCTCTCTTTCTCTCAGTCAGTTGAATTCTGTATCAAATGCAACTATCGCTGCCCTCCTGGAAAGTTCCTTCTTACAAGAAGTCATAATCACGAAGTAAATACACAGCACAAATGTATATATCTTTTTGTCATTTTCACTTACTAATAAAGATATTACGTTGTTTTGTGCTATAGCAACAAAGTGAAAAGCAAAGCATGTTTAATCAATGCTTTATGTTCTGTTTTTGTAACTAGAAGGAATTTTCACCAACAGTCTATAAAATGCATAAAAAATGTACAGTCAACATTCATAATTAAAACGTAATTATGATCAATCCCAAAGTGTTTCCATGATTCTTTGGACGCGCCCTCATCTCAGAAAGTCAGGGTTGTTTGAAAAAAACCTCCCATTGTTGTACTTTTCATGTGTGCTCATCTTGCAAAAATGTCAAAAAAAGTCAGCAGTCAGTCATAAACAAGCCAGATATTTCATTGAATTTTAAATGAATTGTAGTTCATTTTGAATTTGAAAACGCAAATGAAATCTCTGTTTTTATAGCTTCTCGATCAGCACAACATTGGCTTTCGGGTCAGGATTATTTGATGAGGAATGTTCTGGAAACCTGTTTGAAAATGGTAATTATTTTTTGCAATTCGTTTGGTGATGCAGTTTTAGCAGAAATTTGCGCACTTCTTAAGTGCATTTAATTATTTAAGGTGATGTAGTTACACGTACCTACATGTACTTAGTATAGTAATAACAGTAAATTATGCATAATTACAAGTAACTAGCCCTAAACCAAACCCTAAGCCTAACTGTAACTCTATAGTACACTCTAAAACCCCCCCCAAAAAAACCCAATTGCTGGGTTAGTCCATTTTCAACCCAAATTGGGTTGTTTTTAACCCAGCATTTTTTAAAGTGTGAGTACATGTAGATGAGTACTTATTTGAGTAAGTATAACTACGTCACCTTAAAATAAAGTGTAACCAATTATTTTGACTAACTTAATCATGCATCCAGCTGTCAGTAAGAGTTTCTCTCAGCTCTGTCCCTTGTGCCTTTGCATTTTTTTTTTTTTTGTGCAGATTTTCCGTAATGCAAATCAGTAGATTTTTCTTTCTCTCACAATGCTGATATGACGCATAGGCTTTTGTCCCTACTACTGTTATATTGCATGCAAGTGCATGTGTGGGACCCTGGGATTTTTCCAGCCCATCCCTTGTTGTCTCCAGAGGGTGCTTCCACTCAGGTCCTGGCCGTTTCTACCGTTCTTCCCCACCTGTGTGTCGTGCTCTTGTATATTGCTGTATGCCTTCTCTCATCCTTCTTCCTCTAGAAAGAAAGAAAAAAAAGTCTGACATTTGGAAGAGATTGGTGGGAAAAGCAATCTCAGATCACTCGGTCCCAGCAGATCACACGCAGCTTACCGGGGGGAGCGAGACACTGGCATTATTTGAACCGGTAACTTCTTTACAGCTAAAATGGCGCAGCCTTGGATATTTCTCTCCTCTTGTCCTCTCCTCCGCTTTAATGGGTGAGTGGAGAGCTCGTGCAACGCCTGCTCGTGACATTCGCCGTTTGCGGAGACGTCTCCGTGTGATGGGCCTCAGCTAAGAGCTTTAGGAGTCCCACACCATATGTTTCCTCCCAGGATCACCCCGTCCTGCAGAATTACAGGAACCCGAGCTTAAAAAACACAATTAGTTAAAGGTGAAACGTTTAAGTCCCTTTTGCACACGCAGGGTGGCCACCGACATGATCCACCTCCGGCTAGATGTGGTTTAGATGTGTTTGGTGCCGAGGACTTTCATTATGCAACAGTTTGCTATGCATCACATCTGTCTGCATTCAGCACTTCACCTTTGTCTTTTAGTAAGGGTGTTTTATTTTGGGATGTAAGGCAATTCATACAGCTAATTATACAACTGACTTTTTATTTTGTAAAGAAATTTCAACAGGTAACTTTTTGTGACGCAACCAATATTTTGGAGTTTAAACAAAAACTTTTTCATGATATATTCGTGAATTGGAAATCTATAAAAAGAGATGCATACCGTAATCATAATATTTTGTTGATCTGATACTGATCCTAACATAAAGGATTTCATTATTTATATTACATTTATAACATTTTTGTCATCCATATTGCAGTTGTTAGCAATAAATACGTACACAAATAAAAATATGCTATAAAATATGTTTTAAAATAATTAATTGCTAATTTTGAGTTGCTGCCAATGTGGTGCATTCAAACATAATATTATTTTTGCATACAAACAGACCATAAAACTGCTCTTTTTTCAGAACACCATCATTTTAAAATCCTTTGTCACTCTTCTCATCTCATTGCGCCCTCTTGCTGTTAATAATATGGCTGAGATTTTAATCAGGCATCAGAAACATATCACCCCAGCACTCCACGCAGGTTACCCCTCTGAGACCCCGAGACTCAACCTGCAATAAACGCCAAGCGTCTTTCTATCCCGCGATTCCACCCTCACTTCAACCAATCGCCTTCAGAGAACAGCTCCTCACATAATGGGCTTAATCTCCAATCACAAACTTCTTTTCCCTTTTTTAGGAAAAGATTAGCTCATGTTCACAGCCCTGGATGTGGACTCTTATTTCCTATACTTTCAGGAGAAAGAGGCTCTTTGTTTAATGAGCACATCTGTAACATGTACAGGTACCTGTGCTTCAATAATGATCCATTCTGAACCCTTCTTGTGTAAGTACGTATGTAGAGGTGGGCGGTAATACCAAACGTTTACGTCACACAGAGGAATTTCTTTTCATGACAAAACGATAAAACTAATATTATAAAATGTATACTCTCTAAAAAATGCTGGGTTAAAAACAACCCAAGTTGGGTTGAAAATGGACTAACCCAGCAATTGGGTTGTTTTAACCCAGTGAATGGGTCATTTTAACCCAGCGGTTGGGTTAAATGTTTGCTTAAAACAACCCAATTGCTGGGTTGATCTGCTACGGCGATTATTTCATGTATGTTACATGTACAGCAGCATGTCTTACATGCTCACAGCTGTCTGTGAATGTATTGACAGTATGTATTCTCATTACTTGCTCTGCAGCAGCAGCGAAGCAGATCTATTCCGCCAAGACCAAATACATTAACATTGCCATATCGATTACCATTACCATGCCAATCTCTCAGAGAGTTCACATGACAGAAATGTAAATAATGTGAAACACCCACACTGACAAAAATGGTGTAGGATTTATTTTGAAACCCTTTTTACTATAGCTAGAAATTTCACGATCAATACAAAGAAACTGCTATTTAACTGTGGAAGTACAAAGACTTAAATAATATTTTATTGTAAACCATACTCCTGCATTTTTTGTTTTATTTCTTCTTTACTTTTGATTTTTTTTTTAGCAATGCATGCAAACTGCTATACTGACTGTCATATGAATATTTCTACCTTCATATGAATATTTCTACCGTCATACGGGCTTAGTCTACAGGCCCGTTTACACCAAGGCCGATAATGATAATGATAAAGATATAGTTCTAAAAATCTTTCTAAATATAAAAGAATAGCAGATTCCACACCACAACTATAGCGGGCGACACAGAGAAAAGATATCATTGGAATCACCTTCAGAATGATTTTTTTCCTGCTGATAAATGATAAAAAAATATGAACATCTATTCAGAACCTGTTCTGCTTTAAAGAGCTTGAGTATTTAAAGTGGCAGACGACAAAACTGCAGCTCACGCTTAGAATAAACAGCGTTATCGTTCGTTGGTGTGGATGCTAATAAAGTTATCGTTAATGGTTATCATTCTTGGTGTGAATGGGCCTTATATCTATATTTTTATTCCATTGTGAAACCCTCTAACCTGCCTGAAGGTTCCTTTCCAGTTACTTCTCCTTGGCACTTGCTCTCTCCTCCACTCTTGGAATCTCATTCCGTCTCTATTTCCTATATTTACTTGTGTTTGGTTTGGGCGGTGGAGGGCCGTAAGAGGTCTTTCAAGTAAAAGGAGTCTTCATATGTGCCCAATTGGAGGAGTTTGGTTAGGGGCTCGCCCCAAGCTAACTGAACTTTGCCTCTTTCTGCTCCTCGCTCTAATACTTCCTCCAGCGCGGGGGCCGGGGGGCCGAGAGAGGGCCGCTGGAAAACAGCCCGCGGCTCTACAGCTGATAATTTCACCAAATTTGCATCTTTTACAGGCAGTTATAAGGACTCTGCCTCTGAGGCCCACGGCGAGTATTACACAGTCATATTCAGTCTCTTCCACTGTCATCCCCGTCTCTCTCCCTCCCTCCTCTCTCAGACTTGCCCCGCGGGAGCTTCTCATCCTCTCTCGTCCTCACCCACCTACCCACTCTCACCGTCAGCATGTGTGTTTGTGAACGCCTGTGGCATCTTGGTACTTCACCTGGCATCTGGCACGTTTCAAAGGGGGAGAAGAGAAAATGAACACCTTAGTCACTTTACAACAACAGCAACATTTGCAAGTGTGTTTGTGTGTGTGTGTTTTGAGAGATTGGTGATGTCATCCTCCCCTCTCCCCCTTACTTCCTCTCATCTGATGGACAGCTTCCTGTTTGTAGTACAGTTGCACATCCATTTGTACTGACACTTTTCAAGTGTTTTATAGTGTCTTGCTTCCTAAAATTATATGCAGTGATTGTGAAGGGCATCTAACAGCAGCATTCATGTATTCATATTAAAGCTACTAAAGTTATTCAATCAAGAGCAGTGAGTGATTTTCTGTTTTTCATTTGTCGTTTGATTCATATTAACAGCATATGTAGCAGTTGTATGTACGCTGCTTTCTCTTTAAAGGGGTGGTAAAACACATTCTTTCGAAGGCTTGATTGTGTTTGTGGGGTGCACTGTAACGTGTTCATGCTTCGTTTTTAAAAAATTGCATTATTTTTCATATATTTTACCTTTATTCTACACTGCTCTGTCCCTCCTTGTAAAAACGGTCTGATGGTTTCCGGGTTGTATGAAGCCGGTCCCTCAAAAATACGCAATGGGCTCAGATTGGTTAGCTGGCCCAGTGTGTTGTGATTCGCTAACCGCCTAGTGCACGTTTGTCGGAAACGTCACGCCCCTTACCTTTACTGGTAGCCTGTGCTTTGGGTAGTACAATGGCGTCAATAAAACCATACCAATTTGAGCCCGAATCAGACCCACACAATTTTAGTGAAGATGATCGAGCAGAACCTGTTCAGTCCTCAAGAGTAAAGACTGCGGATCTATAGTGATCGCTACTGAATGGCACCGTTACTTTTGTATTTTTAGAACGATTTGCCAAATATCTGTCGCAAGAACGAACACTAAACATTGGCTTTACTATAGTATCCAAATCAAACACAGAACCATGTTTAGCATGTCTGTAGATAAACAATACATAAAAGCTCTAATCAAAGAATAATTTACACTAATGCCAAGTTCGCTGTTGAGATTTTAAAAAGTTTGTAACGTTAGGTGTTTGTTGGATAACGTTAAGTATGAATGAGCATTTAACAAACTGGTTTGCAGAGCCAAACAGCGTTGTCATCTGTTTACTTCCTTGCTACAACGTACAATTAACAATACGAACTATTACAGGAAAACACATCGACGAAAAATAAATCATACTTACAGGTTGTGGCCCGTAAACAGCTTCTGTTTTTAAATCCATCTTTCAGGACAAGCCGTTGTGCGAATCCTGCATTGAACTCGTGAAGATTGTGGAAGCTTTCCTCCGTGAAATGTGCAGCGGGAGCCGCGCGCCCGTCTCACACTGGCAGTGTTTGTTTCACGCAGCTGAATCGCGGCTCGTGTATTGCAAATACAGATGAATATTGTCCATTATGTCACATTTTCCGGTCTTCTGCTCCGACCCCTGTCTGTCTCGTGCTTTGATTTATGATGGGCAGCATATATGCTGCAAATGCGACCGTGTTCCCCTCTGTCTCATACACACAAGCATATAACGTTGTATGTTAAACGCACTGCAACGCACCCCCGTCCCTAGGAAGGCTGAACAAAGTGGACCTGCAATCCGGATGAAAATAACAGCGTTTCGTCGGCATTGTGGCAACAACACTCCAGCCTACTAACTAGACTACCACAACAACTATTCCCCGCGGCGATACAAAATGGCCTCGCCCCCCCTTATTTCATATTCTCGGAGGAGGGGTTTATGTAAATATTGGGGCTGGTGATGTCAGCAACCCTGGAGGAATGTGTAGTAGTCCCTAGCGGCCGTTTGCTGTAGTCCTTAGAAATTGATTGCTTTAAAAGCAAATATCTCCCTTTGCTTTAAACTTTGAACGTTGTAACTTTGCAGATGTTGTTTATGCTCAAACAGCAACATTACACACTAGCTAAAGTTAGAAAAGTGAAATCGTGGTTTACCACCCCTTTAATACACATAAATACACGTGTGATTTCTTTACTTGCTGTTTACATTCACAGACATAACCAACTGTGTTTATGTGAACTTTGTGTGTTTTTGACATAACTTTGTGTGTATTTGACAATTTAAGCGCAATAAGACGTGAAAGAGAACTTAGTTTAATACTCACGGGACGCGCCGTCTGACATCCAACTTTCTGTGTGCTTGTTTAGAACGTGTGCGTTCAGAAAACCATATATCAGAAGTTTAGAGTGATATGGCTTTAAAATGCATGATAATACACTTTCATGATGATGAAGAACTGCAATGTCACTTGACCGGGATAGAGATGATAATCAAAACCATAAAGATGTTCTAGTTTTTGGCAGGGTATCAGAGGCTCGAGCTGTAAAGGCTTCGCCCTCTTCTGGATAGGGGGCGGGGAGCTGCAGCTCATTTGCATTTTAAGATACTTGCACAAAAACAGCATGTTTTCCTTCCACTCAAAAATGGGCATTTACAACATGGTATAATAATATGAATGGGGTATTTTGAGATGAAATTTCACAGACACATTCTGGGACTTTTTCACCTGATTTCACCTGAGACTTATATTACATCTTGTAAAAAAGGACATAATAGGTCCATTTAAAGCAATTCAAAATTATATAAAAAATAGTTTTTAGTCATTAATAAAAAATTAAAAAAATATTTAATTGAAATTATTGCTATAGTTCCTTTAGCCTTTCATTATTATTTCTATATAATTAAGTTAACAGTCATTAATAAAAAATATATATATATTTTTTTTTTCTTCAGTATTTTTGTTTGATTAATCAACCCGTTCTCACTCCCAAGGCGTCAAAATCTGAAGCATGGTCAAGTGCCTTCTGTGTCACAATGCAGACGCTAAAGGTACCCCTAGGCGTCACTATATCGATGCGCAGAGTACTCCATTGATTTCAATGAGGTTATGATTTGGGTTATGATTTTGCGTGTGATTCTCAATTTAATCAGCCAGCATAATTTTATTTACATTTATTTGATTTTATTTACGCTATATTTAGACACGTTTGAACATGTAACCCAACCCCATCCCATACCTTAACCTACCCATTTGTGTATTATATGACTGCAGGCACAATTTATTCAAAAAGTACAAATATTCTAAGTCTTCTGAGGCCAAACGATTGATTTGTGTGATGTAAATCCCCAAAAGCGATCAGCGTTTTTATAGTGAAATTGCAGTGGCTGTTGTATGTCTTGTGACCAATTGCGTCATTACATCAGCTTTGATTGTAAAATGTAATTGGCTCTCGTGTGTCTCGTGACTGATTGTGTCATGCTCAAGAGTCAAGTGTATCATTTGAATGAGATATGAATGAGTGCGTTCACGGAGCGGCAGGATCATAATTTCAGCGATTAAAACATTAAAGGATTAGTTCACTTTAAAAAAAAAAAGCTAAGTGAGGTCAAAATAAGAGTGTGGTCATAGATGTATATGTAGATACCTCATTAGCGCTTGCAAAGATCAATAGAATGTTTGACCTCACTTAGCGGAAGTTATGGCTGAGCTCAGCGATGATCACGTTCGTCTGATAAGAGGTAAAATAATAGCATAAAAACTGCTCGGTTTCTCGCAGAAACTGATCGTTTCGCTAGATAAGACCCTTATTCATCGTCTGGTATTGTTTAAAGCTCTTTGAAGCTGCACTGAAACTGTCATTTGGACCTTGAACTGTTTGGAGCCCATTGAAGTCCATTATATGGAGAAAAATCCTGGAATGTTTTCATCGAAAATCTTAATTTATTTTCGACTGCAGAAAGAACACGACATGGACATCTTGGATGACATGGGGGTGAGTAAATTATCAGCAAAAGTTTATTTAAAAGTGAACTAATCCTTTAAGATCAACTCTGTTCTTTACATGAAGATATCATATGACTTCAGAAGACTTGGAATGCAACATGAGTTAATAGTTTTGTACTTTTTTTGGTCAGTTTTGGCAATAAATACCTGTGACTGGACTTGTATATGCCTGTTACGTGTTTTATATTGTTTAGAAGTGGGTAGGTTTAGGGTAGGAGAGGGGTAAGTTGCTCCAAAATATAAAAGTAGCCAATAAATATTCATAAAATCATATCTGCTTTTACAAATGCAAAGCATTAAATGTGTCTTGATCTGACGCATTGGGCAAACAACTGAAGCAATCAATGGAGCGCCTGCGCGTCGATATAGTGACACCTAGGGGTGCCTTTAGCGTCTTCATTACTTGGCCATGCTTCAGATGTTGACGCCTTGGGAGTGAGAATGGGTTGGATTAATATTAGCCACAGTGGCTCTGTTCATAAACTATTTGCAAGTTGTCTTTACTAAAACACATTAAAGGCATATTATGTGCTATGCTGTCAATTACAAATAACAATAATTTTGACTTGTCCCTAAGTTTGTAAAAACAAAACAAATCACATTTACTGTAAAACAGTTACATCATAAGTCTGAGGGACATTACCTGTGTGTATTTTTGTTAAACCACTCACACTAATTCTTCTTCAAAGTAGTATAGTTCTCTAAATCTCTAAATCTCCAAAGTAAATATGTTTGAGCTGTATAGTTCGTCTTTTTTGGTGGGACTATTTTGTAGCAGAAGTTCTGGTGATGTGCTTCTGACATGTTTCCTGTGGAGTTAAACAGTGCTTCATGTCAGGCACCTTCCAGGCATCTGACACGATTGTTTATTGAAAGTAAAGCTTGTATTTTTGTTAAAGCACTTACATTTTTATGTGAAAAGTGTGTGTTGTTTCAGTAAAGTTATTTAAATCATCCTTTTCTAGGTGGAGGAACTGAAAAAGTGAAGTTTGCAGAACTCCGCTTCATTTAAACAGGACAAAGATTGGATATAACTTTGAACAGGCAAGGTTGGTGAGCAATTCGGTTACACAGTTTCATGGTAGTGTGTGAAAGGTTTAGGTTACATTATATTTTTGAAGCATCTATTTTATTTCAAACATTTATTCACGCTGTTGACATGCGTCATAGTCATTCATTGTAAGTGCACGAGTATAAACACGTGCGGAAAACCTGTTTGAAGCAATCATTTAATTTAATGATGAAATGATGCTTCACCTTCAAATCAAAATGTTCTCCGTTTTTTTAAACAAATGCATATGAATCCTGCAGAATGATCCTGCTCTTTCTCCTAGTTTTAAAATCTTAGTGAGTGTTTAATTGACTTCTGGGATCAAAGTTGTGCATCTTTGTCTAAGTTTGCCAAGGACCACAGCAGCTGGGACGTTTTATTATGTTTAAGTAGGTTAAGTACTGCCCAATTTAAACTCTAAGTCTGGGCGCATTTAAAATAGCTGTAATGAGTATTCCCGCCATTTACTGGAACAAAGGAGTCATTAGCTGCCATTGTGTGCCATCATCGAATGCTGTCACCTTGTCAAAGAGTAAAAAGTATGCCTCATTTAAAGCTACAATTACACACATTAGTTAAAGCAGTTTTCAAATAGAACTATACATGCTGTAAGATGGGTCACCACACGACCGCTGCTGTTAGTCAAATCATGTTTCCAGGGCATGTGATAAGACTGTTGTTAAAGCCAAACAAGAGCTTTATGTCGTTTGAAAGAAGAATCTAAGCATGTCCAATTGTTAAAATGTGATTACAGCCGTACGGATGAATGTGAATTTGTCCAAAAGGCATGATTTTACATGTTTAATGACGGCCTCGGGCTGGGTTTAGCGAAAGCTAGTATCATGCGAACAATACCTCTGGTGTAAACGGGCTGTGTGAAAGACAGAAGACTATGACATCAATTTTCACTAACTGATACTGATACTGATACGTGTCATTTTTCAGCCACTTATGGCAGTAATCTGAATTGCAGAAATATGTGATCCTGTTGCTCAAAAAGCAGAGCATGCTGTTAGCAATGATTCAGGGAATGCATGAACTGATAAAACTGATTTTAAAAAACTGAAAACTGAACTGATTTTCATTGATGTGTAGACCTTGATTTTTTTTAAAAAAAATTTTTTAATTTTTTAAATACATTTTTGTTATTTTATTTTTATTGATTTGTAGACCTTGATTTTTTATTTTTTTATTTTTTTATTTTATTTATATGTATTTTATTAATTTTATTAATTTAATTTTTATTGATGTGTAGACCTTGATTTTTTTTATATATGTATTTTATTAATTTTTGTTATTTTATTTTCATTGTGTACATCTTGATTTTTTATTTTTATATGTATTTTATAAATTTTTGTTATTTCATTTTTATTGGTGTAGACCTTGATTTTTTTTATATATGTATTTTATATATTTTTGTTATTTTATTTTTATTGATGTGTAGACCTTGATTTTTTTTTAATGTATTTTATCAATTTTTGTTATTTTATATTTATTGAATTGTAGACAATGATTTTCTATTTTTATTTTATTTTATTTTTTATTTATATGTATTTTATTAATTTTATTTTTATTGATGTGTTGAACTTGATTTTTTATTTCATTTTATTTTTTATTTGTATGTATTTTATACATTTTTGTTATTTTATTTTTATTGGTATGTAGACCTTGAGTTTTTAGACCAAGATTTTTTTGAATCTTATTTTATTTTTATTTATATGTAGACTTATATATTCTGTTTTTGATTTACTACTATTATTTTGTGATTATTTTATTTATTTGATATGTAGACATTGGATTTTTTAATTTAATTACATTTTTTATTGATATGTAGACCTTGGATACATTTTTTTGGGTGATATTTAGTCTTTGGATTTTATTTTTAATTGTATTTTTAATTTAAAGAAAATGTACTACTATTATTTATCCATTAATTTATTTATGTATTTATTCATTTGATATGTAAACCTTTGTTTTTTAATTGATATTTAACATTTTTGCCATAGCCTGCATTGCTCCGACACAAAGCGTATTCTGGGTGAACCGAGTTTGAGTCCCAGCTCGTGGTTCTTTCCTGATCCCATTCCTTGCTCTCTTCTCCAGTCTCCATTGGTCAGACAAAAAGATAGTCCTGCCCTAAACTCATGCCATTGGTTGGTATTTTGTTATTGCTTGCATAACATTCAAGAGAAAATAGTTCAGTCCCAAATAGTTTCAAACTGTAATGGGGTTACCCAACAAACCCCACACTGTATGAATATGTTCTGCGTATTAAACTGCAGTGACTCTGACCCAGTCACACGTCTGCAGAACTGTAAACGCCATGAACACTGTGGCCCGTTTAAGTCACTTGATTCATTAGACGCTCTCGGCTACGGAACACAATTGAGAGAGAGGGGACTGAGAAAAAAAAAGGCTTTTACGTCATCGTTAAGCTCCTTTAAAATGCACTAAAACTCAACATATTACGTTGTTACTGGAAAAATGTTCTGGCGCCTCCCCGAAACTTGCCCCCAAGTTTCAATAAAATATGTGTTTCATAATTTGCCAATAAATGTGATATTCTTTATAGGTCTATAAACGGCCGATGTTTGACTGATTTACTCTGAAAGGTCATTTTCTATGTGAAAGTGAATGGTAAAACATTTAAGCAGCCCATGTGTCTGCCACTTGGAAGGAATCAAGTACGCTTCACAAAATCAGACGTATGTTCTCCTAGGGCACGAAAACTCCAGCACAGCGGTGGATGACATTAATAAAAGCGTTTGTTTTGGGATTCCGGTCATCGTTTGCAGGTCTGGATCGGGTTAGAGCGCATGTTTTGTGGCCTTACTGCTGTAAATCCTGTTCAAAATGATGACAGTCGGTTTAGCTGCATGAGACACAAAGAGGCAGTGACAGGACAGGCAGCTGAGGCTGTGTGACCACATAATAGCTGGTTTGAATAATGTGTGAACTGGGCCTCTCTCCCCCTCTCTCTGTTTCTCACACCCCCTTTCCCACTAAAATGGAGCACCATTTTACATGACAGAGAAAGTGTTACGAAAGCTGTCACTGGGACGGTACCCTTTAAAGGCTCCAAAGGTTCTACCATTTTCTTTGTGGTACCAATATGTACTCGTTAGGTACCTTTTAAAAGGTTACCACCACATTGACAGCTTTTGTATCCCCCCCAAACCGAGATAGTAATTCTTAGTAATATTTTGAATTAGCTTGTTTCAGTTTTCAGTCATTTTGTTATTGCACTCTAAAAAATGCTGGCTTAAACAACCTAAGTTGGTTTGAAAATGGACACACCCAGCAATTGGGTTGTTTTAACCCAGTGAATTGGTTGTTTTAACCCTGCGGTGAGGTTAAATGTTTGCTTAAAAATACCCAATTGCTGGGTTAAAACAACCCAATTGCTGGGTTTGTCCATTTTCAACCCAGCTTGGGTTGTTTTTAACCCAGCATTTTATAGAGTGTGTATTTGTCATTTTATTAAGTTTTTAATATTTCTATTTATCTTTCATTTATCGTATTTATGTTTTAATAATTTGAGTGCTTCAACTTAAAGGTCCCGTTCTTCGTGTTTTTTTGAAGCTTTGATTGTGTTTTCAGTGTGCAATATAACATGTGTTCATGTTTCGCGTGTAAAAAAACACAGTATTTTTCACACAATTTACTTATCTGTATACCGCTGTTTTCACTGTCCTAAAAACGGCTGATGAGTTCCTTGTTCTATGAAGTCCCTCCTTCAGAAATACGTAACGAGTTCTGATTGTGCCAGCGGTTCCTGTGTTGTGATTTGACCGCAGCTTAGCGCAAGTTGCACGGAAAGGTCACGCCTCTTAACGGGGTGATGTATGCGCTCAATGATCTCTACAGCGTCCCTGGGAAAGCCAAACAAAGGTGATTTGACTCCGGGATGAAAATAACAGCGTCTCGACGACATGGCGACAAACACACTCAAGCTACAGTTCCTTTTCTCCACGCGACCGTCCTCTTCTCCACGTGGGACAGCAACAAGACCACGCCCCCTTTTTCGGCGTATTCTTGTGGGCGGAGGTTAGTCTGTTCTACTGTTCTACTGACTGACGTAATTAATGTAGGAAGTACCAGGATGTAGTCCAAGCCGGCCGTTCGCTGTAGGCTTTGAAAGGGAACTTCTGTTAAATAAAATATCTCGCTTGGCATTGAACTTTGAGCTTTATAATTTTACAGGTATTATTTATGCTCTAACAGCAACATTACACTCTAACTAAAGTTTGAACAATGGGATCATGAAGAACGGGACCTTTAAACAGTGCCAAAGGACACTCTAAAAAAGGGTTGTTTTAACCCAGTGATTGAGCAAACATTTAACCCAATCACTGGGTTAAAACAACCCAATTACTGGGTTTGTCCATTTTCAACCCAACTTGGGTTATTTTTAACCCAGCATTTTTAGAGTGGAGCATTTACATGTTTTATCTAATATCTTTTTAATATTTAAAAAATATATCTAATATTTGTATCTAATATAATAATACAAAACTGATAATTTGGAGTTCAAGTATATAATTAGTAATGTCTTTGTGATTACCCATTTTTTTTAAAAACTTTTTCCTTAAAGGGGGCATAACACACACAGTTTCCGCCAATCTCATGTTAATTTTGAGTATAGAGTAGCATTGCATCCTTCATATCTCCGAAGAGTTTAGTTTTATCATATTTATAAAAGGCAGATATACTGTACCAATTCTTTCAGAAAACAGCTGAGCTTGTGAGCTCACGAGCTCACACACACACACACACACACACACACACACACACACACACACACACACACACACACACACACACACACACACACACACACACACACACACACACACACACACACACACACACAGGCCACACACACACACACACACACACACACAAACACAGGTTTATTTTTCTATCTAAGTGAGGACATTCCATAGGCGTAATGTTTTTTACACTGTGCAAACTGTACATTCTATCCCCCTACATTACTCTTACCCATCACAGGAAACATTCTGTATTTATAAATTTTTACATTTTTAATAAAACATTGTTTAGTATGTTTTTAAAGCTATTTTAAATATGAAATGTCCTCATATTTCATGTTTACGTCGTAACACCAGTGTAATACCCGTGTCCTACACACACACACACACACACACACACACTACATCATCACATTATCCCTGGATAACGTTTGATTCACTGTACATTTGTGTCGTTTACATTTTTCACTTACGCGCCGATTGCCAACAAATCACAGACATTTGATGCAGTTTCACTCACCTCCTCCGGTTTCGACTCATGACCGGGATCTTTTATCGCTGGGACTGCTCCATCTTTCAGTTTCAAACGATCTGCAAGTCATGCTCTTGCTCTCGCTCCGGTTGATCTGTGCGCACGCTCATCCGGGAGAAGTGCCCATAAAAGGAATTCCACCCCTTTATGATGTCAAAGGCTATACTCGAAAAAACTTTCCGAAACGTATACGAATCCTGAAGGAGTGTATTTGGCACAGAAATACCCTGTCATACGTCCAACAATTGTTTGAAACTTTGGTCATGTGTAGCATGAGAATCCAACTCTTTAACAGTGCAAATACGTCAGAATGCATGAAATAGCATTAGACCCCCCCTTTAAACTTTGCTTTTAATATTAGCATCAATGTCAGTGAAATTGGCTTTGAGTCCTTTGACAGTACTTGGTGTCAGATTAAGTAAAGTAAGTAAGGTGTTATTGCTGTAAATAGGTGTTATTTCTCATCTATATTATGCTGTAATGCTTGAAATTAATTTTGTTGGCAGTTATTTTAGAAAAATACAGAATACAGAATGGAAAGCTGGTATCAGAGGCAGTGTGGGGAGCTGCGGTGTCTGGAGGCACTCAACTGATTTAAATGTTCTCACACACACACTGTTCCACACCAGTTACCGTGACAGTGGCTTCATATGATGCCACAGGGAACATGAAGTTGCCCTCACCTCTCTTAGCCTGGGGCAGTTATGAGTGAGGAGGCAGGGGGAGGTATGAGAGAAGTTTAGATAAATCAACAAATAATGACTTAGAAGAGGAGTTACAATGTCAGTTTGGTCACGTGTCACTGAACAGTCACGCATGTGTATAATTTCTCACTACAGTACCTCGTGTGCTGACATGATTCTGGTGGCATGGCTTTTTATTTTATTTTATTTGTTAAATAGCTATTTGTTTCTCAGAAATCTCAAACTTTCCATTTAATAGAGTGGCCCCACTTTAAATTAGGTGGCCTTAACTACTATGTACTTACATCATAAAATAAGTACAATGTTCTTATTATGTTCATATTGTATTGCAAAACACTTTTGCTGTTATTGAGGTGGAATACGGGTAAAGTTAGGGACAGGTGTGGTGGTATGGGTAAGTTTAAGGGTAAAGTTAGGGGCAGGTGTGGTGGTATGGGTAAGTTTAAGGGTAAAGTTAGGGGCAGGTGTGGTGGTATGGGTAAGTTTAAGGGTAAAGTTAGGGGCAGGTGTGGTGGTATGGGTAAGTTTAAGGGTAAAGTTAGGGACAGGTGTGGTGGTATGGGTAAGTTTAAGGGTAAAGTTAGGGGCAGGTGTGGTGGTATGGGTTAGTTTAAGGGTAAAGTTAGGGACAGGTGTGGTGGTATGGGTAAGTTCAAGGGTAAAGTTAGGGGCAGGTGTGGTGGTATGGGTAAGTTTAAGGGTAAAGTTAGGGACAGGTGTGGTGGTAAGTTTAAGGGTAAAGTTAGGGGCAGGTGTGGTGGTATGAGTAAGTTTAAGGGTAAAGTTAGGGACAGGTGTGGTGGTAAGTTTAAGGGTAAAGTTAGGGGCAGGTGTGGTGGTATGAGTAAGTTTAAGGGTAAAGTTAGGGACAGGTGTGGTGGGATGGGTAAGTTTAAGGGTAAAGTTAGGGACAGGTGTGGTGGTATGGGTTAGTTTAAGGGTAAAGTTAGGGACAGGTGTGGTGGTATGGGTTAGTTTAAGGGTAAAGTTAGGGACAGGTGTGGTGGGATGGGTAAGTTTAAGGGTAAAGTTAGGGGCAGGTGTGGTGGTATGGGTTAGTTTAAGGGTAAAGTTAGGGACAGGTGTGGTGGGATGGGTAAGTTTAAGGGTAAAGTTAGGGACAGGTGTGGTGGTGTGAGTAAGTTTAAGGGTAAGGTTAGGGACAGGTGTGGTTGTATGTGTAAGTTTAAGGGTAAAGTTAGGGGCAGGTGAGGTGGTGTGGGTAAGTTTAAGGGTAAGGATAGGGACAGGTGTGGTGGTATGGGTAAGTTTAAGGGTAAAGTTAGGGACAGGTGTGGTGGTATGGGTAAGTTTAAGGGTAAAGTTAGGGGCAGGTGTGGTGGTATGGGTTAGTTTAAGGGTAAAGTTAGGGACAGGTGTGGTGGGATGGGTAAGTTTAAGCGTAAAGTTAGGGACAGGTGTGGTGGTATGGGTAAGTTTAAGGGTAAAGTTAGGGACAGGTGTGGTGGTGTGAGTAAGTTTAAGGGTAAGGTTAGGGACAGGTGTGGTTGTATGTGTAAGTTTAAGGGTAAAGTTAGGGGCAGGTGAGGTGGTGTGGGTAAGTTTAAGGGTAAGGATAGGGACAGGTGTGGTGGTATGGGTAAGTTTAAGGGTAAGGATAGGGACAGGTGTGGTGGTATGGGTAAGTTTAAGGGTAAAGTTAGGGACAGGTGTGGTGGTATGGGTTAGTTTAAGGGTAAGGTTAGGGACAGGTGTGGTCTTATGGGTAAGTTTAAGGGTAAAGTTAGGGACAGGTCTGGTGGTATGGGTAAGTTTAAGGGTAAAGTTAGGGGCAGGTGTGGTGGTATGGGTAAGTTTAAGGGTAAGGATAGGGACAGGTGTGGTGGTATGGGTAAGTTTAAGGGTAAAGTTAGGGACAGGTGTGGTGGTATGGGTAAGTTTAAGGGTAAAGTTAGGGGCAGGTGTGGTGGTATGGGTTAGTTTAAGGGTAAAGTTAGGGACAGGTGTGGTGGGATGGGTAAGTTTAAGGGTAAAGTTAGGGACAGGTGTGGTGGTATGGGTAAGTTTAAGGGTAAAGTTAGGGACAGGTGTGGTGGTGTGAGTAAGTTTAAGGGTAAGGTTAGGGACAGGTGTGGTTGTATGTGTAAGTTTAAGGGTAAAGTTAGGGGCAGGTGAGGTGGTGTGGGTAAGTTTAAGGGTAAGGATAGGGACAGGTGTGGTGGTATGGGTAAGTTTAAGGGTAAGGATAGGGACAGGTGTGGTGGTATGGGTAAGTTTAAGGGTAAAGTTAGGGACAGGTGTGGTGGTATGGGTTAGTTTAAGGGTAAAGTTAGGGACAGGTCTGGTGGTATGGGTAAGTTTAAGGGTAAAGTTAGGGACAGGTGTGGTGGTATGGGTAAGTTTAAGGGTAAAGTTAGGGACAGGTCTGGTGGTATGGGTAAGTTTAAGGGTAAAGTTAGGGACAGGTCTGGTGGTATGGGTAAGTTTAAGGGTAAAGTTAGGGACAGGTGTGGTGGTGTGGGTAAGTTTAAGGGTAAAGTTAGGGACAGGTGTGGTGGTGTGGGTAAGTTTAAGGGTAAAGTTAGGGACAGGTGTGGTGGTATGGGTAAGTTTAAGGGTAAAGTTAGGGACAGGTGTGGTGGTATGGGTAAGTTTAAGGGTAAAGTTAGGGACAGGTGTGGTGGTATGGGTAAATTTAAGGGTAGGGTTAGGTGTAAGGGAATGGTCAGCAGTGTAATTATAAATGTAACTACAGAAAATAATTATAGATGTAATTACATGCAGGTAATAATAAAAATGTAAGTACAATGTAAAAACATGTAAGAACACAATAAGTGCATTTTATCAAATTATGTATTATTAAATGTTAGTACACAGTAGTTGAAGACACCTAATATAAAGTGGGTCAAATAGAGTTACTGGAGTTGTTATCAATGTTGAACAATTAAATAGATGTTTTTACTGAAAACTCTGAATAAGAAAATAAGAAATATATTTCAGTAAATGAAACCTATTTTAGGACCGTTATTTATTTATTTATTTGGTTTGCATTATTACTATTTCCATAAAAAATTAAGCATAAGCATTACCCTCAAAAGTTCTCCTTACTGGAATGCAAAATGTTGTACTTTTTTTGATTGTATGTAATTCTCATTATTCTAAATGGTGATTCTCATTAAATGCATTGTACTGTAAAACATTTGGATCTTATTTGTCTATTTTGCACGTCAAAAATGCAAGTAAAAAATGAGAGATGTATGTGGAAACGTCAAATAAATAAGGCAACGTACCCACGAGAAGATTTTAGCTCTTTTGAACAAACTTTACTTTTTGCATTTTTCATGATTCTGCTGAATTATGGAAATCCATTTGCTGGATTCCTTTAACTAACGAAGGACCCAGCGGAGTCTGATCGCCACCTCGCTCTCATACAGCAAATCCTCTCCACTAAAGTATTATGAGAGAGAGAGAGAGAGAGAGAGAGAGAGAGAGAGAGAGAGAGAGAGAGAGAGAGAGAGAGAGAGAGAGAGAGAGAGGGAGGGTAAAAGCATCAGGTGGAGATGGAACGATAGTTTAAAGTGTGGGTGGGGGAAAAAGTCCGGATGTGAATAATATTAATAAAAGATTCAGAGGAGCAAGAGAAAGACAGAACGAGAAAGCCAACTGTCAAATGAGATGATCAGATCTCATTTCTGAATGCTGTAGGCCTTATGACCTAATGGCCTATTTTTTGTGATCTATCTATCTATCTATCTATCTATCTATCTATCTATCTATCTATCTATCTATCTATCTATCTATCTATCTATCTATCTATCTATCTATCTATCTATCTATCTATCTATCTATCTATCTATCTATCTATCTATCTATCTATCTATCTATCTATCTATCTATCTATCTATCTATCTATCTATCTATCTATCTATCTATCTATCTATCTATCTATCTATCTATCTATCTAATCTATCTATCTATCTATCTATCTATCTATCTATCTATCTATCTATCTATCTATCTATCTATCTATCTATCTATCTATCTATCTATCTATCTATCTATCTATCTATCTATCTATCTATCTATCTATCTATCTATCTATCTATCTATCTATCTATCTATCTATCTATCTATCTATCTATCTATCTATCTATCTATCTATCTATCTATCTATCTATCTATCTATCTATCTATCTATCTATCTATCTACCTACCTACCTACCTACCTACCTACCTACCTGTCCGTCCGTCCGTCCGTCCGTCCGTCCGTCCGTCCGTCCGTCTGGCTGACGAGTCTTTAGAAGGCGGGGTTTGGGAGAGAAGCTGTGTGGCTGGAAGTCTGGCAGAATGTAGCACACAGGCTAAACTTGCTTTAGTATTAATTAGTATTATACAGAAGAATATTGATTCACAACATGAGCCATTCTCATCACATAGTCTTCTGGCAAGCCACTCATTTTGCTAAAATTATGCCCTCAAAACCACACTGGAACACAACTGAACCGATCGCTTAGCCGAGCGGCGAGACATAAACAGTCATATTTTGTGAAAAAGCACACTCAAAACCATACGCGACTGGAAATATTTAAGATATTTGTCTTACATGTACCTTTTTGCTCCAGTGTTACCAATGCCACCAGATCCAAACATATTACTAAATATTCCCTTGTCCGTCTTTCTCTCACAGTCCAAAAGTAATGTTTATATGAAGTTTTTATTGACATCATGGCCTGATGATCGTGTCAATGGTGTGTATTTCCACAGGCTGCGTCTGCGTTTCAGAGCCTGTAAAACCATGTTTGTGTACGATGTTATGTCTGTTTACTTTCTCTGGGAAGCCAAATGATCCGTTTTCTAATTGACACGCTGAAATATTCATATAGTCGCGGAGCAAAGCCTGTGGTGTGTGTCATGCAGTGTGGGCATCCAGTAAAGCAGTTTTTTGGCCAATAAAAGTTGGAGTTCTGGCATTAAAGTAATACCAACATTGAGAGTGTTTGCAGGGTTGGTGGGGAGATCCCAGACAGCGGTTAATATCTGTACCGATAAATCTCACTTACAGGTACAATCAACTCAGTCACTTCATAACACTTGAATTTAGATGTGCTCCAATTTTGAATTGTTTAGATGATGTCACGAAAAAATAAATAGGTTACATTTCTCCATGAAGTCAAAATATCTTTACTTTTTTCTTTGATTTAGTGCTTTAGCCTTTAGATTTTACTGTAATTATGTGGGGGGTTTTTTTTAGGCTCTAACATTGAAATAAATACCATAATAATCATGAAGAGGTTTATGGGTCTTCGTCCTGCTACTAAAATAATCTGAAACCTTTAATGAGGGTAGTTTTCCTATTAATAGATTCACTTTGCTCTTCTTTGTGTGCCCGTCACCGTTCACAAGCAGACACTGAAGACATGATTTTATGACTTGAGGATGAACGTTTATTAGCTTCCTGCCTCAATAGTTCATCTCATTGGTTACAGTGTACAGAGATAAAGAGTAATATCCAACAGACAAGTACTAATACAAGGAACCTATCCTCTTTTTGTCAGGACATAGTAGAAATGTTTGTTTAAAAGTTGAATGTATAAAGTATGGGTTTCTAGAGGTAGTGAGAGATAATGTGATGCCATTGTTGTGATTGAAAAATGAGAAAATAAAATGAAATAGTTTATTTTTGTTATGGAAACTTTATATCTCGCAAATCTGACTTTATATCTCGCAATTCTGACTTTATATCTCGCAATTCTGACTTTATATCTCACAATTCTGACTTTATGTCTTGCAATTCTGACTTTATATCTCGCAAATCTGACTTTATATCTCACAATTCTGACTTTATTACTCGCAATTCTGACTTTATAACTCGCAATTCTGACTTTATATCTCACAATTCTGACTTTATGTCTCGCAATTCTGACTTTATGTCTCGCAATTCTGACTTTATATCTCACAATTCTGACTTTATATCTCACAATTCTGACTTTATATCTCACAATTCTGGCTTTATAACTCACAATTCTGACTTTATATCTCACAATTCTGACTTTATATCTCGCAATTCTGACTTTATATCTCGCAATTCTGACTTTATATCTCGCAATTCTGACTTTATATCTCGCAAATCTGACTTTATATCTCGCAATTCTGACTTTATATCTCGCAATTCTGACTTTATAACTCACAATTCTGACTTTATATCTCGCAATTCTGGCTTTATATCTCACAATTCTGACTTTATATCTCGCAATTCTGGCTTTATATCTCGCAATTCTGACTTTATATCTCGCAATTCTGACTTTATATCTCACAATTCTGACTTTATATCTCGCAATTCTGACTTTATATCTCGCAATTCTGACTTTATATCTCGCAATTCTGGCTTTATATCTCACAATTCTGACTTTATATCTCGCAATTCTGGCTTTATAACTCACAATTCTGACTTTATATCTCACAATTCTGACTTTATGTCTCGCAATTCTGACTTTATATCTCGCAAATCTGACTTTATATCTCACAATTCTGACTTTATTACTCGCAATTCTGACTTTATAACTCGCAATTCTGACTTTATATCTCACAATTCTGACTTTATGTCTCGCAATTCTGACTTTATGTCTCGCAATTCTGACTTTATATCTCACAATTCTGACTTTATAACTCACAATTCTGACTTTATATCTCACAATTCTGACTTTATATCTCGCAATTCTGACTTTATATCTCACAATTCTGACTTTATATCTCACAATTCTGGCTTTATATCTCGCAATTCTGACTTTATATCTCGCAATTCTGACTTTATATCTCGCAATTCTGACTTTATATCTCGCAATTCTGACTTTATATCTCGCAATTCTGACTTTATATCTCACAATTCTGGCTTTATAACTCGCAATTCTGACTTTATATCTCACAATTCTGGCTTTATATCTCGCAATTCTGGCTTTATATCTCGCAATTCTGACTTTATATCTCGCAATTCTGACTTTATATCTCGCAATTCTGACTTTATATCTCGCAATTCTGACTTTATATCTCGCAATTCTGACTTTATATCTCACAATTCTGACTTTATATCTCGCAAATCTGACTTTATATCTCACAATTCTGACTTTATATCTCGCAATTCTGACTTTATATCTCACAATTCTGACTTTATATCTCGCAAATCTGACTTTATATCTCACAATTCTGACTTTATATCTCGCAATTCTGACTTTATATCTCACAATTCTGACTTTATATCTCGCAATTCTGGCTTTATAACTCGCAATTCTGACTTTATATCTCGCAATTCTGACTTTATATCTCGCAATTCTGACTTTATATCTCGCAATTCTGACTTTATATCTCGCAAATCTGACTTTATATCTCGCAATTCTGACTTTATATCTCACAATTCTGACTTTATATCTCGCAAATCTGACTTTATATCTCACAATTCTGACTTTATATCTCGCAATTCTGACTTTATATCTCACAATTCTGACTTTATATCTCGCAATTCTGACTTTATATCTCACAAATCTGACTTTATATCTCGCAATTCTGGCTTTATATCTCACAATTCTGACTTTATATCTCGCAATTCTGGCTTTATAACTCACAATTCTGACTTTATATCTCACAATTCTGACTTTATGTCTCGCAATTCTGACTTTATATCTCGCAAATCTGACTTTATATCTCACAATTCTGACTTTATTACTCGCAATTCTGACTTTATAACTCGCAATTCTGACTTTATATCTCACAATTCTGACTTTATGTCTCGCAATTCTGACTTTATGTCTCGCAATTCTGACTTTATATCTCACAATTCTGACTTTATATCTCACAATTCTGACTTTATATCTCACAATTCTGGCTTTATAACTCACAATTCTGACTTTATATCTCACAATTCTGACTTTATATCTCGCAATTCTGACTTTATATCTCACAATTCTGACTTTATATCTCACAATATATCTCACTTTATATCTCACAATTCTGGCTTTATATCTCGCAATTCTGGCTTTATATCTCGCAATTCTGACTTTATATCTCGCAATTCTGACTTTATATCTCGCAATTCTGACTTTATATCTCGCAATTCTGACTTTATATCTCACAATTCTGACTTTATATCTCGCAAATCTGACTTTATATCTCACAATTCTGACTTTATATCTCGCAATTCTGACTTTATATCTCACAATTCTGACTTTATATCTCGCAAATCTGACTTTATATCTCACAATTCTGACTTTATATCTCGCAATTCTGACTTTATATCTCACAATTCTGACTTTATATCTCGCAATTCTGGCTTTATAACTCGCAATTCTGACTTTATATCTCGCAATTCTGACTTTATATCTCGCAATTCTGACTTTATATCTCGCAATTCTGACTTTATATCTCGCAAATCTGACTTTATATCTCGCAATTCTGACTTTATATCTCACAATTCTGACTTTATATCTCGCAAATCTGACTTTATATCTCACAATTCTGACTTTATATCTCGCAATTCTGACTTTATATCTCACAATTCTGACTTTATAACTCGCAATTCTGACTTTATAACTCGCAATTCTGACTTTATAACTCACAAATTTTGACTTTATATCTTGCAATTCTGACTTTATAACTCACAATCCTGACTTTATATCTCGCAATTCTGACTTTATATCTCACAATTCTGGCTTTATAACTCGCAATTCTGACTTTATATCTCACAATTCTGGCTTTATATCTCGCAATTCTGGCTTTATATCTCGCAATTCTGACTTTATATCTCGCAATTCTGACTTTATATCTCGCAATTCTGACTTTATATCTCGCAATTCTGACTTTATATCTCGCAATTCTGACTTTATATCTCACAATTCTGACTTTATATCTCGCAAATCTGACTTTATATCTCACAATTCTGACTTTATATCTCGCAATTCTGACTTTATATCTCACAATTCTGACTTTATTACTCGCAATTCTGACTTTATAACTCGCAATTCTGACTTTATATCTCACAATTCTGACTTTATGTCTCGCAATTCTGACTTTATGTCTCGCAATTCTGACTTTATATCTCACAATTCTGACTTTATATCTCACAATTCTGACTTTATATCTCACAATTCTGGCTTTATAACTCACAATTCTGACTTTATATCTCACAATTCTGACTTTATATCTCGCAATTCTGACTTTATATCTCACAATTCTGACTTTATATCTCACAATATATCTCACTTTATATCTCACAATTCTGGCTTTATATCTCGCAATTCTGGCTTTATATCTCGCAATTCTGACTTTATATCTCGCAATTCTGACTTTATATCTCGCAATTCTGACTTTATATCTCGCAATTCTGACTTTATATCTCACAATTCTGACTTTATATCTCGCAAATCTGACTTTATATCTCACAATTCTGACTTTATATCTCGCAATTCTGACTTTATATCTCACAATTCTGACTTTATATCTCGCAAATCTGACTTTATATCTCACAATTCTGACTTTATATCTCGCAATTCTGACTTTATATCTCACAATTCTGACTTTATATCTCGCAATTCTGGCTTTATAACTCGCAATTCTGACTTTATATCTCGCAATTCTGACTTTATATCTCGCAATTCTGACTTTATATCTCGCAATTCTGACTTTATATCTCGCAAATCTGACTTTATATCTCGCAATTCTGACTTTATATCTCACAATTCTGACTTTATATCTCGCAAATCTGACTTTATATCTCACAATTCTGACTTTATATCTCGCAATTCTGACTTTATATCTCACAATTCTGACTTTATAACTCGCAATTCTGACTTTATAACTCGCAATTCTGACTTTATAACTCACAAATTTTGACTTTATATCTTGCAATTCTGACTTTATAACTCACAATCCTGACTTTATATCTCGCAATTCTGACTTTATATCTCGCAATTCTGACTTTTTAACTCGCAATTCTGACTTTATAACTCACAATTCTGACTTTATATCTCCCAATTCTGACTTTATATCTCACAATTCTGCCTTTATATCTCGCAATTCTGACTTTATATCTCACAAATCTGACTTTATATCTCACAATTCTGACTTTATATCTCGCAAATCTGACTTTATATCTCACAATTCTGACTTTATATCTTGCAATTCTGACTTTATAACTCACAATCCTGACTTTATATCTCGCAATTCTGACTTTATATCTCGCAATTCTGACTTTTTAACTCGCAATTCTGACTTTATAACTCACAATTCTGACTTTATATCTCCCAATTCTGACTTTATATCTCGCAATTCTGGCTTTATATCTCGCAATTCTGACTTTATATCTCGCAATTCTGACTTTATATCTCGCAATTCTAACTTTATAACTCACAATTTTGACTTTATATCTCGCAATTCTGACTTTATATCTCGCAATTCTGACTTTATATCTCACAATTCTGACTTTATAACTCACAATTCTGACTTTATAACTCGCAATTCTGACTTTATAACTCACAATTTTGACTTTATATCTCGCAATTCTAACTTTATAACTCACAATTCTGACTTTATATCTCCCAATTCTGACTTTATAACTCGCAATTCTGAGAAACAAAAGTCTGAATTGCGAGATGTAAACTCATTGCGAGATGTAATTTACACTTATCTTTTAAAATGTTTGATTCCATACATCTCTGATTAATTAGAAAGTGGAAATATGACTATTTCCCTAATCTAATAGCAGATTGGCACACGTTTGCTCCTGTGTGAATTGTGCTCATGCATTTAATTTGAACTTTGCTATCATGTTATTTCAGGTCCAAATCTGCTTAAAGCGAGGAAGTGTTCAATTATTTTATTCCAGGGTTCTCCTCTGGCCTTATAAAAAGTGGTATTATGTTAACACTGAACTTGTTGAAAACAAAAGGGTCACACATTGTTCTGTTTGGAACGTAATGCCAATGTAATTCATCTCCTCACATGTCGATGAGTGAACGGCTGAAATAGAAATGCGAAAAGAATCTAGTAAAACAATAGAGGGCGAGCATTTTTCTCCTGACTCAGGAAATGCAAGAGAATAACCATGACCTTGTACATGGCAGCATTTCGCTTGTGCCATATCCGTATGACCTCACCCTACTCGCTCGTTTTCCATGTTCAGGTTGCCTGAGACTCATTTTATTTTGTTTTTCATTAAATCTCTCAATTACACACACATGTTTCAGAAAACCGTTATTGGCATCTGTCACCTCTGTCATGCGCCTGGTATATGCTGCAGTCATGCACTTGAGCAGGGTGCATTCTGGGTAAGGCTCTCCGTGGTGAATTGTGAAGTGGTTAATAACTAATATTCACTGTTATTTTTGCAGCCAGGCTGCTTTCCTTAATTGTTTTTTACAGTTGGATTGGGAATATTGATTTATTTTCTCTGTCTACACTAATTGTGTACAAGCTTTGGATGGAAACCTAGCAGTAGCATTTTATCAACTGTATCATAGTAATTAGATGTCAAAGATTAGGCACAGATTCAGGGTGAAAGATTAGCATTTAAAGAGGAAAAGTTAAAGATTCAAAATGTGGACTAGCACAGTAGATAATCAAGGAGTTTGTTCGCTTATTATTCTGGTGTTAGTCGACATTGTAGAGTTAATTATATCCTGGAATAATTTTATGCAACGGTACTTTGCAAGCACATATACAAAGTGAAAACAGAAATGAGGACTTCTATAAATCAGGATAAATAATTGGAGCATGTGATTTACTGGGTTGCAATTCATTCAGGGGGCCTTTAGACAACACTGTTTTCGGCCCCACTTTATATTAGGTGGCCTTAACTACTATGTACTTACATCAAAAAATAAGTACAATGTACTTACTGTGTTCAAATTGTATTGCAAAACACTTTTGCTGATATTGAGGTGGGATACGGGTAGAGTTAGGGACAGGTGTGGTGGTATGGGTAAGTTTAAGGGTAGGGTTAGGTGTAAGGAAAGTGTCAACTGTGTAATTACAAATGTACCTACAGCAATTAATTACAGACGTAATTACATGCAGGTATTTTTTTTATATAAGTACAATGTAAAAACATGAATGTACACAATAAATTCATTGTATCAAATTATTAATTGAAATGTTAGTACATAGTAGTTAAGGCCACCTAATATAAAGTGGGTCCCTGTTTTCAACTAAAAACTTTTTATGCATTTTGGTCATTCTTTTACACAACAATGGTGTTTTTGGGGCCTGAAAATGCAAACAGATTTACTAAACAAGGCAAATTAGCATGAGAGCCCAATTTCACAAAAACTCTGATGGGATTATTAGCGTCTGGTAGTGTCTGGGTGTTAAATAATGGCGCAAATATCAGTAAATTGATGAGCGAAAATCTTAGTAAATCAGCTTGCGTGATTCATTTAAATACTGTCCTCCCATAAATTTTGCATCTAAAAGGGAAACGCCCACAAATGCAAATGCAATACATTTTTCGTTGTGTGTCTTTTGTGAATCCTGACAGTAGTTTTTTAACACCAAAAGAGGGTTTGTGCTGGTGCAAGCTGTTAGTAAATCTGGCCCTAAGTCTTGGCCCATTAGGTTTTTGCTTAAAACTGCCAATGGGGTAAGAAAAGTAATCTTGTATTTGAGTATTTGTCTGACCCCATTGGCATATAATTTTTTGTTGTTTTAAGCTTAAACTCTCTTAATTTTGATACTTTTATAACTTTATAAGATATAATTACTGGCTTCGGTAATGGCCATACACAAGTCTAGTGACCTCTGACCCCTGCGCATGTCGTAAGTTGTATGCGTAGTGTAATGCCACGTTCCAGGCAACCCATAACCCGTGTTTTTCCAACTTGCTAACCGTGAAAGTGCACTGGAACGGCAGTCAAACCCGTGACTTCCCACCTGTGAACTCGTACTAGATCGATGTACTCCCAGTTACGCGCTCTGACGTCACAAGCCCGCGAAGCAACAATGGCAGCCCCTACGGATGCTGTGTTTATGAAAGTTGTACATTAAAAACCAAATTGTTTATTAAAAGAAATTGCTGTAACGTTATTTATCCGCAAAAGTTATGCATTATCAGCAGCTTTTCTAGCGTTTGCTAGTTTTCAGGCCATTGAGTGCAAGAATAAATGAATACCAAATACATTTCCAACTATACAAATAACTTAAAACAAAAGGTATAACAGCTTCTCTTGCCTTATGCGCTTTTTCTCCTCCGTTTCCCTCAAATAAGCAAGGAGTAAGCACCTCAATTATTGTAAATGGGCATAAGCCCTGTACGGTTCACCATTCTTTGTTTACATTTAGCTACCATTTGAAATACAGTTTGGTGTGACTTTGCCTGGAACGCTACAAAGTCTTGAGTCGTGGTTTGAAGTCGTAACTTACGGGCTCAAAAACCTGCCTGGAACGCAGCATAAGCTTCGGTGAGAGTAGACACCTCTCACGGTTCAAACAAATAGGGCTGGGCAACAAACTCAAGCTCCTCTGGCATTTTATACCGCTATTTTGCCTGTTATGTGCTATGTATAAAATATGTTACTTCGCACACTCTTCATATCACAGTCCTGCAAAGATGACACAAAATGTACTCGCAATTGCTGTCTTGTGGCAAAACATGACAGCAGTTGCATTTTAGACCAAACATATAATGGTGAGTGAGTGCGACCTGGATGCATCAGTGAAAGGTGAGATATTTTACTTAATAAAATTATCCTGCCAGAAGAATTGTGTCATAACCTGATAATGTCTTCTGTCTGTCATCTCAGTGAGGTTTAACACATGCACAGTAAGGTGAATTTAGCATTTTCCGACGTTTCAGTGTGGACAAGAAACCTTTGGAAAACACTTGATAACGCTAGTGTGGACGGAGAGCATTTTCAAATGAAAACACTGTTTTCAAATGTATCCGGATTAACCCCCTCGAGTCAGCGGTCGCGCCGGCGCAATCGGCTCTCTTTTTTTCTTATCAGTGCCAAAGAGACTCAAATAACTCTGTCGTTTTTTATCATTCAGGCAAGTGTTATACATAATTTTAATCTGTTAAGTTTCTATAATTTTTTTGTGTACAGTCACAATAAAAACAAAATGTTTTGCTTTTTGCAAAACAAAGAAAACACACATGATGCGCGATCTGCAGCGTCTCTCTCAAAGACGTTCATTCAGATAGTCTTCAGAAAAGGATCTCTAGCTTAGTGAATACTTGTCTCACAAACATGAGACATATGTCTAAAGAAACGCTGATATGTCAGGTTTTAAACAATGTAAACAAAATCGAAAACGTCTCGGTTACGTATGTAACCCTCGTTCCCTGAGGAGGGAACGGAGACGTAACGTTAGTGACTAACGAATGGGGGTTTCGCTTAGAAGCCAATTACCTTCGAGAATTTAACAGCGCCAAATGGCAGTGCCAATGCCATGGGCATGCGGAATTTGTATGCGTAACTCCGCCCCACCTCGTGGGTATATAAGGAAGTACGCTGGCAACATGGCATTATGTTACTGCTGCGGAGCCAAGACTGAACTCCGCGTTCCAGCAGCACAGCGGAGGTGGCAAAGGGACGTTATGTCTCCGTTCCCTCCTCAGGGAACGAGGGTTACATACGTAACCGAGACGTTCCCTTTCGTTCAGTCACTACGACGTAACGTTAGTGACTAACGAATGGGGGTCCCAATATAACAACGCCACTCTGCTGTCTTCCAGTGCCCTGCGTAAGTGTGAGTACCCTGTCGTAAGACTAGTACGGACGAAGGACTCCCACTTATCACAGGATTACCAAGGTACACTGGGAAGCATATTCCAGTGGAGATATGCTAAAATGCCTACCCGTGGGGAGGACTTAGAGAATACACATATGACCTGCTAAGGGCTGCATATGGAAGAACTCTAGGGTACCAGCCAGAGGGTGGGTGGAAATACTCGTGTGGGGGTCGCCGGAGGGGAACCATGCACACTGGGCACCTGGCCGGACATGAGGGTCTGGGCTCGAAAGGGCAGACTGAACTGATGTCGGCGTCAACAGTGCTGGAGGAACTCAGGGCTCTCGGGGAAGCTCACCTGAGGAGAAAATCGCACGTATCCAGTCCGTGGAGTGGAATGGCGAGCAAGCGAAGACACCTGAGCCTGGTCTATTACCGGCCACTAGTAGAGGCGAGTACATAGTCGGACACTGGCTCCCCTCGGAGATTGTAGAATCTGGCGAATGTGTTCGGTGTCCCCCAGCCTGCAGCTCTGCAGATGTCTGTTAGCGAGGCGCCATGCGCTAAAGCCCAAGAGGAGGCCACACTCCGGGTGGAGTGGGCCCTAACCCCAAGGGGACATGGTCGACCTTGCTCCTGGTAAGCCAAAACAATGGTGTCCACTATCCAATGAGACAACCTCTGCTTTGAGAGAGCTCTTCCCTTCTTCTCTCCACCATAACAGACAAAGAGCTGGTCTGAGGTCCTGAAACACTGCGTGCTGTCTACGTAAGCGCAGAGAGCGCGTACTGGACAGAGCAATGCCAAGGCTGGGTCTGCCTCCTCCAAAGGCAGCGCTTCCAGGTTCACCACCTGGTCTCGGAACGGAGTGGTGGGAACCTTGGGCACATATACCACTGAGAGTTAGCCGGTCCGAATTCCAGGCACGCTTCGTCAACCGAAAATGCCTGCAGGTCCCCGACCCTCTTAACTGAGGCCAATGCGGTCAGCAGAGCCATCTTCATCGACAGAAACTTAATATCAACCAACCGCAAAGGCTCAAAGGGAGGCCTCTGCAGAGCACTTAGAACTACTGAGAGGTCCCAAGAGAGGAACGAGAGGAGAGCGAGGAGGATTCAGTCTCCTCGCTCCCCTCAGGAACCTGATGATCAGGTCGTGCTGACTTACCTTTTTGTCCCCCAAGAGATCGTGGTGGCCAGATATTGCGGCCATATACACTTTGAGGGTGGAGGGAGACAGCCTTCGCCCCAACCCCTCTTGGAGGAACGAAAGCACAGACCCGATCGGGCATTTCCAGGGGTCTTCTTGGCGGGAAGAACACCAGGTGACAAAGAGGTTCCACTTCAACGCATAGGCATGCCGAGTGGACTCTGCCCTAGCGGAAGTGATAGTAGCGACCACCGCAGGTGGTAGACTACTCAAACCTGCCGCGTCCCATCCAGAAGCCACACGTGGAGCTTCCAGAATGCGGGACGCGGGTGCCAAAGGGTGCCCCGTCTCTGAGTGAGGAGGTCCGGTCTCAGAGGAATAGGCCAGGGAGGGGCTGTCGCAAGGAGTAGCAGTTCTGAGAACCAGGGCTGGCCGTGCCAATACGGGGCGACCAACATGACCTGCTCCTTGTCCTCCCTGATCTTGCACAGTACCTGTGCCAGAAGGCTCACTGGGGGGAACGCATATTTGCGTAGGCCCCGCGGCCAGCTGTGCACCAGTGCATCCGTGCCGAGCGTGCCCTCGGTCAGGGAAAAATACAGGGTGCAATGGGAAGAGTCGTGGGAGGCAAACAGATCTATCTGTGCGTCGCCGAACCGTTCCCATATCAGCTGGACCGTCTGGGGATGGAGTCTCCATTCTCCAGGAAGTGGCTGAAACCGTGAGAGCTCGAGAGCTGCACGGTTCAGTTCTCCCGGGATGTGGACAGCACGAAGGGACCTCAGGTGCTTCTGACTCCATAAGACGAGATGGCGGGCGAGTTGAGACATATGGCGGGAGCGTAGACCGCCCTGGTGGTTGATGTACGCTACTGTGGCCGTGTTGTCTGTCCAGACTAGTACATGTTGACCCTTCAGCAACGCTAGGAAGCGGTGCAGGGCGAACCGTACTGCCAGCAACTCGAGGCAATTGACATGCAGAAGGCGCTGGGTCCTGTCCCTGTCCTTGTCCATTGCACATGGTACCCCAGCCCGTGGAAGAGGCATCTGTTGATACAACAACATGCCTGGAAACTCGTTCTAAGGACACTCCTGTCCATAGAAAACTGAGGTTCGACCATGGGATGAGCTTCTGTAAGCAGGAAGTACCCAGAGCGTGCCAGACCACCATGCCCATCTCGGGACTCGATTGCATAGCCAATGCTGAAGCGGTCTCATATGTAGCAATCCAAGCGACGTCACTGCGGCTGCAGATGCCATATGCCCCAGGAGCCTCTGAAATAGTTTCAGTGGAACCGCACTCTCGCTCTCGATTTGACAGAGGCAAGTCAGCAGAGACTGCGCGTGCTCGCTCGTAACCTGCGCACACATGGCAACCGAGTCGATATCCATGTGATACGTTGACCGACATTGAATTATCCTCTGGAGCGGCAATCGAGATGCGTGGGGGGCCGGAGCAGGCCCCGCGATCTCCATCTGGACACTCAGGGGTTGCGGAGCGCTAGAGGGGGGTGTGGCCCGAGGCATGAGCGTTGGGGCTTTGTTCCACACCGTCACCCTCAGGTCACCCTGACCACCAGCCAAAGTACCGCCTCTCATGGAGACGGTAGATTGGGGTGTGGTAGAGGGGACTCTCACTTCTTTACGAAGATCCTCGAGTCTCGACCGCAGCACCGCGATGGTCATGTTCCCGCAGTGGGAACATGACGCATCCACAAACGCTGCTTGAGCATGCTGAATGCCCAAGCATACCAAGCAGTGATTGTGCCCATCGAAAGATGAAAGCAACCGGCCACACCCAGAAGTACACAGGCGAGACATCCTGAAAAGGACGTGCCACGTGCAAGCTCTTTTGTGAGAGGAAGCAGGCAGTATGCGATCGCTGGAACGCGCCGTAGACACCAATGCCTCTGGAAAGCTGCTCGTCTCGAAGGCTGACAAAGACTCAGTTAGCAGGCTTGAAGGAGTGGTGAGATACTCTTGGCTCCAAAGCAGAAACATAATGCGATGTTGCCAGCGTACTTCCTTATATACCCACGAGGTGGGGCGGAGTTACGCATGCAAATTCCGCATGCCCATGGCATTGGCACTGCCATTGGGTGCTGTTAAATTCTCGAAGGTAATTGGCTTCTAAGCGAAACCCCCATTCGTTAGTCACTAACGTTACGTCGTAGTGACTGAAAGAAAGGGAACAAATATTCTGTGTTTATGTAATCTGTTTGAAAAGCGATACATGTCGGTCACCCACGATCCACTTCATTATCTGCTAATGCGGCCACGCCGACGGATCGCGCGCTCTATTGAGATTCAAATACTGACGATCCCCGCATCAACGCCCACATCAACTCATACAAACACATCTAGTGAAGCGTAGCCTCGTTTTAGATTTACAGCCGTTACCGGAAGCCAGTGATTCTAGTTTATAAAGTTATAAATATGGACATTTATCTTATATAAAAATGCATCACCTAGCTCAGAAGGCCTTTATTAACCCCCTGGAGCTGTATAACTCCAATTGTGTTTGAGTTAAGGAAGAAAGTCATATATACCTAGGACGAGGGTGAGTAAATTATGGGATAGTTTAAATGTTTGGATGAAATAACCCTTTAAGCGGTTGCTGGCTAGGTGGTGTAACTCCATTCAAAAACCATTCAAATTGACCAACATAACTAGCTTGACCAGGCTGGTTGCACACAATAACATCTACACACCGGAGTCCTACATGACTCGCTCTGACTCGCACCTTGTAAATTACATGGTCATTTCGGCTCCCAGAGACAATGGCTTCTTAATTTAGGAGGACCTGGCTGATAAGCTCTGGAAGGTAGAAATTACCCAGCAGAATCTCATTTGAAATGTGAGCATGAAAGAAGACAAGGGTCTGGGTATCTTTGTCTAGCCTCTTCGGCTGAAGAAAATGTATGTTCAGCAGAAGTACTCCCTCCACTGTAGAGACCGTCAAGTTTTGAATGTCTTCCTCTCTGTAACGACGTTATTCAGTAGCACGTCATTTGCTGCCAGTGACATTTTCTTTGAAGTCATAAAGGCTGGCACAGTCATAAAAGCGCTGAGAGTGACAATTTTCAGCATGCCCGGTGAATTATATCTTTTATTTAAGGTCTCGATTAACTGGTGTCACATTTTTCCCTGAACTAATCAATTTTCATGATACGAGCCACATATAATTCTGGAAAATGTTGGAGTCCCTCTTGCACACCGCTGCCAGTCATGGGACAGAACCAAAGTGGGGTTATTTTCCATAGTGGCATTTGAGATACTGTTCCACTGTAATATAAAATCACTAGTACGTTTGGTTTGGAAGCGTCTGTGGTGGCCCATAGAAACAGCCAATGCAATACAAAAACGCTCTCATTAAGTTCATGGGCCTGGTCCCTAAATAAAGATTTTTTTATCTTTGTTTGTCTTTACACTTTCTTTGCCAGTTCCTGTGTCACCCATTAATGGCAGTTCATTAGTATATGGACTTGATTTTAAAAGCCAGTTGGTCAGTTGAGGCAGAGAATATGCAGCATAAAGGCCGGTGGATTGGGTAGCTGGCAAATTTACAATTTTTCCTTATGTTTTCCTTATCGTCCATCTGTCTGTTTTGCAATGTTAAAATTTACTCCAACGTTTTAATTCTTTGCATTGAGCCAAGAGTTGAATCTATGACGACCAAGGCTTTTGTTATACAGTTTTTAGTATTCTTGTGTGCAAATGGAGGGATCAGAATGATTGTGTTTTACATTCATTATGCAAAGGGTATCTGATTAAATTAGCAGGAGAGCCTGTTTCTAAAGCTTCACGTGGCAAAAGACTTGCCAATATGTTGCATGTATGAAAATTCATTGTAATTTGACAAACAAGTACAGTTAAAGCAATTGTGAAAAGTCAAAATAGTATTTCCAAGACTGATATTGCAAATAATTAATCTCCATTCAAATGTATTTATGTTCTGCTTTTCACAATATAATTGTTCCAATTGCAGAATAATAGAACAGAATGGCGGAATAAAAAGGTGTCAGATGCTCCATTTCTGTGTGTGGAGAAAAAATAGTAATATTAATTTATGTTAAATGATTCATGGTCCTTGTGGAACCAATCTTGGCTCTGGATCCGGAAGGCGATTGCTAATTTGTGACCTCTGGTTTAGCTGGTCAACTGATCTCAACAATAAAAATGTCCCGTTTCAAATAAATCCTCACGCATGATTCTTGTTCACAGCTGTAGCATATTCTAACGTGAGAACCAGTATGAAGATGAAGATCATTAATGACACTGTAAATGAGCTTCCAAAATTAACAACACACAGAAGAGGCCGTATTTCACGTGTTTCGACTCTTCAGTGAAACCTTCTGACGTTTTTTCCAATTGCCAACGGCAGAGAATCACTTCAAATAAAGTACAGAGACAGTAAGTACCTTTCATTAAATCAGGGACTTTAAGCTTGAAGAGTCTCAGACTCTCTGAAATGCATTTCTGAGTTAATAAGTCCGTCTTGGTAAAAGTTATGACGTCGTCTGATATGATCAACCATGAAGTACATTACAAAGGTAATGTGAGTGCAGGAACGGGCTCTCTGAGCAGAGTGTATATTTTCATTATCAAAAACATTGAGCCATTTATCCCAAGAAGTCAGAATAATCATTAATAGGCCGGAATTTATGATGCCAGATCCTCAACTAATGTGAAAGACTCCAGGTGTTACTAATAGCTGTACGGAAATGTGTGCCGGGGTCTACGGCTAAAACGGAGGTAATAGAGGCGCTCTTAATCTCCGCAGATGAAGAGCCATTTCACTGACACGTTGATTGGATTTTGAGGACCTTAACCGAGGACTATGGGAAAGCGTGTTTAAATGGCGATGAATGGGGTGACTTTTAAAGTCATGTGTTTTTTTGCACTTAGAAAAGCAATAAACCTACTTTTAAAATTATTTAGTGTTGTAGGAAGTGTAGCCTGGCAGTGGAGCTTATGTTAATAACGACTGAAGTGCAAATCCAACTTGGTTCCTGGTGTCCACCAAGGATGGTGTTTTCACTCCTAAACGATCCTATCTATCTCTCTATCTATCTATCTATCTCTCTATCCATCCATCCACCCACCCACCCACCCACCCACCCATCCATCCATCCATCCATCCATCCATCCATCCATCCATCCATCCATCTAATGTCTGTCTTTGTTGCCAATGTTTTTTTAATGAATTAATTTGGTTTTGTGAATGATTCAATGAATTCACTCATAAAGGAAGTCCCATCCATTCATCCATCCATCAAAAATGTTTTTTAAATGAATCTTTTTGGTTTTGTTATCGATTAAATTAATTCACTTATAAATTCACTTTATAATTCAACTTATAAAAAATATTCACATATGGTATGAAGTACCATCCCTTCATTAATCCATCCATCCATCCATCCATCCATCCATCCATCTGTCTCATTCTGTTCCTAACATTATTTAGTGTTTTTGAACTAATCAGTTCAGTTGTGGAAATGATTCAGTGATTCACTCATGATTTTTTTTTTATGAATCAATTTGGTTTTGTGAATAATTAAATTAATTCACTCATAAAGGAAGTCCCATCCATCCATCCATCCATCCATCTATCCGTCTGTCTCGTTTGGTTCCTAAAATGAATCAGTGTTTTTGAACTAATCAATCCAGTTGCGGGAATGATTCAGTGATTCACTGATGAAAACAGTCACCTGTTCATTTCTTAAATTAATACACCTATTTTTTAATTAATCAATTTGGTTTTGTGAATGATTCAATTAATTCACTAAAAGAGAAAGTCACTTGTTTAGTTCCTGGATGAAATCAATGTTGTTGAACATATTAATTCAGTAATGAATTAGTGACTCGCTCATAAAAAAAGTCACTTGTTGGCCCTGGCGTTATTAGCCTGTGTAAGCTACAGAAAAGCTCACTGATAATCTCCATCATTAATGCACAGACTGTTTGTAATTACTCAGAGTCTATATAAAGAGAATCAGTTTTATTCGTTGTATGTTCGAAGCGAACAAATGATTCAGAATCCATCAGATGCCACTCGATCCTGTAGAAGGGATCCTTCTATCAGTTCAACATAAATCATTTCTCAATGAGTATTAAATTAACAAAATGGTATGTTATTGTAAAAATCCATTCATGATATGAGCTGTGTGTTGTAGGTATGAATCATAACTGAAGCACATGGGTGCACAGACTCTGTAAAGCATTGATTACTTCTCCACTTGACAAGAGGTCACATTGAATTCACACTCACATAATTAGATAATTATCCAGCGTATTATTTATTTCTTGTTGAGTAAGAGTTCGAAAAGGTGTGGATTGATCAATGTAGGTCACCAATATTAGTTTGGTGTCAAATGAATCAAGTGTATCAAAAAGGGCTGTTGTAGTCTGCTTCGATTAACATGTCAAGTTCACATGCTTGACTACCTCCGTACTTGACCGAGTTAATAATCAGTACTGGTTTTGTGACCTTTGGCCATTTTAAATAGAATCGTTAGGTCGGAAGACATGGTTTCTGTTCAGGGAATTGTTCCATTCTATTATTTGCTAATGTTTAACAAAAATGAAGACAAACTAACATTTAGTTGCTTTGCTAAACCATGACAATTGAGCTGCTTCTCTTGTATCCCACAGAAAAAACAACAACAGCAGCTGCATTTGGGTTTGGACTGACATGAGGGTGAGTAAATAATGAGAATCTCTTTTCTAAAGTGTGAGATATGACTGTAAAGCACCAACCGTGCCTCAAAACAACTGAAACCTTTTGAGAGTACCACCGTCGTTGCAACAAACTTAATGACCCAACAACAAAGGCCTTGGATATTAGGATGAGGCGGATGGATCTTGTGCACCTGTGGCTGGAGAACCATCATGAGTCGTAATCAGAACTTCTCTGTGAGGAAAGTCACGGGGACAGTTTTGGAAAGCTTGAAGTAGATGAAAGGGAACACAGCGGTTCAGGATCAAACGCCTGGGCTCTAGTCTCTGTCTGTGTTTGTACTAGGAATGCATATATACTGCATAGCATTTAGATCTGGAGCCTTTGTAGAGTTCGAGGCCACAGACGCGACTCTTATTATGCACTAGTGCAGCAACAAACCTGCCCCTTCTTCCGACCGCCTCTAATCCTCAAAGGCGAAGCAAAGACCAAAGGCAAATTCAAATAAAAACAGACACGGCAGAGAAGCGTACAGCAGCACACATTGTTTGTGTTCATAATACATTAAATGTCATGCCTGTATAGATGATGGGATTGTGGGTAATTGATCCGAATGAATTTCTATTTAATCAGTGCTCGAAGTGGAAGAAAATAATACATCTTTAAAAGGAAAAATTACTATAAAATAGATTAATCATATTGTCATCACGTTTGAAATACCATAATAGAAAATCTATCTATCTATCTATCTATCTATCTATCTATCTATCTATCTATCTATCTATCTATCTATCTATCTATCTATCTATCTATCTATCTATCTATCTATCTATCTATCTATCTATCTATCTATCTATCTATCTATCTATCTATCTATCTATCTATCTATCTATCTATCTATCTATCTATCTATCTGTCTGTCTGTCTGTCTGTCTGTCTGTCTGTCTGTCCATCTGTCCTTCCGTCCGTCCATCCATCCATCCATCCATCCATCCATCCATCCATCCATCCATCCATCCATCCATCCATCCATCCATCCATCCATCCATCCATCCATCCATCCATCGTCTATCTGTCTGTCCGTCTGTCCGTCCGTCCGTCCGTCTGTCTGTCTGTCCGTCCATTCTTTCAATCCATCCATCCATCCATCCATCCATCCATCCATCCATCCATCCATCCATCCATTCCTTCCATCATATCTATCTATCTATCTATCTATCTATCTATCTATCTATCTATCTATCTATCTATCTATCTATCTATCTATCTATCTATCTATCTATCTATCTATCTATCTATCTATCTATCTATCTATCTATCTATCTATCTATCTATCTATCTATCTAATGTCTGTCTGTCTGTCTGTCTGTCTGTCTGTCTGTCTGTCTGACTGTCTGTCTGTCTGTCCGTCCGTCCGTCCGTCCGTCCGTCCGTCCATCCATCCATCCATCCATCCATCCATCCATCCATCCATCCATCCATCTATCTATCTATCTATCTATCTATCTATCTATCTATCTATCTATCTATCTATCTATCTATCTATCTATCGATCTGTCTATCATTTGTGAATGATTCAACGAATTCACTCATATAAAGGAATTCCTGAATGAATTAATGTTGTTGAATGAATTTATTGAGTTAATGAACCAGTGACTCTTTCATAAAGAAAAGTTTGGAATCTGTAGGATTTTTTAATGTTTTTTAAAATGTCTTATGCTCAGCAAGGCTGCATTTATTTGATCAAAAACACAGTAAAAAAGTAATATTTTGGAATTTTATTAGAATTTAAAATAACTGTTTTCTATTTGAATATATTTTTTAAATGTCATTTATTCCTGTGAAAGCAAATTTTTCAGCATCATTACTCCAGTCTTCAGTGTCACATGATCCATGATCCTTTGTTTTACTATTATCAATTTTGTCAACTTTATATTTGTATGGAAACTGCGCTACTTTTTTCAGGATTCTTTAATAGTTCAGAATGTTCAAACTAACAACATTTTTTTGAAATATGAATATTTTGTAACATAATTAATAACCAAGTATCTTTACTGTGTATATTCCCAGAACTAATTTCCCAGAACAGAATGCATTACCTATTTTGAATTTCTTATTAAAATTTCCTCTTCCTGTCAGTTTAATTCAAATTCAACTTAGTACACACTTAGTAGTTGAAGCAAAATTTTGCCAAACCTTGGCCAGTACGTATATGCAAGAATGATTCTCGCTACTGTGAATACTTCCTGAACTCTCCATTAAGTATTGGCTTTGTGGTTTAATCATGGTTGGTATCATTCTGTTTGAGTGTGCCATGCAAAGTGTGTCTGACAGGGTGCATTAGGTGTCTATGGAGGTATCTTCTGAGTAGACAGCCAAATTCACACCTCACTGGAGAGCAAATGAGGCCCACCTTCATTGAATCACCACTAGCATAAGCACTTGCAGTAACTTTTCTTTGCCTCCAATGCTCCGTCGTTCCAGATCGCAGTCTCTTGTCATCTTCGGGCGAGCGTGTCTGCGGAAGCAACAATGGAGGGTTTCTGTACTTCTGCGGTGTGTTAAAGATGCCCCGTCGCCATGGCAAGCCGAGCGTGGCTGCCGGCTGAAATAAATGATGCTGCGGCTTACCTGTCGGAAAGAGTGATTCGGCGCGTCGGACTGTTGCAGTCGGCGCGGTGACAGGCAGGCCCATCATGCTCTAGTAATGGGGTCAAACAGGAAGACGGGGATTTGATGCCCGGTGAGGCCACAGGGCCGTGCCCTTGTTGAGCAGTACGAGCGGCCCGATAGAGTCAGCCTGACCTGTTTATTACCGTGTTTTTCTGCTTCGCTGCAAACCAGTAATGATTGTCACACTGTTTGATTGACAGTAGCTCTCTCCCCTCGCTCGCTCACCGGATCCAACTTGAAAGTGGTTGATGGTGGGCGAATTGTGCTTGTTGACCCATTGCCATGCCCCGCCAAGGGTTCAATTTACCTCCCCTGACAGGCAAATGATAAGTTGCGGCCACACACGTTCCCAGCACCCTACCTCGCACTCAGAAAAAACACGCTACCGTCGGAGCCAGAACCAATTCGACTGACTTTAATTAGCCTGGCAGTTTTACTTGACTGAACAAGTTCAAAAAGCTAATGATGTTTACATACATGATCTACAAGTCTAAACAACACGCCTGTTTTCAATTAAGAAAAGACTAGTGCCTTGAACATCCATATTTACAACTTGAGACAACTCGGCTAAAACCAAGAGCATAAATGTTAGAATCTGCTCTAACATACATTAGCATCCAAACGTCTGGGATTTTATTCCATTTAAACTTCAACATTTGGAAATGATATAATGCTAGTGATATGGCTTGACTGAATTTTTTATTTTGCTGCAACAAAATACCATTTTTCAGTGCCACGATATATCAGTTTAAAAAGAACACAGCAGCAGTCTCGTTTTTGGCAAGACTTATAGTAAACCATAATGGTTAAAGGGGTAATTCACCAAGAACTGCACAGAAGTCCAGCACATTACATTTCCAGATGGACGTCTAATAGTGTATTTAGGTTTTTTGGGGGGACCTTGGCAATAACTCAAACTGCATAGCCATTAGGAAAGAAATTCAACAACACCATGAGTGTGTGTCGGCCTGAGAGTTTGGCTTCCAGACTTCACATTGTTCCCAGCAAGTACTTTATTATTAAGGTTACCTTTCCTGCAAATGAGATTGACAAATATGGGTCAGGCAGTTTTATTCATTCAGGAAGAGCGAAAAGCTTTTGCAGTATGAAAGGTAATATGTTCTTAATCGTAATGGCCACAGATGCTTCTGAACAAAACCTCAATGAATCAACCAGCTGGGCAAGAAGTTATTAAATTAAAGAGTCCGCTATGTAAACGTGACATTAAAACCTTAATGATTTACATAAGCCATGCCGAGCTATTTGCCATATGTAGAAATTAGGTGAAATGAAGCCCTTGGTTAAGATAGAAAGTAAAAATAATAATATTTGGGAGTGAAATATCCAGTTGCATACAGTATTTATTTCAAAATGTAAATAGGGGGAAACAAATCCAGTTCGATGTGGATATCTCTGACTTTTGGAGCTCACTTTATATATCAATATGTATCACATAGAGTTATGGTTATAAATGGCTCTTTGGAAAGCGCCACGGCCAAGGAAAACCCACCAGATCCAAAGCAAGATCACAGTGTTCTCTCTTTCTTAGATCAAAAAAGATGTCCAACATGCTGAGTTACTTTTTCTTAAAAGAAACGCCTTGGGCAAGTTCTTCTTTAAGGATCCAAAACAGACAGATGTTTCAGAATAAAATGGCCTCAGTAGTTGCTTTGCATCACCAAGTTCAGTCATTCCACAAACACACGCAACCACCTGCACAATCTTACACCTCCGTTTCAATTATGAAAGTGGGTGATTAGCAGCTGTCTGACAGGAAGGACTCCGCCAGATCTCTGTGGCTGCGAGCAGATCGCGGCGATGGATGTGTGCTAACTTGCAGAGGCACAGATGCTTGGGCCTTAAATAGCATTATATGCTAATTAATCAGTCCAGTGGCTCTCACTGTCAGTCACTCTGCTGGCACGGTGAGCCTTTGTTAGCAGTGTGCCAAGCTGATGTGGTGGTCTTTTGAGTTTTGAGCTCATCTAACATAGTATTTAGGTCTCAGGTTGAACTACATTTTATGGATTGTGGATTGAGTAGAATGGTTACAGTTACGATGGTTACAATTTTGCTTATTGCTGCTAACTTGCTAACTACTTGCCAAATAAATAAATAAATGGACATTAAATGTTGCATAATGCATTTTGTGAGACAAGAGACTGCTGAGTAATACGAAAGGCATGAAACAACCTTTTTACATCTGATTAAAACATGAGTGGTCCTGCCCATTTATGTATTGGCATTTATGTATAATGTATTGGTATTCTGGGTGGTTGCCAAGGTGTTGCTTTGCAGTTGCTAAAGGGTTCTGAATGTTTAGCACATTGATATGTGGTTGCTATGATATTGCTGAGCTGTTTAGGGTATTCTGGGTGGTTGCCAGGGTGTTGCTATGCAGTTGCTAAAGTGTTCAGAATTTTTAGAACATGTTAATGTGTTCTACATGTTTAGCATGTTGGTAGGGTGTTGCTAAGTGGGCTAGGGTGTTCTATGTGGTTATCAGGGTGTTGCTATGCAGTTGCTAAAGTGTTCTGAATGTGTAACATGTTGCTATATGGTATTAAGTGGATTAAAATGTTCTGGTTGGTTGGTCTGTTTCTGCTATGCAGTTGCTAAAGTGTTCAGAATTTTTAGCACATTGCTATATGGTTACTATGGTGTTGCTAAGTGGCTTAGGGTTTTCTGGGTGGTTTCCATGGTGATGCTATGCAGATGTTAATGTGTTCTACATGTTTAGCATGTTGCTAGGGTGTTGCTAAGTGGGCTAGGGTGTTCTATGTGGTTATCAGGGTGTTGCTATGCAGTTGCTAAAGTGTTCTGAATGTGTAACATGTTGCTATATGGTATTAAGTGGATTAAGGTGTTCTGGTTGGTTGGTCTGTTTCTGCTATGCAGTTGCTAAAGTGTTATGAATTTTTAGCACATTGCTATATGGTTTCTATGGTGTTGCTAAGTGGCTTGTGGTTTTCTGGGTGGTTTCCAGGGTGATGCTATGCAGATGTTAATGTGTTCTACATGTTTAGCATGTTGCTAGGGTGTTGCTAAGTGGGGTAGGGTATGCTTTGTGATTATCAGGGTGTTATGCAGTTGCTAAAGTGTTCTGAATGTTTAACATGTTGCTATATGGTATTAAGTGGATTAAAATGTTCTGGTTGGTTGGTTGGTCTGTTTCTGCTATGCAGTTGTTAAAGTGTTCTGAATTTTTAGCACATTGCTATATGGTTGCTATGGTGTTGCTAAGTGGCTTAGGACTTTCTGGGTGGTTTTCAATGTGATGCTATGCAGATGTTAATGTGTTCTACATGTTTAGCATGTTGCTAGGGTGTTGCTAAGTGGGCTAGGGTGTTCTATGTGGTTATCAGGGTGTTGCTATGTAGTTGCTAAAGTGTTCTGAATGTGTAACATGTTGCTATATGGTATTAAGTGGATTAAGGTGTTCTGGTTGGTTGGTCTGTTTCTGCTATGCAGTTGCTAAAGTGTTCTGAATTTTTAGCACATTGCTATATGGTTACTATGGTGTTGCTAAGTGGCTTAGGGTTTTCTGGGTGGTTTCCAGGGTGATGCTATGCAGATGTTAATGTGTTCTACATGTTTAGCATGTTGCTAGGGTGTTGCTAAGTGGGATAGGGTGTTCTATGTGGTTATCAGGGTGTTGCTATGCAGTTGCTAAAGTGTTCTGAATGTGTAACATGTTGCTATATGGTATTAAGTGAATTAAGGTGTTCTGGTTGGTTGGTTTGTTTCTGCTATGCAGTTGCTAAAGTGTTCTGAATTTTTAGCACATTGCTATATGGTTACTATGGTGTTGCTATGTGGCTTAGGGTTTTCTGGGTGGTTTCCAGGGTGATGCTATGCAGATGTTAATGTGTTCTACATGTTTAGCATGTTGCTAGGGTGTTGCTAAGTGGACTAGTGTGTTCTATGTGATTGCTATGCAGTTGCTTAAGTGTTCTGAATGTTTAGCACATTGTTGTGGGGTTGCTGGGGCTTTACTATGCAGTTGCGAAAGTTTTCTAAATGTTCAGTACATTGCTATGTGGTTTCTAGGGTGTTGCTAAGGGGGTTAGGGTGTTCTGGGTGGTTGCCAGGGTGTTGCTATGCAGTTGTTACAGAGTTCTGATTATTTAGCATGTTGCTTCTGTATGTGGTCGCTAGGGTGTTGCTAAGTGGGTTAGGGTGTTCTTGGTGGTTGCTTACTGGCTAAAGTTTGAATTAAATTGCATTTGTGTGTGTTTTGTTATTATTTAATATATTCAAAAGTACATTATTTAAATACGTATTACATTACAGATGTCTTCGATGGTGGGATGATATCTAGAAAGCATATGTTCACCCTGCCGTCAGAGCTCTCAGAAGCTGCCAAAAGAGAGTTTAGCTCCTCCGTCCAAAGGTAATGTAGAAAAGAAAGTCAGCAAATCCTGCTTTCTGTGTTTGACTGTTCCCTAATACCTACACAATAACCCCGTGGGGTATACTCGGGCACAAAGTTGTTTTGCTTGTAAAAAAAGCAAAGCGGTCCCTGAGGGCTCCTCATCGCACAAACGCCTGTCTGCCACCCCTCGGGAGCAACTCCCAATCATCAGGGGTCTCAAACACGACAGCCAATCACAGCCACCCTATTTTTACTCTCCGCCTCTTGTTTTCATACTGTGTGGGGTCAACAGACAACTGCTGAGGGATTTTTGAGTTGTTGTCCCTGTGTAACTTGAGTCAGTTTAGGTTAGTTTTTTAGTAATACGCATATGATCCAAGTGTGCTTAAGCTGTTCAAACAAGACACATTTTATTGCTCAGAGGTTGCTCTTTCAAAGCTCAAAAGACTACTAAAGTCTTCTAAAGGAATTGTGCTATCAGAGTTAATATTGAGATATCTAACTTTTGATTGCAAACATTGGTGTTTTGTCACAGTTTGAGACATTGTTGAGGTATTTTCTGAAACTATAGAGACAAAGGTTATTAGCAAATAATCTCAAATAATTGAGATAGAGAAAGCCTTTGTGATTTTTATGTCCTATGTGGGAAATGTATTATTATACAGTGTCTGTCATTAGCATTGCATTCAGTACATTGTGCCATAATTGTACTATAAAGGACATTGTGAACATAAACCTCCTTCGATGTTGACATAATGCCAAAGAGCTTTGCAATACATCTGTCTTCTCTCAGCTATAGCACTAAATATCTCTCTTCCTTCCTTCTCTCTCTACTTTCTCAGCTCTAGCTGCTGGACTATATCGCCACTTCATCACCCTTTTTGGCAGATGAGAACGCAGAGTTATTAATAATTTTGTCTGTGTGCTACAGATGTTACACAAATGAACGGGGCTGCGTTGAGTTCTCATGACACCGGGGCGCCTCAGGTGCTGAGCGCAGACCCAAATCTGTCTCTCTCCCCCCAGTACTGTCTCACCCCTCTGTAAATGAATGAAACAGGAAGAGCTGAGGTGAGGACAGGAAAACAGACACGCCCACACACATCCTCAACTCCTGAACGATTGAGAAAAAGATGGATTGGGAGTGAGGGCAGGATAGAGTTGTGCGGTTGACCACATCCTTCCTCTGTCAGTTCAGGTTTTCGAAAAAACTCTGTTTAACGTTCATCAGATGTTTTTCAGATATGATCATCGCATTTACATTTACAAACACTTGTATCCAAAGCGACTGTATTCAAGGTAAATGTTTTGCATTCTTTGCATTGAACCCATGACCTTGGCATTGCTTGCGTCATGCTCTTACGAATGAATTAAAATGGTTTTAAAACATTTCCCGAAACAAAATGGTATTAAAATTGTTGGTTTAACTTTGATCTTAATTTATTTTATAGATAATTTTATTTTATAGATTAATTTATAGATATTTAGAGAATTTATAGATATAGATAGACAGACAGACAGACAGACAGACAGACAGACAGACAGACAGACAGACAGACAGACAGACAGGTAGATAGATAGATAGATAGATAGATAGATAGATAGATAGATAGATAGATAGATAGATAGATAGATAGATAGATAGATAGATAGATAGATAGATAGATAGATAGATAGATAGATAGATAGA